>RHKH01000178.1:42306-63797 GCA_009829795.1 Lasiodiplodia gonubiensis | reverse complement strand
CTGGGGCATGGGCGGGAAGGATCCGGAGACGGGAATAGTGCGGCCCGGGTGGAATTATGGCGAGGCGCTGGGAGGGGGCAGTGGGGCGGGGGAGGGGTGGGATGGCGCGGATGCGGTGCAGGTGCATTCGACCAATACGAAGACGACGGATCCTGAGGTCATTGAGAGGAGGACGCCGGTCGTGGTGAGGCAGTATGCGGTTCGCGAGGGGACGGGTGGGAAAGGTAGGTGGAGGGGCGGGCATGGTGTGGTGAGGGAGATCGAGGCGAGGTGTCCGCTGAAGTTTAGCATTTTGAGTGAGAGGAGGGTTTATAGCCCCTATGGGATGAATGGCGGTGGTGATGGGAGCGTGGGGAAGAACTATTGGATTAGGAGGGATGAGGATGGTGGTGAGGAGTGGATCTCGTTGGGTGGGAAGGCGGTGGTCGGTGTTGCTCCTGGAGAGCGTGTGATGATTTGCACGCCTGGTGAGTATTGCAAAGCATATTTGTAAGAATGATGCTGACAGTGCTTATAGGTGGCGGCGGGTGGGGAGCCCCGCTTGAGTATGCTACGGACCTTGGAGATGTGCGGCCTCTCCCGACGCAGTAGAGCGACAGGGATATGTTTCTCTACATGGATTGGAGAGGACTAACAGTATGAACTTAGCACATTATTTATCATTATTTCACTTCAATGGCAATGTCAGCGCTCTCAATCACGTCTCGTTGCTTGCACAGATTGTTGTGTTGTTGCAGCAGCCGAGAACTGCTTCTCCGCATAGCGACTAAAGTATGCTTGAAAGAGGATTTGTAATGAAAGGCTTGTTATCATCCTTTCATTAGATCTTTGACGTCCCTATCGGGATGTAAATGTGCTGCGGCGCTAGTGAGAGACTGCTGGCCTCCTATTGGCCAGCTTTGCATAAAGCCTTTCGCTTCTGCCTGGAGCGGGGTACCTATGAATCTTTCATCAGGCGAGCCGATCGCCCAGCGGCTCCTCAGAATCTCCCGCCTGTTGGCTTGTTCGGAGCCTCACTCAGCCTATCATTTCCGCCAGCAGTGAAAGCAACAACGCAACTTCGCTGACACTGACTTACTCCGACAACGGCTTTTGACATGCAGGAGAATGAAGGAGAAACATCCGGAGTTATCATGTGGCCTCAACCCCCAGAAGGATCATCGACAAAAGGTGAGAAAATCCGACCCACAAAACGGCGCAAAGTCCAACCCGGCAAAGCTGGCGGTACTCACCGACTCTGCCATAGCTGCCAAGCTCTCGAGCTGGACGATCGAAGCTTTGGGGCTCACGTGAGCTCCTTTGGGGACACATGCACTTCGCCTTTCCCCGACTGCTCTGAGGACGACGCCCTTGAATTCAAGTTCATTCCACTCAATTACACCAGAGAAGATAGCTTGCCGGAACTACCTAGCCTATCGCAGTCTGAAAAGAACGGCTGCGGATTTTGTGCTCTCTTGGCCATCGCTGCTAGAAGAGAATACTGCAGCCTTGAGTGGCCGACTGACAGCTATGAAACTCCACGGCTCATCGTTTCCGGTGCGGAGTATGCCTGGCAATCAAAATATGGCCCCAGTTGTCTGGGCATTCACATGGATATCCGTAGTGGGGATAGAGTTTGTTCTATGACCATCCCTTTCCAGATCTCATGTTCTGAAGGTATGCTTGAAAGTTCCATCAGGGTAGGTGATATCTTGCTAATTCTTGTATTTCATCCAGGAGAATGTGCTACGTGGCTGAAGACACGCTATAGACCATTGGACCGGAACCCTCTATCAGAGAAGACAGTAAACATCCTCAGATCATGGCTTCATGAGTGTCATGATTCTCACGAGGACTGCGCTGATGAGGGAGCGAGTGGCACGCTTCCAACTCGACTTCTCGATGTTGGAGGAAGCACGCTAGATGAGGAGCCACGCCTTGTCCTCTCTGCCGGTCTTGAACTCCGGTCCGCCATCGATACACATTACGCAGCCCTCAGTCACTGCTGGGGAAACGGGATTAGCCCCCCTAAAACTGAGACATTCTCAATATCGCACAGATTGGAGAAGATTCCGTTACACACAATGCCACGGACCTACAGAGACGCCATATTGTTGACCCGGTCCTTGCGCATCCGATACCTCTGGATTGATTCGCTATGCATCATCCAAGACGATAAAGCAGACTGGGAGAGAGAGTCTGCTATTATGTCTGGTGTATACCGAAACGCTCATATTACTCTGTGTGCTCTGGTCCATTCCTGTGATGATGGATTTCTCTCACAGGTAAGACAAGAATTTGAGATTCCCTTCAAATCTTCAGTAAATCCTCAAGTGAATGGCGTCTTATCATTACACGAGAGATGGCCATACAAACAAGATTCCTCATGGTATAATCAAGCGGAAGACTGGATTGAGCATTATGACGAAAGTGAATGGAACCACAGGGGATGGACCTTCCAAGAAGGGCAATTCTCGCAAAGAAAGCTTATTTGCGGCATGCAGCAGCTTTACTACAATTGCAACACCACGATATGCTCCGAGAATGACTTGATTCAGAGCGAAACCCATGGTTTGAGCCTCATGGAGCGTCTCTCTCTTCGAGATCAGAACGATAACTGGGACTATTACCGCGAATGGTATCTCCTGTTGATATTATATGTGGAAAGATCCTTGACCTTTCCACCGGATCGCTTACCAGCTGTCTCGTCACTCGCTGCAATGGTCGCAGAGGTAACAAAAGACCGCTTCATTGCGGGTCTATGGGAAGCAGACCTGCCACGTGGACTTTGTTGGGAAAGTTGTGTGCCACCTTTTCCGGGCCCTGACGGCCTAACTGAACTCATCCGACGTTTAAAGGATCCTAAAATATTTGTTGCGCCTTCTTGGAGCTGGGCAAGCCTGCAAACGTACAAGGAGTGGAGGCAATGGTCGGCCTGCATCCCACAGTTCCAGCTCATCGAAGCACATGCTCAGGTTGATGGTGATAATCCATTCGGACGGGTAGCAAAGGCGCATTTGACCATTCTCGGGAAGTTGCTCCATGTCCATGATTTTGCTCTACGAGATTCGGGCTCTACTCCGACGACTTATATCGTCACTTCTTCCGGCTCATTTATCGCAAACTGGAGATTAGACTGGAAGCTCACCTATGAAGAGCTCACCAATGGGCTCACGAGTGGAAGAGGTGGGTTAATTGAAGATATCGAGATCTTTATGCTGCTTATATGTAGGGTCCCCGCCGTGAAAGATGTTGGTGAAATCAACGCGGAGAATTTCAACAAGTGGTGCAAGAAGTGGTGGGAAGTGCCCGGAGAGCGGCAAATAGGACTAGTCTTGTGTTTGTTAGCTAGCAAAGGCAACTATATGAGGATTGGCAAATTTGAAACGGTTGACTGGGAAGAGGGAGGAAGAAAGCTGTTTGAATCTGTACCGGAGAAGGAAATCAAGCTTGTGTGAATGTTCTTTGCGTGGCGTATTGGGGCTCTTCGACCAATGACTTATTGGTGGTAGTAAATCTGAGTTCGTGCCATTGTTGGTACATGTGCAAGAATAAAACTGTCTTCTCATTTTATTTTGTGGTGTCTTTTGTTTACTTGACGGCCGTATTGTTGAAAAGTCCTTCAGGAAGACGGAAACCGTTGTCACGAACTCTGATTGAAGCTGAAACCTGTTGATACTATGACTACGTCCTACTCAGGACCATCCTCTACATTAGGCACCAGCCCCATCTTACCATTGAAACTTAGCTGGTAGGCTCTGGATGACAACCCATGTTCACTCCTTTCCCCAAAATGAGAGTATGTCCACTCGTCCTCTTTCAGTGCATCATACTTTTACTGCTTGCCTTCGCTACAGCAGTCTCCGAAAATGTCTTGAAAGTACGGATGGAGCAGTGTACCCAGGGCGGAGGTCGGAGGTCTCCAGTTTCGAAGTTCATCAGGCCAACCGGAAAGACCTGTCACGTACGACTGCGTCTTCTTTTATCCGATGGGGGATATGGCGTGCTAGTTGGGCTACTGGGACTAAAGCAGGCTGAACAGAGTCATTCCGACGAAAGATAGTGATTTTTACTTCAATGCTGAGGATTTGCAGCATGATAAACAGCGAGATGAGCTCTGATGAGGTTGATTTAGGAAAATGTTACCTCTGTTATTTCATACCACTTGCTCTTGACCCGTTCCTTGCGTAACATGTGCCGGAAATGCATCCCACTGTACGAGGCTTTCCCAGGATGCCAAGTCCAAGTCAGGTTCCATCCACTCGATCATACAAGCTTCATTCCATTCCACACCACTGTCCCCACTCAGCCCCGGAATATCGGCAAACAGCCCATCAAGATCCCCCAAATCATCCAGCAATAGCTCACTCCCGGACGTCCTACCCGACGAACTACCTTCGTCCATCATAAAGTCCGGCACCAACGGCTCTTGGCCCGCCAACACCTGCGCCCCGCTCCCCGCCACATTCTCCGCCGCGCTTTCCGCCTCTCTTTTCCTCCTCTTCACCCCCGCCGCATACACCCCCGGCGTCACCCCAAACGCCGCTCTAAACACACCATGCAAGTACCTCGGCGCGCGCTCCACCTCCTTGGCCACGTCCCTCCACACGACCTCGCCGCCCTCCCTCTCCAGCACCTTGCGCGCCTTCTCCGCCGCCCTGCGACCGCCCGTGTCCTCGCCATACTCCTGCTCCTCCGCTGCAGCATTATCACCACCACCGACCGTTGTTCCCGCCGCCGCCGCATCAACCCCGTTGTTGTTCCCGCCGGCGGCACGCGCCGCGCTGACGCCGACGACGACGACATCGGGCCTGCAGCGCTTGCAGGCGCGGAAGCCGGCGCGGGCGGCGAGGGCGGCGCGGTCGTAGAAGACGATGTTGGCGCGGCGGGCGAGGCGCGCGGGGCACGTGGGGCGGCAGTAGATGCGCGTGCTGAGCACGGCGTAGACGAACGAGGCGTGGGCGGCCGGGTCGCGGGCCGTCAGGGCGCGCCAGCGCGTGTGCGGGTTGGTGAAGGATGAGGGTGGTGATGGTGATGATGACGATGACGATGACGATGATGATGGTGGGGCCGGGGTAGTAGTAGTCATGGCGGAGGAGTTGCGGGGCTTTGCAGGTGTTGGTATGCGTGTATGCGTGTGAGGTGCGATGGTGAGTGATGGTTGTTGGAGAGGGAAGATGGGCGCAGCTGCTCGTGGTGGCAGTCGGGTTGGTGTTCCCGGTTTGGGAAGGAGTAGGTGGGGCTGCGGCTGACGTTGGATGCTCGCGTATCGCATTGGTGGAGGTTGGCGAAAGTCTGGGGGTTTTCGGGTTCATGCACGAGTAAGTGAGGACAAGGAGTCTTATAGAGATAGAGCGGGGAGAAGAGGTGTCCGGCCAGCAAGTAATGTGAAAATGATTGAAAGAGAAGTTGATGGATGGAATTGTTTTGAGCTACAGGGTAGGCTGCTGTGGAAATGACCAATCAGAGAGCGACCAGGATACCGGCATGTCCGGCACAGGACCCCGCTATAGGCATCCGATGTCGTTTCACCAACTAGATCCTTCACGCGCCAGAGTTACCTTTTAAGTCAAAGAACGAGCCGGCCACGGCTAGCAATATTAAGCTCTACCAAGATCCAGGTGACAGAAGGAATCCTGCCAAGACTATCGACCCTGCGCCTTGCCGAACCGGGCATTTCGATTTACAGTTGCGATTCAAGCCAACCATCACGTCGCTCTTACCCAACGAGAGCACTATAAACCCACCACAGACTTGTTCCCCGCCTCTTCGACCATCCATCTTCCTGCAACTCCTTCAAAACCATGGCCGATAAACTTCCTCCACGCCCCGCGCCGAGCGGTCCCAATCACGACACCACCTTCCGCAACTACACGGCCGCCGCCGCCTCGGCCTACGCCTCTTCCCGCGGCTCGTACCCTCCTGCCTTGTTCGCTTTCATCCTCGACCGCCATCAGCGCACTGGTGGCCAACTCGGTCGCGTGCTTGATGTCGGCTGCGGTCCCGGCAACGCTCTGCGTGATATTGCGCCTCACTTCGACCATGCCACGGGCGCCGATCCTGGCGAGGAAATGATTGCAACGGCTAAGACTCTGGGACATGAGACGAAGACGGGCGAGGATGTTGAATGGAGGGTTTCTGGGGCGGAAGAGCTGGTGGACAAGGCGGGCGTGGAGACGGGGGCCGTGGATTTGTTGACCGCGGCCATGGCGGTACGTGGTTTTCTTTCCTTTGCTCCCATAAATTGGTAGCAAAATGGCTAACGGCGAGTATTTTAGGCTCATTGGTTCGATATGCCGGTTTTCTGGAAGCAGGCTGCGGAGCTCGTCAAGCCCGGTGGCAGTGTCGCCATCTTCACCAGGAGCTCGTACTTCGTTCGTGAGTCTCAAGAGATTGTTACCAAGAACTCCTGGATCAGGTCGAGCTAACTGGGAGTATCAGACCCGACCACGCCAAAAAAGCAGGAAATACACCGCATCCTTGCTGAATTCGAGCGCACCGACCTCGCGCCGTACGAGTATCCAGGCAACCGCGTCTGCAGGGAGTTCTACAAAGACCTCGCCTTGCCTTGGCAGGTAGAGGACGGCGGCCCACCAGAGTTCCCGGAAGAGCTGTTCGAGAGGCATACGTGGAATGTCAACGGGGCGCTGGATGGCCCCGACGGACAGGACTTCTTTGGTGGCAGCCTAACCCTCACGTTTCCGCAGGTCGAGAAGCTACTCGGTACTACCAGCACGGTACAAAGATGGAGGGAGGCCCATCCCGAACTTGCCGGTACCGACAGGGACGCCATCAAGATTTTACTCAAGAAGGTTGAGGAGGTTGCTGGACACTCGGAACTGCGCATAGGCATGGGATATGTCTTGCTGTTCTTCAAGCGGAAGTGATTCACCAACTACCGGAGAACGAAATTACGAACACAGATTAGAGGCGTCACCTGAATGAATTGGGGCAAAGTACATTCTAATCACCACGCAAAATGCTGCATGACTGCTACAGGTTACAGCTTCAAACTTCAATAGGTCAAGCTGCGGGTTTCTTTCCTGTAGACATGATAAGATTACATAGAGTACTGAACAGTTTTACAGAAGAAGTAAAATCTACACGCGGTATCTGCTAGACCTGTTCTGTTGTCTTATCTCGCCGTGCTTCTACCCGCTCTCTCGAGTTTTCAGCCTGGATTGAGCTATCGAGGAAGCGCTTTATCCCGAGCCAGGGGCTGTTGATCGGGCTGGGTCCAGTAAACACCAAGGTGTCGTACAGGAAGCTACCAGCAATGGCACCAACGAAAGGCATCAGAAGCGGTATCCAGAAGTAATATCCGCCCGTAGTCCAGACTTCGCGTGGATATCCCACAGCGCTGGAGAGCAGCCGTCCAGAGAAATCCAAAGCCGGGTTGGTCGCACCACTGTGACTTTGTCAGATGCGGCTATCTCTCGCGCGTTGTATCAGAGAACTCACCCGGTCTCCCATCCAAACGCTACACCAATGCCGTAGAACAGAAAGAACATGGCCAGCGGGAAGAAGTTACCACCGGCCCTGGAGATACCGTTGTTGTAGTCGTCCTTCAGGGCAAACACGACGGTAGTGATCAGACCGGACGGCACGATGACGGAGAAGACCTGCGACGACCTCGGCACGAACGTCTGCGGATAGGTCGCCATGATCTGGGCCGTCGCCTTCGTCTCGGGCGGCACGATGCGGTTGCCCGGGCCGGCGTACCAGTCGATGGCCGAGATGTAGTTGCCGTACACCAGCGCCGTCGCGACGAAGGCGCCGAGGAACTGCGCCAGCACGATGGACGGGAACGACTTCCACGGCAGCCCGCGGAACATGCACGCCGTGAGGGTGATTGCTGGGTTGAGATAGGAGCCCGAGTCGCCCGAGATGTAGATGCCAAGCATCACGCCGATGCCGGTGCTGGATTGAAAGGTCAGTTGTGTGCGCTGGAGAGAGAAGTGTAGGGATGTTGCCACACGTACCCCCAGGGGACGGACATGAATGTCCCATAGCCAAAGCCGCCGGGTGCGGTCTGCATACCGGCGCTGAGGACTGATTGTGCAATGCTGCCGTTGTAGAAGCACGAAAGAACCATGACTCCTAGGAATTCCGAGAAGGGCTCCTGAAGCGTTTGCCGTATCCTCGACCACAGCAGCTTTTCTGCGCCCAAGTAGTGCTTCTTTGGGGGAGCAAATTCGTCGAGCCCCACGAGGGCTCGTGCGCTTCTGCGGCGGTGACGCTCGTTGCCGTGATTTCCATCTGATGCAGATGGCGAGAGGGGAGCTCCCTTGTAATGCGGCGAGGTCGAGTCTCTCCTGGAATTAGACGTGCCGTCGTTGTCTGGAGAATCCAAATCCCAGCTGAGGGCGTTGTTGTCGCGCGACATGTTGTTGCAGGAAATGGGTTGGTGATTGACAGCTTGACTCGAGCAACACGGGAAAGTCTTAAATGCGACTTTCGAAATTCCCTGGAATTGCCATGGGAGAATTTTCGGGCCCATTTTTCGCGGGTGACGTCTTTCCGATGACGACACACCAGAGATCAGGATCGATATCGAAAAGGCGCATCGGACCTTCTGCGAGATATCAGATAGCCGTTGAGACCCACTTGCACGGAACACGCGCCGGTGGCGAGGACTACACGCGAAAAGTCAGCCTCCTTACTTGCTAAATTAGCGAAAGGAGGGACTCTTCACCTCAAATTCGATCATTTTGTCGTCAGTCTCGAAGTGCGCTCATGAGTCAATACGAAGTCTCGACGGGCCTGTATGTACTGATCCTGAAACGGGGTCTCCAACTAGCGGACATACTAGTTTCACCGCAGAATCTGATCGATGTAGTTTCCCGCCGGCCCGAAGCGCATGCTAAAATGTGCGTGCATTGTACATCAACTGTTCCCGTGTGTAAATAATGTGTTTCTGGTTTTGGGAGAAATTTGAACCACCGATGACGGGACTCTTGGTCTCTCGCGGGAAGCAGGATTCAAGTCCGTTTGCCATACATATTCTGAATCGAGATTGGAGTTTGCAGTAGCGGCGCGTTATTCCAGCGCCTAGAATCCTCCATTTTGTGGGAGCGCGCTCATCGCCGATTCCCTGTCCAATGCTCGGACACTGATGGCGTAGGATCCACTGTCTGTAGAGACGGAATGTAGTTGATTGCCTAGAGAAAGTGAAGTTTATGAACAATCCTATACCAGCACGGAAATTGTAGGGTGAGCTTATGCAAAGCTCCATTATGAATGTAACGTCCAGAAAGAACGAACCGCATCAAGCCCTTGCTTCCTTTCTCGGTCTGAAGCACATACCCAAGGGCGGCGGAGATAGGGTTATAGTGTTGAACAGTTTCGATTCGTAGTCCCTCCCATCCTGCGCCGAGGCGAACCTTATGTTGTATCGCAAGGCCAGCCTCGCAATCACACTCTTCATTTCCCAATAGGCCAGCTGCTTGCCAGCGCAGTGGAACATCCCTACGACACACGCATTAGTGACGGCAGAGGGGTGGCCCTATAACGAAGCTCCCACTCACCGATTTGGAAGGGGAAGAAGGCATTCCTATCCTTGATCATGCCCGCCTTCTCGCCGCCGATGATCCAGCGCTCGGGGACGAACTCGAGCGGCTTCTCGAAGTAGCGTTCGTCCCTGTGCATGACCCACGGCGGCATCACGACGTGGACGTTCCCGGGGATGTACAGGTCGTCGTCGATGTGCAAGCCCTCGGGGGGCGTGAGGCGCGGGGTGCCGTTGGGGACGGGCGGCTTCAGGCGTAGCGTCTCGTTGATGACGCCGTCCAGCAGCGGGAGGTTCTTGACTTTCTCGTGGCTGAACGAGGCTTCGCCGTCGGGGCAGGCGGCGTCGACTTCCTGCTGCAGCTTCGCGTAGATGGCCGGGTTGGAGGCGAGGTGGAAGAGGGCGCTGGTGAGTGCTCCGTACGTCGTGTCCCTGCGAAAACACGTCAGGAAACGTGTACCTTGTGATCAGGGGGGGAAAAGGCAGCACGCACGATCCGCCAATTACAAGTGCACGACTATCCGCGTGCAGCGCTGTCAGCGACGGCGCGCCCGCAGGGCCACCTTCCTCGAACGCCTGGATGAGCCAAGACATGACATCCGTCGGCGTCTCCACCTTCTCCGCCATGAGCATCTACCAATATCCCTTATCGTAAGCGATGATGCACACATACACACACACTCCCCATTTCCCTTTCGGGGGAGCTCGCGCCATCAACTCACCTGCATCTTCTCACGCACCAAGTTCCTACAATACACACCAAACGGCCCCATGGCGCCGCCCAAGCCGGGCGTGTGGGAGAGCAGGTTGATGACCCACGGCACGGGGAACAGCACGCCGAGCAGCCGCATGGTGTCGCGCAGCTTCTTGATGGCCGGCACCTCCTTCGCCGCGCGCAGGCTCCCGAAGTCCTTGCCGAAGCTGACGACGCCCATGATGTCGTACGCGAGCATGGCCACCCATTCGGTGACGTTGATGCGCTGGCCCCGCTCGCACGCGATTTGGTCGAGGAAGACGCCGATCGTGTCTTGGATGGCGGCGTCATATTTGGCGATCTCTGTGGCCGAGGGGTGTGAGCAGGATGTTGAGGAAGAGCGAGAAGAAAAAAGAAAGGGGAAACAAAAAAGAAATGGGAAGCAGCATACCTGTCAGGCCGAGACCCTTCTCCCACGGCTTCCTGCGTTTGCGGTGGTCCTCGAGATCTCTGGTTTCGAGCATGCCAAGCTGTGATTGCTTCCAGTGGCTCTGCTGGTAGAAGACTGTCTTGCGGCACGCAGTGATTTGCGGCAGAGCGGACACGCGGATGACGGAGAGCTCACGGGGGCCTTGTATCGTGTCAGCACGCGTCGAGTAGCGAATGAGCGCCGGGAGTATTGCTCACCCGTCCGAACAACGTCACCGTACCTCTTGTGGACTTCCTCGAGCACGAGGAAGTACTTTAGCGACTTTGCAGACTTGTATACGCTCCATAGTTTGGTCAGTCTTCCAGGGAATGGTCCGGGGAAGCGTCGCAGCCGGTGGAAGAAGGCCCGGTAGATGAAGATGGAGGTGGTTAAGCTCAGGGCGAAGCCCGTTGTGGAGACGGCGAGGTCTTTGGCAGCATCCAGGGGGCTCGATCGAAACACTTTGATGTCGATGTAGAAGATGCTCGCTGCGGCAATGGCGGAGCCAGTGATCATTTGCCAGATGAGAACGTCGACAATGTCGGAGAATTGGAGGCATGCGTGGAATGCGAGGCCAGCAATGGCTGATGCCAGCCAGAGGTTGGCCTTTTGCGTCTCGGGAGTGGTTGCTTCCATGGTCGCGAAGGCGAAAAGGTGGAGAAGGAGTCGAGGCGGGGACGGCGCTTCCGAGGCATTTTGTAGGCAGGCGGTAAAAATCGTGTTTCTTGCTGCTGCATGTCAACCGCACGGTTGGTGTCTCGTCCCCGTAAGCACTAGTGCGGGGTAGTCGCCTATGAAACGATCTTCACACACTTACCACATGTAGAAAGTAATCTGTCTACACCAGGCTTTACGAGTCTTGTCCTGCTGATCCTTGGCGTGTACGGTCTGCAAGATGCATATGCATCGCCTGGGATGCGACGTAGCATCACGAAGGTGTCACAAATTAATCTTGAAGTTACAAGGAAGCAGGGGTCGTCGAAAACGGTAAGTGATATCATTATTTCCGGCCCAAAAACAACGTCGACGCAACGTCTCCCTTCCCCTCAGTCTGACGTGAGAAAGGTGGCCCAGTTGATCGAAGATGGCCGCACTCAGGACTCTGAAACCAAAGCCACGCTGGGCCCATTCCACCAATCCAGCCCCTCAACCTCAGTTCCTCCGGCCATCGAAGCCCATAGCCTCCCACTCCTTCAGCACCTTCTCCTTGACGTCCTGCGGATAGCTCTCCTCGAAGCTTGCCGCCTCCCAGTTGCGGCCCTCGGTATACTCCTTCGGCATCAACGCATCACTGACGACCTTCCCACCGCGCGTCGGGTTGTGCCAGCCCTGGCCGTTGTACGGAATCAGCGGAAACGCCTGCACGTCGTCGTAGAAGGTCTCGTCGTCGCCGGGGCGGCAGCGCGTGCTGAAGGCCCACAGCACGTCGCGGCCGTCGTACACGTCGACGTCGTCGCCCACCAGCACCAGGCGGTGGATGGTGTAGCCGACCTTGTGGCTGAAGACGAGGTCGCCGACGCGTTTGCGCAGCGATGCCGGGTCCGTTATCTTCATGGCGCGCAGCGCCTTTGTGTCGACCTTCAGCGCGCACCACGTCACCTGCGACTCGAAAGGCGTGAAGGCGTCGGTGATGGGCAGGCCAGCGTCCTGGCAGAGCTGGCGGATCTCGGCGGCGGCGAGCGAGCCGATGAGCGTGTGTGTTTCGTCCGTCAGCCGGCCGCAGGCCGAGACGGGGAGGATGGCGTCGTCGCGGTGGGTGATGCAGTTGACCGTGTACCTGCAGGCGTTAGTGAAGTGACAGGGGGTGCGGATACGCGTATTGCTTACTTGGGGCACATGTGGGCGTCTCCCGGAAAGACGTAGCCGTGCATCTCGCCAAACGGGCCCTCGGGCGCGTAGTCGGTGGTGGAGAGGGTGCCCTCGAAGACGATTTCCGAGTTGGCGGGCACGAGGAGGTCGTTGGTCTCGCACTTGACGACGTCGAGCGGAGTGCCCGTCATGGCCCCGATGTAGCCCGCCTCGGTCACGCCGTCGGGCAGCGGCATGCTCGAGGCCATGATGGCTGCGGGCGGCACCCCGAACGCCAGCGCCCACGGCACGTCCTTGCCCTCCTTCTTCCACATCTGCTGGATCTGCCAGATGTGCTGCGGCGCGATGACTAAGCCCACCAGATGCTTGTTGTCGTAGATCATGGCGCGCGCGATGGACCAGTTCGTCCACTTGCCGTCGGGCGATTGGATGATGTGCATGCCGTACGTCTGGATGTACTTGCCGCCGTCGCTCTTGTGGATCAGCGGCGCCGGCAGCGCCGTGAGGTCGATGTCGGAGCCCGTGATCTTGTTCTCCTTGCAGGACCCCGTCTCGACCACCTGCGGCGGCTTCGGTGGGACGCCCTTCGCCGAGAGCATCTTGTCCAGGATCTGCTTCATGCTGGCGTCCGGCGGCAGCGCCAAATGTCTCGCCATCCTGCCGTACTTGCCCTTGGCCGGGTCGCGGAGAGCACCGGGGCCGCCGAGGATGCGGAAGAGACCGTTCTTCGCGCCCTTGACGTTGTTGAAGAGTGGTGCCTTGTCATCCGTCTCGTTTGACCTGCGGATGATTGCTGACACTTCGAGGTTGGGGTCTTTCTCGGCGTTGATTTCGGCGATATCACCGTCCTTCTTGAGGGCCTCGACGAACGAACGAAAGTTCAGATGAGGGGCGTCCTGCGGCGAGCCATGGTGCAGGCGGACTGACGAGTAGGAAACCGTCCGTAGCGGCCTGAATGTGGTTCGGGAGGCGCTTCGTGCAACTTGGGAGAGCATCGTGGGTGTTTGATGGTGAAGTGTTCAATGACGCCGTGTATCCTTTATACACCCCCATGGCACAGGACCGTTCGCACGACAGGCGGCGCATTTGAGCCAACTCGGCCGATACACTCCACTGGATCAGGCCATGTTGAAGTCTGTATGGTACAGATCATTGGCTGTTGCGGTGCTCGGACTCTGTCGGGCGCTCTCGGCCCCTTCGGCTTCGGGAGCGGCTTCGGTATCGGCCAAGCAAATGTCGCAGAAAAGGAGCTTCATGCGCGATACATAAGGCTGCCGACTTCTGGTGGTCTTATATTAGTATAAGTAAGCGTAGGATACCAAGCCCTATCCCATCTTCCGTCAATCCTACCTCCAGGCTGCACTTCCAGTTGTCTGCTTCTGCCTCTCGATACAGCACTCAAGATGCAATCCATCACACGAAGCATCCCTTCATACCTTTCCCGCGTAACCCGGGCTCAAACTTCCTCTTCATCCCTCGCTCCGACCCAATCCGGAAAGTTCATCCACACCACTTCCCCACGCAACAACACCAGCCCGATCACCAAAACGGCCCACCATCCCTTCCCCATCGTCCAGCGCAACCCGCGCATCGTCGTCGGCGTCACCGGCGCCACCGGAACCGTCTACGCAATCCGCCTACTCGAGATCCTGCGGCACCTGGAGATCGAGACGCACCTGATCCTGTCCAAATGGGCGCAGGCGACGATGAAGTACGAGACGGACCTGACGTGGGAGCACATGCACGCGCTCGCAACCAAATCCTACGCCATGAAGGACATGGCGGCGGCGCCGTCCAGCGGCTCGTTCCTGCACGACGGCATGATCGTGGTGCCGTGCTCGATGAAGACGCTGGCCGCGGTGCGCGCCGGCTACGGCGACGACCTGATCGCCCGCTCCGCCGACGTGTGCCTCAAGGAGAACCGCAGGCTGGTGCTCGTCGTGCGCGAGACGCCCCTGAGCGCCGTGCACCTCGACAATATGGCCTTCGTGCAGCGCGCCGGCGCCACCATCTTCCCGCCCGTGCCCGCGTTTTACACCCGCCCCAAGACGATTGCCGATCTGATCGATCAGAGCGTCGGGAGGATGCTGGATTCGCTGGGCATCCATGTCGAGGGGTTCGAGCGGTGGGAGGGCATGCGCAAATGAGGAAGAGGAGGATATACCTCAGTCTCCGAATTCGAATCCGAGGAATGCCGTATCTTCTTCGGGCAGAGACTTATCTGGATGCCGGAGTCAGCCTTTTACCTCGCCACCACCGCACATGAGGCGGAGAATCACGGGAACTTACCCCAGATAATGGAATCCAGGAACGCCATCGGGGAGAGATCAGATTGCAGGAAGTCAAAGGCAGACTCCGTGGCTGCAGTTCCCAGATCGGCACCCTGAGAAACCGTTGGATCGGTCGGGGCCGGAGCGGTTGTTTCCTGACGAGGCTCCTGAGCACTGACAGGTTCCGTCTCGGCTTTGTCCGAAGTTTCTTGGATAAGGCTCTGCAAAGCTTTCAAGGCCTTGAAGTGAGAAGATGTCAGAGCATTGTTAATCATTCGAGAAGGGTCGTCCTGAGCTCGAGAGAGGAGGACTTCGATGAGTCTTTTCTGCATGTTACTAAGGACGCATGATTTTCTCGTCTCTCCGAGGATAGTCAGCAGAAGGGCGGAACTTAAGGCTTCGTGGATACAAGTCCATGAACGTGTAGGAAATACACTCAACGAGTGGAGATCCAAGAAGGACCTCACTGTATGAGCAAGAGCGTTCTTTCCTGTGGATAGAATATTCAGGAACATCGGATCGTTGTTGATGTGTTGAAGCTTCTTGAAGGTCGGTCGGCAAACAGCGGCAATAGCGAATGAGCGATGCTGTGAAAGAAGAAAGAATTGAGCTTTGTCTTGTAGGGTAGTGCAATTTGACTTCTCCCGAAGATTTGGGCATGTTCGAAGCATGACTTGATCAAGCTCTTGCATCCTTTCCAAGATGTGTTCCAGGTTGGCATCATGGGATGTCCGCGTGGCCAACAGCCTGAGACCAATTTTGGAGATTTCCCACATCACCTCCTGAAAGCTGAGTGGAAGGCCTAACCCGGAATTACCAGAGTTCTCAAATGGCATATGAGCCAAAGCAGTGGGCCTGTCAAAGCAGAGTGATAGTATGCAATCTTGCTGAGCGATGGTCAACCTGCCGACGTTTTAGCGAGGCTTAAAATACATGGTGCTATGCTTGCATACCATAGTCTACGTCTTGTAGCTTTTTCTTTGTCGGAAATACTCTCAGTCATTCCGTACTCGGAATGAAGGCCAAGGCTTTGTGCAAGTCGCATGGATGTTCCGCACATGGCCCAAGCAGCATCGGCGTTACCTGTAAAGGTTGTCAGACGGTCAATCAGCACCTTCATGTTCATACATGGCCATACCGTCATTTTGAAGAAAAGTACCGAGGATCAACAATGCTTGAAGACTGGTAAGCAAAGGCCTTAGGAGAAAGTTCGCAAGCCGGAGTGCATGGAATGATCGTTTGGCTATGAGCAAGATCAGTAAGCGCTCTACAATCATCTCAATAAACATTATACCAAAGTCCCTGGATATCTTCCGCCTCGCTTGAGGATCTCTGTCCGAGTATTGGGCGCCAGCTGCAAGTGTAGCAAGTAAAAGTGCCATCCTGGCTGCGTCTTCTCTTCCATTTGTTACAATCGGGCCAGTAGGGTTGCTTCCGGTAAGCTTCTCAAGGTAGCTGCTGAGATATGACTCAAAGTCTTCGATATCCACGATGAGGGGAGCCAGAGGGAAGGCAACTGCACGATAAACGTAGTAAAAACTGAGGATCTCCTGGTGGGTGGGAAGTAGATTGGCGAGTTCGCGACTTTTCTCGTCCTCTGTCTCGGCATTGATGAACGGGTACTGAGCAAGGGTGTTCCGGAGCCCCAGCGCCGGCACAATGTCCTTCGTCATAGGGCTCTCGGCTCCTCCCATCTGGCGTAGATAAGACGCTGCTGAGTTCTCGCCCAAGAAGGAAGTAGCGTTACTCGAAGGTTCTACGACGGGGATTACCCCCGAAGTAGAAGCATGGCTTTCTTCGGCTGATGATGACGGAATATCCGACCCTTGACGCCGGTTGCCGAGCTCACTTGCCTCGTTGTTTTGGTTGTAGATACAGATGTCAGGATGGTCTCGCTTCACGCACGTCCCGCAGGGTTTGCTGGGCATCCAAATTGAGTATACACTGTGCATGTATGGGATTGAAGATGTACCACTCACTTCATGTCGCACTTGACTTTGCGCTGGTTGCAGGGATAACACGCTCCTTTTCCTCGGGGCCGCTTCTTCGCGGCAAGAACCCTTTGAATCTCATCCTCAGATGGGCGACCGCGCTTGGGCATTGTATTGGTGAATGATACCGCTACCTCCGAGACCGCGGATGACGAGTTCGGCGTACTCGGTCTTGCTGTGGTGTTGATGTCTCGGCATCGGCGGAGAGACGGGGCTAAGTGTGAGATCAAAGTTGTGGGGCGAATTTGTATTATACCTACGTCATTTCCCAATAAGTATCTCCGAACTTCGGTCCTATTGGAGATAAGCAAACGGCCGCGACAACGCTGTAAGAACCTCCCCAAACACAAAAAGAATAGGATACCACTGTTGATTTTTCAGGCCACTGTATGTTCAGATGGAGACGGATCAAATGGAATACGGCTTGAACAGAATGAAAGGATATTTCAAAGAAAGGAGGGAAAGAGGGCTTAAACAATCCCTGGCACCGTTAACAAATAAGCTTCAAGCATACAATGTGCCCGGCACTGGTCTTTCTACAGAACTACTGTAGAAGCTACAGTGACCAAATTTGCCTCCTCCTTCAATGCCGCCTACGTGAGCACCAGGTATGACTCCCCACATTAAAGGTTCAGTCTCATCGTTGTCCACCTGCATCGTATGGCAAGCAGCAGATATAGCCACACTGCAGCTGCTGGCCATCGGTATGCTCGGATTGAGCCGTCGCGCTGCCAACCACAGCAGGAAGCAGAGCAGGAGGATTGTGGACGGCAGTAAGAGCCCTATGGCCATTGGAGAGAAAGTGCACGTTAGTATGTCGCCGCTTGGATTGCGGTTTCCGTATGCATCCCAGTTCTCGAATCTGGAAATGAAAATGCTCACAGATAGGAGCCAATGATTTAGAGCGGAGATGACCAATACGGGGAGGCTGAAGCGGTACGGCACTGTCAAAAAGTATGTTGAGCGTTGCTTTCCGCAACGTTCAGTTACGCGAAGAGTTTTGCGTTCCTCGCCAAACGAATTCCATTCTTTAGTCAGTAGGAGGTTTGTCAAGAGGTTGTTGATTACGAAGTAGAAGATCGAGTAAAAGGTTTGCGGAAGGTGACGACGAAGCTCAGGAGCACATAGGCCCAGTTGCTGCTCTCTAGTAGGGTCAGGTTAACAATGTAGTTGATGCGGTCCGGCACTCCGAATCCCAGGTCTCGGACGGCTTTAAAGCCTTTTGTTTCTGATCTGGCAACCACGGCTACTACTGCTGCCATGGTGAATACCGTTATCAGCACAAAAACTATCCATATGCTTTCCGCAAGTCAGTAACAACTAATTGATCAGGATTCAAAGATTTGTATAGTCTCTACTTACAATATCAGACTCGCAAGCCATCTCGTCAACCTGGATGTTCTCCCCAGTCGAATGGTCTTTACGTATTTGAACCTCCGAGCTGTCTTGTAGAGTCCAGGCCAGCCTTGGTTGGGCCATGCCTTTTCCAACATCCGTAGTGAGGTTAGGCACATGCCTTCGGTCGTTGCATCTGGACTTTTGAGAAACGACGATATCGCATCCCCGACCGTCAGAAGTGGTTTTTCGTACGTCCTGAAGGCAATAATCGTAAAACAGATAACTTGAACCGTGTTCGTGAGTGCCACAAGCAGAAGGACGGGCAGGCTGAGATATAGCGAGCAGTATGAAAATTGCCCGCCTTCACTCAGACAGCAATCGACCGGTATATCCCAGACTTTCCAAGCTTCGAGATTGGTCAAATTCTGTGCACATGGGAGATAGTAGGCAGGACAGTTCCATGCAAGATTGTGATCTACCAAGTCGAGTATACTGTGTTGCGGTCTCGGAGGACTTTCCTCTGGTAGAAGAGCATCTACGCTATCTTCCGAGTACATAGTGCAGGATAAGTTGTTTTGCCGTCGAAAAGGGTGATTACGGTATTCTGATGGGTCGGCAGGGATGCTGAGGGTGAGGATGCGGTTACAAAACGGTTGGAGTGAAATTCAGCGGACAATCGAGAGACCTGCATTTTTATAAGTGAACATCCGTGTTCTTCCCCGCTGCAGTCGACACCGCGACTTAGGAGGTACCACATGCCAACTTCATCCATGTTGCGTATGTGCAACGTATGCGCGACGTATGTACAAGAATAATCCCTTCACTCGAAAGTGGGCTTTTTCGTGCTGCTCGGACAACATGTTTCTGTAACGCTGTATTCTCTGCAATCCTTGTGTGTAGATGTGACTTGGGGTATTGCTTGTCAAAAGGGGTTCTGTCGCTTTAATGTTCGTGGTGCTGCATCGGAGTTTTCGTATGTGCTGCAACTTGTGATCCAGCATTCCAGCCATGTAAAACCATCATCTGGTTTTGTACAACACTTTCACAAGAGCTGTGCAAATCCTCAAGCGCAAGAGCAATACAACTTCTCTTCCCGTTGTTTCGGCAATGACCGCAGACCTGCTTGAATGCGAATAGTAGCGCCTTCCTGAACCTTAGCGTTGGTGTTAATTGTAGAATGAATGATGGGAAGCTTTTTTTTTTCTTAAGCCAATCGAAGACGAGTTATCATGGGACGCCTCAAGTCATGGTGAAAAAAAAAAGAAGGTGCTGTCATATCTATGTACCCTTTCCCCAGAGAGCGATTTTCAACAATGTCATTGTGCAGTCGTCCTGCTAAGCAATGCCACAACACGAAACCCTTTCAAGGGAAAACAACTGCATTGTATCCGATTTCTCTATGACAATGGACACTGTCCAGCAATAGTTCAGAACAACACATTTTCCACCCATGTATAAAATCCTCACCGAGTGGAAATTATCCACTGCACCCTAACCTTCCGCACCCTAACCTTCCTACCCAGCGACCATCGCCAGGTCGCTGTCTTTCCACATATCGTCCAACATTCAGGCGACTCTCCAACCCACCGCTCAACCATCATGCAGAACCATCGGGATTCCCGTGACAATTCGAGCTACTTCGAGCATTCTCCCACGGCTCGTGGTCCGCTGGCTGACTTCGCTCGCACGCCGCTGTATCCGCCAGCACCTTCTCAAGACCTTTGCGGTCCGACTCCCGACGGACGTTGCATCTGCGGCGCAAGCTCGTCGCGCTTCAAGCCGGAATACACACCTGCAGTGAGGCTGGGTCGCCCATCACCACTCTTCTCCAACAGCACTAACAGCCCCATCCCGCGTTCCAACCCCTTCACGGACGAGGAGCCGGATTACTCCTCGATCCGCCCCGGTTTCGCGCAGCGCCTTCGCTCCACTGCTCTGGTCACCACGCCTGTGTACGGTTCGGGCTCCAGTGGCCTTCCGTCGGAGGAGTCGCCGTCGTCGGCCTATCCAACGGACTCGCCGCCGTCGGCCTATTCTGACGACGCTCATCCCATGTCGCGCCTTGTCCCCTTCGAACACAACGGGGTGCGTTACTATCCGGAGAGCACTCGCCGTCCGACCGCCCTTGACCAGGCCCAGGCCGAGGTGGCGCGCATGCTGCAGTCGCAACCCCCGCTGACGCCGCACAGTACGCCTCTGCTCCCCCCTGCTCCGTCTCTTTCAGACGACGAAGTGGATTTCATGCCCCTCTCCTCAACTCCGCCGTCGCCTCCCCGCCGATCCCGCAGTTCGGATCCGGATGAGGAGCTCATGATGGCGCTTCATTGGACTCTAAATCAGATGTCCATCTCCGGCGATGATGATGAGGAGCCGTCGTCATCGTACGACCACTTCTTCGCCGGCTTCGGTTGTCTTGTGGAGCCGAGATCGCCGCTGACCGAGCATGCGCAGAGCGAGCATGCTCATGATGTTGCCGAGGAGGAGTATTACGATGCTCAAGAGGAGCATTGCGATGCTCAAGAGGAGCATTGCGATGCTCAAGAGGAGGAGCAGTACGATGCTCAAGAGGAGGAGGGTTACGATGCTCAACCTGCTAAGGAGGAACACATGCTCCCCGGCATCCTCCAGCTGCCCCACCCTGTTGCTCCGGATGGAGTTAACCCGCAGGCCATGTGGGTCCAAGCTCTATCTTGGTACGACCTTCTGGACAGGGTTGATGACCTGTTCAGTGATCCCGTCAAAGAATTCTTGGAAGTCATGCGGGAAACTGATGAGGAGCGTAGGCGGCTTGTCAGCGATATCAAGCTTCTCCGCTCTGACATTATCCGACACAGGAGGTCGCGCAGGGACTCCGCTCGGGACGAGTCTCTAGATGACTCGTACTACTCACTTAGATGGAAGAAGGTCGACTTGATGGTTCTGATCTCCAGGCTGTCCGAACACGATGACTACCACTGGCCGATGCTGACGCCGTGTGAGTATGGTGCGGACGAGGACGATTGGATCGCGGACGACGAGTTCGAGCGGATCGTGCCTCACGAGCCTATCTACATGGCCCTCCCCAAGGACTGGAACCCCAACTTCGACTGGGTGAACCCGTTCGGTCCGCGTCGCGGCGACCGCATTGTTGATGAAGTCCCGCTTTCCCCCAAGTCAAAGGCCACTGTCGCTTGGAACCCCAACTTCAGCTGGTCGCGGCCGTTCGCTCTGCGCCGCGGTAGGCAGAAGCCATCTGCCGATGACGATCTCGAGGCCCCTCTTTCACCGAAGACAAGGTAGGTCGTGTGTGAAGACCCCAATTGTGAAGCTCGAGATTATCCCATGGAAGCGCTGAATTCTCTTTCTTGGATCTGGTAAGTTCTCATTTCATTTGTTCTCTCTTTTGCATACCTGTTAGCTCTTTCCCTTGATCTTTTGATCTTGTAGCATGCTC
>RHKH01000178.1:0-36512 GCA_009829795.1 Lasiodiplodia gonubiensis | reverse complement strand
TTTTTTTTTTTTTTTTTTTTTTGGAAAAAATAAAAGGGTATGAAGCTACTGTCTGGCCATGTATGCAGGAATTTTAATTCGACACTCTCGTCCTGACAGTAGCCTATGGCATGAGCGAAAACAAATCAACGCTTGCCTTCAGATGGAAAACCCCTCTAGTTTTCAAGATGGGTTTAATTGCGTGATCGACGGGGCGTCTCAATTCTCCGACGGCACGAAAGCTCTCCGTCTGACGGTGACTTTGCGGCCGTACTCGGTTAGTGCAGAGCCACAACACAGCCTCCTACTAAGCCACCACCGCGGCCACCGGTCACTCCAGTGATCATCCTATCTCTCCAGCTCCTTTGCAGGGATACGGATCCTTGCGGGGAAAGGGCTCCCATTCCGCCCGATTAATGGGAGAGAGCTGGGTGGAGGCGGAAAAAGCACTGTGATAGCTTAAAGTTGTTTACTTGCGATCGCGGAGGCCGAGGACGCCGAGGCCGAGCAAGCTATCGAAGTGGGATGGTTACCTAGAGCTTTCAGCTTACTTCTGTCACCCGCTTGATCAGCCTTGCCTTTCTGCCTTTTCTTGCTTGCGACCGCGGGCTTGCTGCATGCACTTTGCCTCGTGCCCCTGCCACATGTCGACATCGCTCAGCACCTTGTTTCGCTTTCTGATCTGACGTGCTAGGCAGCAGTTTTGCACATCAAGCTTCCCCGCAACGGATTTCGTCGGGAATCGTCAGGGTCGCGTCTTTGCGTGTTTTGTCTTGTCGAAGCTTGTTATTGTTGCTCTAGCTCTTAATTCACGTGGAAATCTGGTAGCTATCTGCTGAGACGGCTGTTCACTTTCCGCCCCGGAGTCATCAGTCAACATCACGTTTGCATCGACTTACCGCTCTGCCCACCTCCACGCCGCAACGTCTGCGCCGCAGAAGAAACAAACCTACCTTACGCTTGCCTTTCCCCAACACAGCTGGATTTAGCAGCAGAGAGACAAGAGAAGAGCTAGGACAACCAACCCGCAAACATCCGCCACACCAACTTCACCTAATCGAACCATACGATCGCCATGCCGCCACCACCACTTCCAACCTCAACACCACCACCACCAACCCAGCCACGCCTCCGCACTCCATCACCCCCACCTAGCACATGGACCGATGACGAGGCAGAGGCCAATTCCATCCACCACGAATACCACCTTGCGCCCACATCCTTGCACCCAGCGCCACCCTCACCAGCTTTCACCAGCTCAACCATCTATCGCACTCCAGACGAGGCATACTCCGATGCCGAGACGGATTTGACTGAAGGGAGTGGTATCGCAACACCTGTCACGTTGTCATCCGGACGCGACGGCGAGAGAGGTGGGAGCAGCAGGGACGATAGGAGTCTACGGTACGAGGACCTGCCGCCGAGCTATGAGGAAGCTCAGCAGCAACACCAACAAGGAAACCCATTATCCCCGCCGCCTTCGTTCGCCGAGACCGCGGCAGCTGGCCCTTATTACCCCGTGAACACCAACAACATCAGCCCCGCAGCAGCAGGCCCAGGCGGCCTCGATCCCCTTCTCCCGGCCGTTGAACGCCTGGTTTTGCGCGAGAAGGAGCGTGCGGCGAGCGAGAACGAGAATGGGTCGGAGACGCGGAGCGCATGGAGTGGGTCCGGCAGCGGCGGTGGTACGAGGGAAAGAGGGCCACAGTTCAGCTTCGCGGCCGTCGAGGGGCTGGCGAGCGAGCACCACGGCGTGCTAGAGGTCGCGCTGCAATGGGCGCACCCAGCGTGGTGCGATGGCGACCGAAAGGAGCCAGTGTCGACAGCGCCGTTGGGGCGGCCGGTTGCGCTGCCGCAAAGGAGTGTGGTGAACGCTACTGGAAACGGTGAGAGGAAGGACGGAAACGGGGAACACACGACGACGACAACAACAACAACAGCGGACGGCCCCACCAGCCCGGACGACGTGCTCGCCTTCGCCCGGGCCTACGCGCCCGCTCTGCAGGACCACGGCGTCCCGCCGCCGCTTTTCGTCGCCTTCCTCGACGGCCTCAATGCCGTCTGCCAGGCCGCGCGGGCACCCGCATCCTTGACTTCTGAAACCGACGATGACGACGGCACGGATCTCGAACTGGTCGAGACGTACCTCGCCCGCGCCAACGCCCTCTTCTTCGCGCACCGTGGCCTGCTCGCCCGCGTCGTCGACGTCGACGGCCTGCTCGACGACGTCCTGCGCCTGTCCAACCGGGCCAACGTGCGCGGCGCGCTGGCGGCCGACGTGGAGCGCGCGGGGCTGACGGAGCGCGAGCGCGTCGACGCGCTCGATCCATGGGTCGAAACGAGGTTGGTGTGGGACGGGCTGCCCGAGTCGATTATTGGGCTGTGGGATTTGCGAGGCCAGCAGCGGGAGCGAGAAGGGGAGCGCGAGATCAGCGGGCAGCAGCAGCAGCAGCAGCGACGCAACAGCGCTTTAGGGGAAGCAGCAGCAGCAGCAGGATGGCCGCCATCAACGACAGCAGCACCACCCAACCTCACCACCGTCACCCCACCGCGCCCTACACTCGCAGCCACCACAACAACGCCCGCCTACGCATCCGGCGAGTTCTACCAGAGCCCCGAAGGCGGCGCCAGCGGTCTGCTACTCGACGAGAAAGAGGCACAGGCACGACAACAAGCCTGGGCCTTCGCATCATCACAACAACAATATCCCCAGCCCGGGCCCTCCTCCAGCAACCGCTCTCAAATATTCCCTCCGATCCCTCCTCTCACTCCTTTGCCAGCATTCGGCCCCTTCCCACCAGCGCCTCTGCCACCTTTTGGCGACCACGCTCGCTGGGCCGACTGGGGTCAGGGCTTGGGAAGGAGGTGGGCGGACTGGGGCCAGCGCTTCGGCGCGAATTGGGCGGCTTGGGGCCAGGATGTCGGGAATAGGGCGGCAATGTGGGGGCAGGAGGTCGGTAGGGGTGTTGACGGGAGGGTTGATGGGAGGGGGTTTGGTGGTGGCGGCGGAGGATGGGGTGGTGCTGGAGTAGGAGGCGGATGGGGAGGAGGAGGACCAGGGGGCGGCTGGGGAGGAAGAGGGCATTGGGGTGGTGGTGGTGTATGCGGACGTATTGGGAGAGGCGCATGGGGTGGCGGTGCTGCTGGCGGCTTCGCCGGCGCGGGACCGGGTGGCGGACAAGGCAGTAATGCCATACCCGGCTTTGCTGGCCCGTACGGGCACCTGTTCGGCGGGCCGAGGGGTTTCGGCTTCGCGGGAAGGGGTGGCGGACGCTGGGGAGGCAGAGGCCGCGGCGGCGCCCCCGGGCACGAGCTTCGCCGCGGTTGGGGCAGCAGTGGCGCTGGTCCGTTCGGTCAGTACGGTACGTTTGGCGTCCCAGCGCACCATGGCGCCGGCGGCGATGTGCCGAATGAGAGCACTACGACGCTCAATACGCGGATCAGCCTCGAAGACAATGACGACGACTCTTCGTCATCCTCGTCTTCTTCCGACAGCGACTCCGAAGTCGACGAGATCGAGTTCTCGTATCTCAAGCGCATGCGGTCGATTGAGGAATCCGCCTCCGATGCTCTGGCGAAGGGCAAACGCTCTCATGCCGAAGTTGACCGGGACCGCAGCAAGGCGATTGAGAAGGCGCGGACGGATCGTGACAAAGCCGAGAGGAAGCTCGAGGCCAAGCGTAAGAAGGAAGAGGGCAGGCGTGAGATGAAGGCAAAGAGGAAGGAGTGGAGAGAACACAGGTCAGCGGCCCGGGAGAGCGGGCGGGAAGGGAAAAAGGAGAGGAAAGCAGAGAAGAAACGATTGAAGAAGGAGTACAAGGATGCAAGGAGCAAGTGGAAGGAGGGCAGGCGGGAGGAGAGACGTGAACGGAAGAGTGAGAAACGTGAGAAGAAGGACAAGCGGCGTGGTGATGGTGGAGGTCGCTGCGGCGCGAGAGTGGAGGGAGAGCTGAACGCCGAAAGTGGTCGGAGCTTGGAGGTTGGCGTCGTGCCGCCGCAAGATGAGGATGCTCGTGCCGTGCCTGACACTTCAGTTGGCGCGTCGTCCGGGCCCGCGCCGTCGTCGCCGCCGCCTCAGCTTCTGTGGGTCGTCGTGGAAAATCTTGGAAACTGAGCGGTGAAGGTGTGGAGGGTCGTGAGGCGCCAGCAAAATGAACTTTTCATGCGCTGTGAACGCGGCGCTTGGCGGGGCGGGAATTTGGTGATCATTACTGGTACGAGCGGCATCGAGTCTCATGACTGTACTACTATTGGTGAACACTGCGTCTGGAGTGGTTGAAATCAGTTTCCTGTAGCAATAAACATGACAGCCACACGTTTCACAGATTCCTTTGAGAAGCTGCGGCAGGGTCAAAGTAAGGCTGAGGGCCATTCCTGCGTGATTGCGAGACGGAGCGGGTGGACCATAGATCAATGCAGTATAGTAGATGTGTATCGCCTAGCTTCGAAAGGCGAAGTGGTGATGGCCGCCAGCCGAAAGATCCTTTGACGCGGAGGCCCAACCAAGGCCGAGGTGAAGTGCCGCCGTGACTTAGCCGTGCCGTCGGCCACTTTCTCCGCATCCCGATCGCCAACGTGGCTTGCCTAGTGGCCGTTGGTGTTGAGAGCTTGCCCGTCCCTGAACATGCTCGTGCGCTTAGCTGCTCGCTAAAGTGTCCCCATACGTCACCCCCGCCAGGGGCGCCCCTTTTGCTCCCCGCATCTGCTAATCTTTTTTCCCAACGCAACGACATTGCTTATTTCTTGTGACCCTTTTTCCACGCGTGCTTGGCGCACAAGCCATGCCTTGGGAGATTCCCGAGGTGCTTTGTTTCCCGCGGGTGCGGTTGTGGCTTTCGACGAAGCCGTCACTTCGGATCATGAAGCAGACACCGCGCTCGAGCACCCGATTTTCCGGCGTGTTGGTTTGATCTTCTCGGAGCTTGGCCATTAAGCAGTTAGCTATAGGGGAATCGGAATTTGACAGCTGTGCTAGCCGCCAAGGCCACTACCGACTAGCCAGTCAGAGTCAAGCACGGCGGTCTTTTCCCTAACCAAAAGACCAGGGCGGCGATTGTCTGCCGCGCATCGCTCCAGGAGAAAGGGTGAGCTGCAGCTCTTGGCAGAGCAAAGAGGAGCTTCGACTCCGTGAGGCCTTCACGCTATACCGCTCCTTCCCGGGAGGGGCTTATCACCATCATTTGAGGTTGTCCCAATCCGTTCAGGTGTCTGCGGCGCCACCACTGGCAGCGAGCCGGCAGCATATCTGAGCTTCCCGCCGCAGTGGAGACGTTATCAAACCGCGATTCAGCCCTGTGACGTATGCAGCAGGCCTGTTGGTAGGCTGAAATTTGTGCCCGAAGTCATCTGAACCTTTGCGGCGAGTATTTCGGAAAATTAGGGCGATCTGGCGATCCCCATATGCGAAGTCCCCCGAGCCTCAACAGCTGCGCCTCAGCCCTCACCGCCACAACTGAGCCTTTCTCCTGGAAGGTCCGGAAGTGTGCAGCGATTACTGGTGTTGTTACCGCGGTTTGAGCCGTATACGATGAGGTGGCGTACTATAAGGTTTGCGATGGCTGAGACCGAGATAGCAGCGAGTTAAGCTTTCATGACAACTCCGTTAATGATCTTCCCCGTTATTGTTTTGACTCGGGAGAGGGGAGATTGGTTTCCAAGATAAGGCAGCTGAAACCCCGCAGATCCTCCTCTTATCGACCTGCCAACCGGAAAGGGTCGCAACGGGGCCAGGACTCACGATTCAGCGCTCGCTGAACCAATCTCACGGACTCTCCGCTAGACTGAATGAGGGTCTGTGGTAAGGCCGGGCCGGGTCACGGACCCTGCGCGGAAGCCGGGCGCCTGCAGGGACGAACTGGGTCCGCAGGCAGAGGACGAGTTTGAGGAGGATGACGATCGTCGTATGTTCGGCCATGCCATGTGTGACCCATGTTCGTCATCATTGCTGGGAGTTGCGAATGGTACGAAGGAGAATTAGCGGCAAAAAAGCATATAAGAAAGTTGAATTGCCCGCTTGACTGACTCCATCCCACCACAGCCTGCTCACCAGCATCATCCCGACGTTCTCTACACCCTTCCAAACCAACCTTCGTCACTCTTTCGACAACAACAAAACAGTCAAAATGAAGTTCTTCTCCGCCTTCGCTCTTTCCAGCCTTTTCGTTGGCTCCATTGCCGCTCCGGCCCCTGCCGACAAGCGCCAGGACGTCGGCTCTGTCCTGAGCCTCGTCCAGGGCCTGCTTCCCCAGGTCCAGCAGTACACCGGCGTCATCAGTGAGTGCAGTCCATGCTCTTTCCCAAGTGTCCCAACGCTAACAGCCACACAGACCAGACCGCCTCCGGCCTTGGCCCTCTGTCCACCCTGAAGCAGAACCAGACTGCTGCCAACAGCTACCAGGACCAGGTTGACGGCCTCACCACCCTCGTCCAGGGCACCGTCACCAAGGTCACCAGCCTCCAGCAGACCGCTGGTGGTCTCACCTCCCGCGCCGAGGACGCCACCGCCATCGCCGGTGTCCTCAGCAACGTCCTCCTTGAGGTTAACGGCGCTCTGAACAACGTTGACGGCACCCTCGGTCTCGGTAAGTGCACCAAAAGTCGGACAAGCAAGGAATGTACTAACAGACGACACCAGGCTCTCTCCTCAACCTCGCCTCGCCCCTCACCAGCACTCTGTCCGGTCTCCTCGATGGCGTCGAGTCCCTCGTCGGCGGTGTCCTCAACCTCGTCCAGGGTCTCCTCGGTGGTGTCCTGAGCACTCTCGGCCTCAGCAACGCCCTGTCCGGCCTCGTCGGCAACGGTGGCATCCTCAGCGGTCTCCTCAGCGGCAGCGGTGCCAACTCCCAGGACGGCCTCCTCGGTGTCTTGTAAATGGGTGATACGATCGTCTAGTGGTGGTATTACGAATTCGATTCTTCATACCTGTCATCTTTGAGCCTTCTGCGGGCTGAGCTCAAGAGCGTTGGGACACGATGCGAGCAAGGCTTAGCTTCTGTATACAATAGTTAGGCTGCTGTCTTGGGCAGCAGCGGGAATTGATTGTTGAAAAAGCGCATTGCGACCCTGTGACTTGTGAGTAAGACTGGTGACGACTGCAGACGAATCCATTGGCTCGGTTGGTGGTGCTCGGGTGATGCACAGCAGATCTAGAAACGGAACGGTCGGGACGGCGGCGCGGCATCCCTGCAGCCTACGCTTCTGCCTTGCCGGCGCTGAAGAAGTCGGTCCTCGGTCGGGCCTCGACGGTGTCGCATTGATGAAGTCGAGATAGGGTGGATATTCCGGCGTTTCACAAGCGCAGAAACGGGGGACTGGAAGAAACGCGCGGGGCTCGCGGCGCGGCCTGCTCAAGCACTACTTAGTGGCTGCGCGTCGGCCCTCGTCTCTCTCCCGCGCCTCTCCGCCCGCCTACCCCAAACGCCTATCCGCCTCTGCTAGGGTCCGCAGGGCTTGCGACAAGCTCGCAACGGTACTCGCTACCATTTTCACTCGTTGATCTTCTCTTCATCTTCCCGTCTTTTCGCAACCCCGCCTCCCTTTGATTAACCAGGAAGGAGAGCATTCGACCACCCCGACGTGTCCTCGTATCGCGCATCCCTCGCTGACATCAGATCGCGGGCTCCTTCGACCGCGCATACCTCTCTTCTTCAACTGCACGCCCGCCCCAATTCTCCGCCGACTTACCCGCCCGCTCGCTGCATCTTCCTCGCCAACTATGCACGCTGACGTTCGGTTCGCCCGCCTACTGGCCCTCTTGGCCCTTGCCGCGAACCTGGTGAATGCCTTCTACATCCCAGGTATGAAACCCAAGCATTCAGGAACCGCGACTTTCGAGTAACCCTGCCCCAGGCTGGTCCATTAAGAGCTACGCCGACGGCGAGACCATTCCTCTTTTCGTGAACAAGGTCTATTCGGACAATACCCAGCTGCAGTACGCCTATGCCGAGCTCCCGTTCGTCTGCCCGCCCACTGGCCGCCGCTCTCCCGGTTCTAGCGGCGCCACGCTGTCCCTGAATCTTGGCGAAATTCTCCGCGGCGATCGCATAATCTTGTCCGACTATGAGCTTGTCATGGGCGTGGACGAGGAGGCGCGATACTTGTGCAGTACCAAGGTCGACAGGCGCGGCCTAGAAAAGGCCAAGGAAATCGTCAAGGATGGCTACGTCGCCGAGTGGATTGTGGACAACATGCCTGGCGCGACCAGCTTCGTGACCACCGACAAGTCGCGCAAGTACTATGCCGCTGGCTTTAAGATGGGTTATGAGGACTTCGACCCCGCCACCGGCAAACCCCGCTTTTACATCAACAATCACGTTACCCTCGTCGTCCGTTACCGCCCCGCTCCTGGTCGCGACGGCGAGCACGGTAAGAAGGTCATCGTTGGTTTCGAAGTCTACACCAAGAGCGTCGAGGCCGACAACCGTGACAAGAATGGAATTCCCAAGGATCTCCAAAACGCCGAAAACGGCCTCGAGCTGCGCATACAGCCGAACATCACCGACCTGCAGTCAAGATATGCGGATTCGTCGTACATACCGGACGAGGAGAACATCGATGATGATGCCACGTTGACGATTCCGTACACCTACTCGGTCTATTTCCGCGAGGATGACCACGTGGAGTGGCAGAATCGGTGGGACATGTACTTCGTGAACCAGGAAGACAGCTCCAAGATCCACTGGATTGCCATCATCAACTCTCTTCTTATTTCTGCCATTCTGACGGCTGCAGTCGCTGTCATTTTCACCAGGACTGTTCGTGGTGATATCAAGGGTACGAGTGACATCGAGAAACCCAAGATTCCGCGTTCGAGGAGCTCCAAGTCTCCCAGGAAGAGTGCTGAAAAAGGTGGTCTCTTGGATCAGCTGGAAGATGATGGGGACGCTGATGTTTCGTCGGATGAGGAGCCGCTGGAAGACATCACAGGCTGGAAACTTCTTCATGGCGATGTTTTCCGCGCCCCAGCGTATGGAGGCTTGTTGGCTCCTCTTGTTGGCTCCGGCTCGCAATTGGTGTTCATGACGACGGGGTTACTTATACTGAGTGCTGTCGGCGTTCTCAACCCGAGTTTCCGTGGTGGGTTCATCAGTGTTGGCCTGGCCCTCTTCATACTCGCCGGTGTCTTTTCCGGCTATTTCTCCGCAAGAGTCTACAAGACCTTTGGCGGACAGCGTTGGCAGAAGAACGTCGTGGTGGTAAGTCATATTGTGCTCCACACACGTCGACTTTCTAACAATGACAGACTGGTACACTCATCCCAGGCCTTATCTTCGCCACCGTCTTCATTCTCAACCTCTTCGTGTGGGCGCAGGCGTCAAGCACTGCAATCCCATTCGGGACATTGATCGCGCTGCTGATTCTGTGGTTGCTGGTTCAGCTTCCGCTCGTTTACGTTGGCAGCTGGTATGGCTTCGAAAAGGTCGGCGCATGGACTCATCCAGTGAAGACGAATGCGATCCCCCGCCAAATCCCTGCCCAGCCCTGGTATTCAAAGGGCGCTCAGTTCATCCTCCTGGCTGGTCTGCTTCCATTCGCTGTTATCTTCATCGAACTGTTGTTCGTTTTCAAGAGCGTTTGGCAAGACAAGAGCGGCTACTACTATGTCTTTGGGTTTTTGGCCGCTGTTTGCCTGATCCTGTTCATCACCGTGATTGAAGTTACAATCATTGCAACGTACAACCAGCTATGCTCGGAGGTAAGATTCCTATATTGTTTTGGCACATCCTATACTAATACTTTGCAGAATTACCATTGGTGGTGGCAATCTTTCTTCGTAGGCGGCGGCTCGGCTCTCTGGGTTTTCTTGGCCTGCACGTGGTATTACTTTTTCAAGCTTCGCATCACGGGATTGGTTTCCAGCATGCTGTTCTTCTCTTACAGCTTCCTCGCTTGTCTCGTATACGGCCTTCTCACAGGTACAATTGGGTTCCTTGCTGCGTACGCGTTCGTTCGCCGGATCTACGGGTAAGCCATTCCACACGACAGAATATCTTTGACCATCAGCTGACGTCGTATAACGTACAGAGCGATAAAGGCGGACTAGACAAATGCATTGCGAGAGAGTAAGCTGTCTCAAGCATGTGGTAGCGACCATTCATTCCGTTTTCAAGTGCAAGCTTCCTTTCCGAACCACATCATCTCCAGGTTTTTCTTTCCATTTTCTCTAGGGTGGCAGCCGTTCGAGTGCCGGCAGCGATGGCAAGGAGTTTCTGGGTAACGAGTTAATGTGGCGGAAAAGCTGAGATAAGCAGATTAAACGTCTTTGTATTCCCTCTGCTCTGGAAGTTTCCGATTCTTTCAGCAAATTTGTCTTTGAAGCAGCAAGCATGCGCTACGGTCATCGAGAAATGAGTTTCATACAATCCCTCGATCAAGGTTTTTGTGTCCCTTGTATATACTCACTCCTCTGAGGCTGGTTACATAATACGGACGCTTTGTTATCTTTACAGTCTTGCGGCAAACTCCCTCCTATCCATGGTGATTTTATCCTGGTAGAGCCGCGATCGCTCATGTCCATTCAGCTGAAGGAGATGGGTTTTGGAAAAATTACATTTTTGTAATCCTGCTAAGGTGAGCAGTCTGGAAACAAAAGAATTAGCAGCATCGGCAACTGACAGTATTCGCGATGTCAGCAGCGGCAGCATTGTTGAGAGCAAATTTCATGGTGCTACGCAGTTTGATGACGCGTGGGAGACTGAAAGGTACCGCGTTCTGCAACAAAGTAAGTGGCTATGAATGAGTACAAAGGAACAGCAAGCAGGATAATTTGTTGCAAATCCTTTATTTTAGGTACCTGAAAACGGGTTCGCAGCGAACAAAGACAGGCCGCCTTTGATAAACATGGGCGACATCTTGTCCCTAAGCACTGAAACACGGGCGATTGAAGAGTCGTTGATCATGGCAGGTCGCAAACCCCCGATCCTCAGGCCGGACCCGACAGTAATCGGGCCACAAGGACCGCTTCTCGAAGGCTTAGATCTGTGGCGGCAGAGTCTCCGACGCGAATACGACCGGCAGATCACAGGTCCTGAAATTGCTGATCTATGGGCGAGAAAAGCTAAGGACTTACGGGACGAAGGTGACGCCTACCCCAAACGGAGCCGAAGTTGAGCACAGGGCTGATAGTGTAACAGGCGCACGAGACGAATACTTCAATCGGTTCTACTCGGATTTACCGTTGTCCGTCATACGGGCGTGGGAGCAAGAGTCATATCGTCGATGGCCGCGACACTGGACCAATGGACCGGTGGATTACCTTGACATTTACGCCAATGAGGATGAGATAAACTACACGAAAGAAGCTGCGAAATGGAGTATGAATGAAGGTCAGTCACGTCAGCTACGCTACTTCTCTAGCTGACTGAGAAACAGGCCAGATCAGGGCCATGTACAACGACGACTTCTGGAACCTTCCTGTTGGGTTCCGGAGGTGGTACATAGATGAGGCAGAGATGGTCACGGCAGCGCGTAGTTATCCCATGCCGAACCCAACAATGGGTTATAGGGATTTTCCTCAAGTACCCAACAATGGAATCAAGCTAGGCCAACAGTCTAGAATTAATGATTTCACGACAATGCCTAACGCTCTAAAGAACGTGGGTGTGTGGCAGCTAGGTGCGAATTATGGAGGGATCGGAGCTTATGGCGCAGTCGCTGTATGGGTCCGAGTCGACTGGTTGGGTATAGTTCAAGAGAAGATATTCCTGAAGAGAGATATTCGTCCGAACGACTTTGTCTGCGAGAAGGAGCGCCAATTACTGTTTGAATTAAGAATTCAGTCGGCTCCCTTGTTCATTGCGAACATGATTGGGCATTCCCCAACAGGACCGGCACAAGTTGGTAGGACATGGCTCCAGTACGCACTTTTTGGGGATTTATCGCAGCTCGTGAAATACTATGGAGAACAACGGTAAGTTAGCTCTAACATGTTTTGCGCCAACTCTAACTTGGATACAGTCTAGTCATCCCCGAACCTTTTGTCTGGTACCTATTCCATACCCTCGCTCGGGCACTCCACTTTATCGAGAAGGGCCGCGAGCCGGGCCGACCAGCTGTTCGCCCTTGGCGATCAATGTTCCACTACGATATCAAGCCCGGAAACATCCTACTTGACGGCTCTGACCCGAATGCACCTGACTGGTGCCTTGGTTACCCTCGAGCGATCCTCACGGATTTTGGAGGAGCAGACCACTACCCACCAGCTCACTCGGCAGATCAGATTCCGTCGCACGTACGCGGCCTGGGGACCAGAGGCTTCTCTCCCTTCGAGCTGTTCCAACCCATCACGCAGCTCGACTCCAACGACGAGCGCGCGAACGGGCCCAGCCGCGACACGGGCGTGATCGAGGTCGCGGGGCGGAGTGTTTCAGCAGCGCCCCTCCCGCCGCCGAGGCGTGCGCCCTTCAAGGAGCTGCTCCCCATCCACCAGCCCGTCCGGATCCACTCGTCCATCTTCCAGCTCGGGGTGACGCTCTGGTGCACCATGATCAAAAAGACGTGGCCGGACGGCCAGATCTGCGCGTGGCGCGGCGGCCACCTGCCTGTCGATGGCGCCAAACAACACAACCTCTATCCGGCGTGGTGGGACCAGCTGCCGAAACACACGCCGCGCCGGCCGTGGCCGTGGAAGGTGGCGAAGCCGCTGCAGAAGCAGAAGTGGAAGGCGTTGGGAAGCAGGGGGGTGCATGCAGAGCGGGTAGAGTCGTACGGACCGATGAACGCGCGGAAGACGAGGACGGTGCCGCCGCCGGCCCAAATAGATAAGTTGGGGAACAGACCGAGAGGTTGGGACGAGCATGGCACTCACTCGTGGGTGCCGCTTCCGCCATACGAGTCGTTGAAACCGCGCTACAGCAACCGGCTGATCGACTTGGTCTACCGGTGCATGAGTCCACTCATTGCCGACAGGCCGAGCACGGTCGAGCTGCTGCGGGAGACGCAGCGGGAGATGAATGCCCTTCTGGCGCAGTATCCTAATGGTAGCGGCACATGCCCCGAAGGACTGATCTTACCGGAGGATAAGGTATGTTCTACTCTCTTCCCTTATTGCATGGAATTAATAAACCGCGCTGCAGTTTCCGGTCGGAGAGTACGTACTGAACAACTTTTGGGAAAGACAGTGAGGCGTACTTCTTGGAACATGGTCACTTGGTCTCCCTCTTTCAATGACAATGTAGATTTTCTTATCAATTAAGAGTATTCCGAACAAAAGTCGTTGCCGGGCACGATCTACCTCGCGTACAATTGCTGACCCACAAATGATGATCGCACTACATCCTCACCACTGACTTCTCATCTGCCGTATGGCGCTCCTCAAATTCGCGACCCTTTCGGTCACGATCCCTCCCGCCATCTACCTTGTGATCCTCGGTCTGCTTATCTCCTTCCCCACCCTCCAGAATCATGTTTTCTACCTCCACCGGCTACCCCTCACTTCGCTTCAGCATTTAAATGCCCCAGAGGCTTTTGGTTTTCTACGTGGTCAGGTCATCCCGTTTCCAATCGATACTGATGATGGAGAAACGCTTCATGCCTGGCATATCCTGCCCCTGGGAGTATATCGCCATCATCAAGAAGCGCTTATGGCTCATCTACCTGGATTCACTACCAATGTAAATTCTAGTCTAGGCTTCAAGCTGCTTCGCGAGGATCCAGAGGCCCGGCTTGTCATCTATCTACACGGAACGGCTGGTTGCCTGGCCTCTGGATGGCGTCCAGAGAGCTACCGCGCTCTGTCCTCAACATCTCCAGACAAAATCCACGTCATCACGGCAGATTATCGCGGCTACGGTCTCAGCACAGGAACGCCTTCTGAAGAGGGTCTGTTGCTAGACGCCATAGCAATGGTCAATTGGGCGGTGCGTACGGCAGGCGTCCCGCCTTCTCGCATAGTCATATTCGGGCAATCGCTCGGGACCGCCGTCGCCATTTCCCTCGTACAGCATTTCTCATCGCAGTCGCCGCCCGTAGCCTTCTCGGGCACGGTTCTTGTCGCTACCTTCTCCGACGTTGCAACCCTCACCGCAACTTATCGCATTGGAGGAATTATTCCGGTACTTTCGCCTCTGGCAAACGTTCCGCCACTTCTGTCATTCTTCGCCTCTTATCTGCAAAGCACTTGGTTGAGCAAGGACCGCATTGCCAACTTCGTCCGCCGCAGCGAGGGCGAAGAGGCCGGAAGTAACTATCATCTCACATTCATTCATGCTGAGGATGACACGGATATCGGCTGCCTTCACAGCGATGTCATGTTCTGGCACGCTGTAAACGCTACTATGCCAACGGGAATCAGCTTTGCAGACCTTGAACGCGAGAAGCTCGCGAAGAAGCAAGACATGGGTCCGGGAGGATGGGTGGTGGACTGGCAAACATCCAAGGGTTCAATCAGACTCCAGCTGCTCAAATACGGCGTACATGATAAACTCATGGCTTATCCCGCAACTTCAATGGCCGTTTTGCAAGCATTCCAGGCTACTGACCCCTCATTTGGCCGGTAAAGGACTGCATGAATTGCTGCGCAATATCTCATAAAACGTCCACTCCGCAGTTGCATATCAGCCTGCGACAACCAGACGGAGCTTTGACCGCCTGCAAAGAAACAAAGACAAGGAGAAAGAATCTCCACTGCAGCGTGGCCTTATGCTGGAAACAGGATAGAAGCCCGGTCACTATGTAGTTTATTGTACTTCATCTACTCCAGACTCCAATGGCCTACTAAAGTCCTGTGTGATGGCTGTTCTCCGCTCTCGCTTAAATCCTGCCTAAACACGGCTGCGACGCCTCCAGGTCAAGAATGCGGACACTAAGACCGGAGATCGACATACTAAACCGGAAACGCGGCTGAGCTTAAGACAGCTTACGCAGCCGCAACGGCAAGCTCGCTCGGGAGGCCTTAGCTCCCCCACCCCAGGAAAACTACGCGTCGGAAAATACTATAGTCCTCATGGTCAGCAGATGCACTGTGCGAGTGCTTGAGTGAACGGATCCCGGCCAGCTTCGTGCCTTAATCTTGGGTATATGCCTCCGCGATTGCACCTCCCAATCGATCGGCTTACGCACTTCATCTACGCATTCACGATAGTGAATCTACTCCACAAATGCCGATCTTGGCTCTTTTGATCTTTTCCTACGCCACATGCGCTTAGAGCGCACACGTATGCAGTAATGTCAAAGGGGCTTCCGCGTAAGACCACCATTTGCAGAAGCTGTGATTGGGCTCTCGGTTCAGGTGTCCACCGAGATGTTCCTGGTTCTAGAGACCAAGGTCCTCAACCATGCTTCCAGAGATTTGAGAGGTTCAGGTATAAAATCGTTATTTCTTTGCGCGTCTTTACATCACTATCAGGACTGTCGTTTCCAGTTCTTTGATATTGTCTTTCATTTGATTTTGTCCATTAGCCCTCAATTGCGCTTGGAAATAGCCACGATGGGTATTCTGAAATGGACAATCGTCACTCTTTTTGCCTCCAGCATTGACTTGGCAGCCGGTTCCCCGTTGGCGAAACGTAATGGAACTTGCACCACTAAAAACCAACGAAAATCATGGTAAGACCCTACAGTCCGGGTGTATGAAACACGTTGTTAAGACTGGCTTTCAGGAACAATCTCAGCGACACTGAGAAAGCAGCTTACATCGACGCCGAGCTTTGCTTGATGTCATCTCCTCCGAAGCTGAACATCGAAGGCGCGGAGAACCGATGGGACGAGCTGATGTACTCTCACGTTGTTCAGTCGAACATTATACACGATGTGGTATGTGGCCAAGTTGCTTTTCCCATGCCATAGAGCTTCAACGATTGATTCTGCGTATAGGGCGCCTTCTTGCCTTGGCACCGTCTCTACATGCGCGCCCACGAACTCCTTCTCCAGAACGAGTGCAACTACACCGGCGCACAGCCCTACTGGGAGGAGTCTCTCGATGTTGCTGCGCTCAACAAGTCTTCTGTCTTCGACCCTGATACAGGATTCGGCGGCAATGGCGTTGGCGATGATGAATGCGTCGCCGATGGCCCGTTCCAGAACCTCACGCTCCACATCAACCAGACCTCGAACGCTGCGAGCTACTGCCTCTCGCGCAGCCTCGATTCTTCCAACTTCCAGAAAGCGAACCAGACGTATATTGATGCCTGCTACGCTTCGGTGGACTACTCTGAGGCGTGGCAGTGCTACAAGTCTAGCCCTCACACTGCTGGACATGCGGGCGTAGGAGGAACGGTAAGTGTACAGCAGTCTTTGGGGTCAAAGTCACCTATACTGACATGTGTAAAAAGATGCTTGATGTAGTGGCCAGTCCTGGAGATGTAAGTCTTTATTTCGTTGTCTACAAACGGAACCTGACCCTTCATCCTTCAATGCAAGGCTTGCTAACAGCGTTCCAGCCTCTCTTCTTCATGCACCACACAAACTTGGACCGCTTGTGGTGGGTTTGGCAGAGCGCGAACCTCTCAGCGCGCCTTACCGACATGACAGGCCGCAACGTCCCTCGTACCAGCTACTTGGAGCAGAACGATTTCGAATACCCCGGAGCTGATATCCTGGACTACGATGGTGATGCAAGTAATGTCACGACTTTGAATCATAATTTGTGGATGGTGGGAATTATTCCGAATGCTACGGTGGGTGACGTAATGGATCTTGGAGGAGAGACGATCTGTGCAGAGTATGTCTGAAAAAGGCCGGAGGTTCAGAACGTGGACACACATAATTTGCAGAGTCCAGGGGTTGAAAGCCGGCTTTTCATGAGATGGGCATCTATCAAGTAGTATAAAATGAATCATACCACACAATGTGGGCTTTTCTTTTCTTTTATTTTGAATGGCACAGATCTCCCGGAGAATATATGAAACCCACTACCACTCAGTTCGGCTAGCTGCATTGCCACTACTTGGAACAGATTCAGCCAAGAGGACGCGTAGCATAAAGCTTGAATCCTTCCCGGAAGATGCATATACGTGATGAAGCAGTGGCCGATTTCGTCCTGAGATGCATCTGCATGTTTAGAGGGACAAATGAAATAGTCTGCGGGGAACGGGCCGTCCACTAACGGATATTCCTGCAAAAGCAACTCAGCTTCGCAAGCAGATTACCATCTTCGACGATAAGCACACATTGGTATCTCGATTTTGTCCTGGCGTTTCACAATTTTTTCTTCGACAGCGATGGTATTTATACCACCTCGACGTCGCCTCGAGATCGTCATTGTAGAACTCTCCCCTCCAATCCGCTTCAGTGGCATCTCCCCTTTCCACAGCCTTGTCCACATCATCCCGCACAGCAAGCGGAACATCTTCACAAGCTTCAGCAGCTAGCAATCATACTGATCCACCGGTCACGCTTGCTGGGTATGTAGAATTTGCGGGCAAGATGGGTGACTTGTCAAATGCTCCTCTACACATTTCATAGTCCATGTGGTGGCTATCTAATTGAGGGCTCTCAGGAACAAATTACCACGAGCTGGGCGCCGCTCCTTCAAGTTTCATCCAGGTAAGTATGCATTCACATTGCTCAGGTTTCACCGGATGCTGATAGTCAAAAGTTAACGAAGTTTTCTCGAAACCGAGAGAGATCTTGCGAGCTGTTTCTCCAGATAGCCTTTACTGGACTGCATTTTTGATGGAGTCTGGAAAGTGCTGCGATGGTGAAAAGCTGGCTGCAAGGAGCACAGCAGGGTATAATTAGAAGCCCCGCACCGTCCCGTCCCGTGCCGCATCACAGTAACCGCACACCCCACACAGCCTTCTCCGTGAAGCTTCATACAAAGACAGGCTGCGCGAATATCTGAGCCGGACAGCGCATCGATCGTCACGCGCAGAAGCGGCTGGTTACGTTCTAACGCATCTTGGTTTCTGCGCCGGCGCTGGTGAGTCCTTCCGACGAATAATCCTGCAATGACAGGCTGCCGGAGCTCTGTCAGCCTTAGGATTTCTTATTAGAGGTTCGCTCCGTTATCTAAACCCTGTTCTCTCACGTGTCACGCTCAGCGCCGTCAATGAAGAAGCACCAGGCATGCACCCGATCTGCATCAGTCTTCCGATGCTTCGGCTAGGCTGACGCGAAGCCAGACAGACGTCTGCACAGTTACGTCGCTCTCTTCCGTCAACCACCCACGACTTGACAGGTCACCGCCTTCCCAATTGCTGGCGAATGAGATTTTCGCATCATCCAAGGCCGTGTGAAGGCAGCAAGGCGCCAGCGTGCTATATGTGACGGCCCCGGAGCTGTGGAAGACACTTGCCTTGCAGAAGGGGTGGGCAGATGACTCCCCCAGATGGCTTCAAGGTAAGAATGTGATTGGGAGCACCGTTTACTTACTAGGCGGCATATTACCCGTGTTCAGCCGAACTGAAATGCTGCAAAAGAGGAGTGAGGCTCACGACACATTCAACGATCCAACGTACAATCACTAGCCTCTTTGTCCCAATGAGCCTTTCTCGTTTCATTCGAACCGCTCCCTGCTTTGAGATAGCGCGACAAGCCAGATGCAGCCTTCACAGCGAAAAGCTGGGGGATCCCGTCAGAACACATCGGAACACGATAATCAGACAAGGAAGAAACGCGACTCGGGTGTAAAGTTATCACGGTAAATGCAGAGTGGGATCCGCCTGCTGACGTTCCAAGACCGGTCTTTCAGGTGTAAGGCCAAGGCCTAGCGGCAATCCTGTAAGTGTCTCAGCCATCGTCGACAGACTGCAGTGCTGTTAACGTAAAGCGAAGTGGCCAGAACCTCCTCCTCCCTCGAGTAACCAGAATCGCGATGCGACACGACATCAAACCCCTGCAGCTGGTGTAGCAACACCAGCGTCAAACCGCCACACATCGTCGCCTCAGAGCACATACTACAATCCCACCGACACATCGCTTGACAAGGTCCAAGGGCGCGGAGCGATGCCCTATATTACGGAGGAAACACACCAACAGAACACCGTTGGGACGAACGGCAGCACTGCATCCATCGCTGGACCGTTGGAGCAGCAGCAAGGGAACACGGCCCCTAACTGGGTTTGGAGTCCCGAGTATCAACAGTACTACTACACCACGCGGGACCCTCAAACGGGTAAGTTGCGAATAGTTACTCTTGACACTGTGACTGACTCGTCCAAGGACAAACGAAGTACGTTTATCAGAGTGAATATACGTAATGGCTGGATTCGAGGGGCCTAGTGTACTCTTCATTGCTCAAGTCTTTATCTCTTGGGGATAATCGTTTGCGCTAAAGCCTCGCATTCCGAAGCCCTTAGCGAATAGAGTCTTTGGCGCTCTCATTTGTCTTCTGTGGGAGTTGAAAGCAAGGCAAATACGCGACCGTCCGCCCTGGTGCAACATAATGCAGCAGGCAGGCAGCCAATAGTGGCTGACGAGTTCATAGAAGTAAATTAGGCTCGCGGGGGGCCGTCGCAATCCCTGTGCGACCACCAACGATAATATGTAAGACCACGCTCGCCCGCCTTCAGCCTTGCGTCGCAGCCTCCTTTGCCCCACCTCAACCGATGACCACATGCGAGAGGCTTATTGATCATTCAGCTTCTCGCGTGACATTGCGATGCGGCTGAACCACCAAAAGTTGAACAGCCGCGTTCCACTTGTGCACGAATTCCGATCCCCCCCTCCACTACGCGCTGCTGCAAGGACGCGCGCGAGCCTGCTGCACATACTCTGGTTTGGAAGAGCGGCGCATACAGCGCATATTTGTGACATCGTGGCCAAAAAGAGCTTACTCCATGGAATGGGCCCAGCCTCCCGTCGCTGACTTCCCTCTGATCCCTATCTCCTGTAGAAATCGCACACGTTTCCACTGCTGATCGCTGATCACGGTGACAAATACAAATTCTCATTGGACCGCTAGTTCGAAAGTATCCCATATCCCTCAGACCGATGGCTATCGAAGTCGGCACTGAGAGCAAAGGGAACAGCCCTGACTCTCCGGCTCCCAGTTCTCATGCGGATTCAAAGCAGAGTAGGCACTTTCTTTAGCGAGTAGCGGGGTTTTTCTATTGGCTAATCAATTATCAGGCGGATCTACGGTCGAGGAAATGGAAGCAACCGACGCAACGGATGCAACGAATGCGCAACGAACTTTGTGGAGTTGGATTCTGCAATTCTTTGGTCTTGGATCGGACTTTCGTACGGACGATCGGTATAACGGCCTAAAGGTGAAGCCGAGTGAGATCAAAACTGAGAATCTTGATAAGTATGGGGGGATCACTGACAAGCTTCAGTCACTGCCTATCCCGACGGGTATCCTCAGTACGCTGCATTCATCGACACTGATGATAATTTCCGCATCTATCGCCGTTACGGAACACTTCGGAATCGAGTCATACTTCAACGGCAGTTGGAACTTGCTCTGCTAGAGAAGAAGCTGGACGAGCTCGATGAGAAAGACAACAACCAACCACGCAGATATCGGCTGGCGTCCATAAAATACGACAAAGAGCAAGGCGATTCAGAAAGGATTGGCTTAATCGAAGAGATTGACAAGAAACTCGAGCAATATGGTTCGCATCTCCATGCACTTCCAGCAAGACGGAACCATTGTGGCTGACTGGCATTTGCATAGATACGCTCCTGGCCCGAGAGCGCGAATCGCTTGCCATGGAAAAGCCTACCAAACGAAACCATTTGAACCTCATTCACTGGGTGTGGAACAAGAAAACAATCGCAAAGGATGAGATCGAGCTTCTCAACCGCATAGATGACTTCGTGGTCCTTTCACGACACCAAGACTCGCCCTTTCAGACTTTTCTGGAGGATCAGTTCCAGAGATTTCCCCTGTCATGGATCCAGGTAGATAGCCCATGTGCGCCCAACCAATATGCCCATGCTGACTATTCCAAAAGCGAATATTTGTGTCAAAGGTCCAGCAAAAGAAGGCGGAAGGTACAGAAGATTCTGGTATCAGTCTGTTCTCGAAAACGAAGATCGGCGCTTTGATTCGTCTGGTTGTAACCCTTATTACTGTAGCCTTGCTGATGCTGCCTGTCTGTCTACTGTTCAAACTGAATATGGCAGATAAAGCCAAGGTTGCATTCGTCCTCGCTTTCATTCCCGTATTCCCCATAGCCATATCCATCGTCGCGCGACCAAAGCCCCACGAGATCTTTGCCGCCACTGCAGCGTGAGTTAAAACAACAATATATTCTTGTGAATTTGATCAGATTGCTGATTTCTGAGATAGATACATTGCTGTTCTTGTCGTTTTCCTTGCAAAATTCTCTGGAGGCGGAATTGAGGCCATAGGTTGAAGAGCCGGTTTGCATAGCGTCCGTCTTAATATTATAAATTGTTCAGGTTCCTCTAATGTACGGTGGCATCCAATCTAATAATACTCAGCTATAAATGCAGCGCTGACCCCACGTTCTTTATTCCAGCAAAATAGTAAGTAGCGGTACTGAAAGGCTCACGTCTAATTTTTGATAATTGTGGTATTTGCCTGTACATTCTTCCTTGCGATATACAGAATTTTGAGGTTACAGTTCATCCCAGACAGTTCTGTTGAAAGTCTGCAGAGGCGATAGAAATCTGAATGACCGCGCATTCTTCTCTGGTAGCCACTCAGAAAGGTAAAAATTGGCCATATCCACAAAGGCCGACTTAATACTAACCGATGGGTAGAATTTACCTTGCCTTCTAGTAAATTTTCAGTCCGTTTCTGAATCTCATCACGACATTCCTGTACGCTAACGATGGTCCAGAGCCCTTTTGAGTCTCAGCTCTCGCAGATCATCAAGTTAAATGTACAAGGTCCAAAATGCTCATGATCTCCACCGGAAGACTCTGCATCATAATTCTCTACTGAGATATTACCGCATCGAACATCCTCTATCGTGACGAACACACAAAAGGTACCGAGTTCTCCCAGGTGCGGGTGCAAAGTCTAACGATCACTTCCTGCTCATCACCGATTACCAGACATATGTATGTGAGGAAGCTTTCCGCTTTCTTCTTCATGACCAACATGACTTATTTGCTAAGGCTTAATGGGGTTTGCGCGGGCATGATTTGGGGCACTGGTTTTGGGAAATGCAGCATAATACTTGCCAATAGCTCATCAGAAACGTTGAGTGTTTCATGTCAAATGGGGGAAAATGCTCAAATGTTTCCAGCCATATGGAGGCGACGTAAGCTCCTTTTTCAAGCGATTACTCCCTCAAGGATAGGATGAGTAACATTGCAGGAAAAACGAGAATACAGGAAGATTCTCAGTCTCTGGGTCTTCAACGATGTCATCTGCAATCAGTAGTGCCTACACGCTTTACCCTTTTCAAACTATGTCCACGCCTCTTTGAATTACCCAAAACTGACGGCATGGTCTTATTTTAGCATAAAATTACAGACAAACCCAGCCCCGAAACAAAGAGCTAAGACTATTTCATGGAGATAGGACGGGACTAACGCAATTTAGATGCGCCAAAAAGGTTATCTATCCGTATAGACTATACCACGCGAACCTCATGCGGTTGCGAGACGGTGCTTCATCGCAAGGCAGACATTCTATCCTAATTTCCAAGATTTCGCGGCATTTTCTGACATGTCAACTCCAGGAGCATCCCATTCAAGGTCCCCAAGGCTCACTGCTTATGTTTAATAAGCAAGGCAGATAACACTCCCGGGTTCCTATTTCGTCATTCGCAGCCTTGTTCCTCAAAGCCCCGCATCCTCCGAAAATCGCAACAGCGCACAAGAGCAGTCATTCTTTTCCTCTTCCGGCGCAGTTGAGCCTGTTGCATATACGCACATCGAAGAATCAAGTCTCTTTGATTCGGCGGGAGCTTCTTGATCGGCACAATCTGAAATCAGGGAATAAGTATTTAAGAATCGCACGTCCTGCGAATATTCGGTCTGTTTTACTGCTCAAAACTCACCGTGATGGCAGGCTTACCAGAACACATTAGAGCGCCTAGCTCTGGGGTTTCAACTTCGGCGTTCGGCTCAGATCTGGAATCCGGCCAAAACGTTCAAAGAGACACTGGTGGTTTTTCTCGTGAAGTAGCCACCTCACAGGACAGGTTCGAAGTTGGTAAATACTACCTTGGTAAACCAAGTTGACAATTACTCACTCGTTCGTAGAAGACTCTTCTACTAGTACACAGAGAACTTCATCTGGTTATCTAAAGACTCTCCTCAGTCATTTGTTGATATTTCACTATTTTGGGGCACTTATCTGCGAAAAGTTCAAGCAACTCAAAGCCAGTCCACAAATCGTTCCGGATGAACGCTTGGAGCAGCTGAAAGCAAAGCCACGTAAGAACAACCTCAATCATGCGCAATGTTCTTAAGACTAAAAAGTGAGCGAAGTTGAGCAGTATCCGCCTGGATATCCCCAATTATCAGCTTTTGTGGACACAGATCCAAACTTCAGAATCTATCGGCGTTTCGGAACCATCAGGCACAGGGTAAATTTGCAAAAGCAGTACGAACTGGCCAAAATGGAGATAGATCTGGAGAGGTTGGACCAAAGAGACTACGACGACGACAATATGAAATTCTGTCTGTCTTCGATTGAGTGGGATCAGAGACTTAACAGCGAGCGCCAAATCTTGATTAGCAGGATAGACAAGAAGTTGCAAGAGTACGGTAAGTACCCTTCTTTTCCTTGGAGTTCTCAACGCAGTTCTAACTGATCGAAGACGCTTTCTTGGAAAGGGAGCAAAAGTCGCTCTCTTTTTCTCGTCCAGCCTGGCACAATCACATCAGTCTCATTCACTACATCTGGAACAATAAATCCATCTACAAACCCGAAGTTGATCTGTTCAACAGGACAGACGACATGGTCATCTTCTCAACTGAGCAGGACTCCCTCTTCTATTCTTGGTTCATGCGCTTCGTATGGAGTTGTGACTTTAGATGGCTTCAGGTAGAACATCTTGGTGTCACATACAGAATCTCGGCTGACATGCTCTTCAGAAATGGTTCCTTACCTCAGTACAAAAAGAAAAAGTACGAGACAAAACAATCACACTTTATTCCAGGGAGCGCCTCGAAGCATTCAGCAGGTGTATTATCTCATTCATAACAGTTGCACTGGTCATGATACCAATTTGGATATTGTTCGTCACTCGCATTTCAGATCTTGCAAAACTAGTCATCGTTTTGCTTTTTGTTTTCATCTTCCCTATTTATTTGTTGGTTTTTTCGAGGGCAAAAAGCCACGAGATTATCGCGGCAACTGCAGCGTAAGTAATCTTTCCTTCGATCTGTGAGGACTCCAAAGGCGATAGTTCATAATTTACTAACAGATAATTGGGCTGAAGGTACACGGCAGTGCTGGTAGTATTCTTACAGAATGCAACCATCGGGCCCTCATCAGGCAGTTCTGGGAATACTGATGCTTGAGAATTGTTTGGAAGTCTGACATTCGATTTTCTTCCCGTTAGTGATGCTGGGGAAGGGATTGTTGTGAAGTAGACAGTAAAACTAATTTTGCTTTATGACAATTACTCAGCAGTTCCGTAAGGATTGAGACAGAGCAGCGCGTGATCGGTATTCGCACACCTCTCGTCAGTGTGGAAGAGATAGATCAGCAGAACTGTGCAACATGTGAATTTCTCTCTCATATTGCATGACTTCAGCTCAGTTGGCCTATCCCGTGTCAGCATTGAACAAGCACATACCATGTAATCCCTCCTTTTTGATGAATGCGTTCGAGTGGTTAATGCTGCAAGTTGAATAATGGCGAGCTCTGTACAGCGGATCCTGTTGTAAAAAGAGGAGTGAGGCAAGACCGGTAGATTATAAGCATCCGTCTCATCAGAAAATTTTCAGCTTCGCGAGATCGATCCAGATTCTTACAGAGCACAAATCTTTGACATGGCTGTGCATATACCGTGGTCGAGCTGAACTGCAGGGATACTGTGTCGTGCAGATGCCCGTACGGCTGACTGCGACGTCCGGCCTTGTTTCCCCGTGAACTCCGGCCCATATGCTCCCACTGACTGGCGCTGGCCTGAGTGTCTCTCCAATCATTCCGAGAATAAAAGGCGTATTCAGCATAGATGGCTTATTGGCGGGAAAAAAGGAAGCCCTTCTCGTACATGCTGGCAGCCACGCCGGTGGTTTTATGTCCACAGGCCAAACGGTCCGAGACAAGGTCCACTTAGGTGCATCCAGTAATACGACGACTAGCGGAGAGAAAGGTCCAGAACGCTCGTTGCCTGTGATGGCCTCTCCTGACTGTATCTGGGACAGTGACGCATTCAGCATGCGGATGGGCCCATGCCGCCACGAATCCACCTAGGCTTCACCGGCAAAAGCCACGGTTCGTGTTGCTGGAGTCATAACAAGCGGATAGGCACGGTAGCTTCCAGAGAGTGCCAAGGGTCAGGTATGCAAAAGAGTATGCATCAACTCCACCCAGACCCAGAAGTGAATGGAGGATTCAAGGTATGGGAGAGCAAAAGGTACTGCCACAGCGCGTCCTGGAGCAAAAGAAGAAGGTATCCTGGTCACTACGAGGGTCGAACTCGCGACCTTGGCGTTAACTGTAGTCCTCTGAAAAGACTGCCAATATTAGCACCACGCTCTAACCAACTGAGCTAAGCGACCTCGACTGGGTATCAAGATCAGGTGATGGACCCTGCTGATGGAGGGCGCTTTGCCAAGAGCGAATATGAAGAGTGAAACTGAGTGATCTGGACAGTTGCTGTGAAGAAGAGACGGCGAAGAATGGTGTAAAATTTTGCTCTGGTGGACCAAAGTTCCCGGATTGGGACTAGTGCGGGCCTGAGCGGCGATCCGGAGAGTGAGTAATGCCGAATTTAGAACGAAGAGTGGTAGCTGCAAATAAGCGCATGACCAGAGAACTCTATTTGGATGATGACGAAGGGCGGGAGGATCAGTGTCAAGCGGTCGATCGGGATGAGAGGCTGTCGCCACGTTCCAGACGAGACAAGAGTCAGCAGGAGCGTGCTGTAGTGGGTAAGTCCTCGAGCCCAAGGTGGTGTCGGCAGGCCTACACAAGTATCATGGCGTCGAAACATCAAGGATCGGCTAAATGGAGCTCGTGATGGTCGGCCGTATCGGACGCCCTCGGACAGAACGATGTGGATAACTGTAGGCGGAAACGAAGCAAGGCAGCTGTCAAAGCGCGATGGCGTTCGGGCGTGGCGTCCGTATACAGCGGAGTGGTGGATGGAGGATGAGGTCTGCAGTCGGTGAACAATGGTTCATGATGAAGTAGTCATCAACGGTTGTAGGGCTGAGGGCTGAAAGCGGCCAGACCGATCTACGAGTGGGAGGAGAAGACGGCGTGGGGCGGAGCGGAAGGGCGGAGAGGCTGAGGCGGTGGTGGCACAGTGGTAGAGCAAGGTTACATGGTCCGTGCGCGCCGCTGCTATTTTCGGCCGAGCCACTCCCACCTGCCGCTGACGCCCTTCACACCACGCTCAAGCCTCATCCCAAACTGCAGCCAGTCTGATGTGCATACTGCTCGTAAGGCTCGTACTACCAGCCCTCGTTCTTGATGATGGCGCCCGTATGAGCCGAATCTCCGCCGCGTTAGCCTTCGCGGCGTTCCCCGGTTCCTGAACCGTATCCGCTGTCGCTCATCCCGTCAACCTTCGCGATGACACGCTGCCATTTTTGGCAGATGGTCAAGCTCAGCTGCCATGGCTCTATCACAGGCGTGCATGTCACGCAACGAGATATGCCTATATAGTCCCCGTCGGTCGCGCTGTAGTCCCTTCCTCTTCATCACAACACTTCAAGCTTAATCACCAATAGTAATCAAGGCCCCGAGCCGACTTTCGCTATACAACTTTTCCTTGCTCAACTCGTTAGAGCTTCACCATCCAGCTTCTCCTAGTCATCTTCTCCTAATCATCTTCACTATCCACAATGGTCGCTCTCACGATCGCCTTCACTGCCCTCGTCGGCGCTGCTGCTGCCACTTCCAACGGCCCCTGGTCGAGTCACAGCTCCTGGGGTACAGCAGCCTCCAGCAATTCTGTCACCTCTACCCCCAGCGCTTCGAAGAGCAGTGTCATCCCATCCGGCACTGGCTCCCTTACTCCTAGCGGCACTGGCGGTATCTTTCCCAGCGGAAGTGCCAGTGGCACCGGTGGCATCATTCCTAGCGGCACTGGTTCCAACATCCCCAGCGGCACTGGTTCCAACATCCCCAGCGGCACTGGCTCCATCATTCCCAGCGTCACTGGCGGTCGCAACACTACCGAGACCGCTACTATGACGACCTTTACCACCGTCACTACTTGCCCTGTTACTCAGACGACGTCGGATCACGGTTCTACCTACATCACTACCACTTTGACTACTTCGACCATAACCGTCACCTCTTGCAAGGCAGGCTGCAACCATTGGTCCACCTCGACCGGTGTTCCCCCCATCTCGACTGGTGCCTCGAACTCGACAAATATCCCGCCCACCAACAAGCCAACCGGCTCCTCGAACAGCACCATTGTTCCCTCTGGCAAGCCCACCACCAAGCCCACTGACAAGCCTACTACTCTGCCTACGACTGGACCTACGAGCAAGCCCACCGGCAAGCCCTCGTCTACTACTATCTACGCCCCTGGTACCACTGCTGTCGTCACCACCAAGGTCTTCCCCTCCACCATCGTCGAGACAATCACCTCCTTCGTCCCGTGCTCGACTTCCGTGGGCCACCAGGGCGCCAGCACCTGGTACTCTACCTGGTTGACCGCCACCTACATCTCTCACACCACCGTCTCGACCTGCACCACCGTTTCCACCCTCTACCCCGCCCCGACCGGCACTTCTGGCGGCAACAACAACAACAACAACAACAACGGTGACGTCTGCCCGCCTGCCACCACTGTCACCGTCACTGCCGGCCCCACTGTCACTGCCTTCGTCACTGTGAGCTACGGCCACGATGGCAAGCCCGTCACCGTCACCAGCAAGCCCACCGGCAACGCTTCCCAGAGCCAGGGCGGCTCCGGTTCCGGCTCCGGCGCGACCTCGTCTGGCAACGACGTTCCCAACCCCACCAGCAAGCCGCACTGGGGCGACAACTCGAGCACCTCCAAGCCCAGCTCTCCCACCGGTACCGGCAGCCCCTCCGCCAGCGCTGGCAAGAAGTGGTAGATCAACCAACGAGCGCGGTCCGCACCTCCCCCTTGAACATTGCAATGTACAGACTCGTTAATTCTTCGGCCCCTCACGGCGGACTACGCTCCTTACATGTTTTGCATCTTTAATCAAAAGGCATCAGTCAGTTGGCAGCGTTCTTTAATGAGCCTCACAGCGAGGAATTTGGTATTCGGGATGATTTTTTACGATGCGCATTCGCGTCTTGCTTATATACGCAAGCGCCGAATACTTCACATTCTCTGGTTAGCGCAATTTAAACTTACTCATGCATAGCTCGGCGTTTAGCGAAAACAATAGGTACATAGGTACTTTTGATATTTCTTCATCTTTAGCTCCTTTGACAGTGATATGTGATTCGGATGTTCTTACTAATAGGGGCAAAAGTAGCAGTAACAGAGACGACAACAGTTCAACTACCCAAAGCCAATGTCGTCTGACACTCTCCATGGCTGAGTTGGTTCGCAAGAGACTGCAAAGAGTGAGAAAAAGTTAAGACATCTAAGAAAGAAAGATACGGGAAGCGTATGATCTTTGATTGGGAGCACTTGAATCCAACATGAAAAGCATTGTACGTCCACAACTAGTCTTTCGTGAAACAGATCTGAGTCCATGTTGCAGACGAGGTAAAATTGATCTGCTGCACATAAAGTTGTCGCCAGTCCTTGCTAGTGGTCAGTAGCCTACCAATCGCAACATGAAGCTTGAACAGTGGATCTGACACGTCATGCAGGAACCATTTCTTAAAAAAACCGCAGCAATCAACTAAAATTGATATCTACAGCAGTCTGAACAGAATATCTACGCTTTCGTCTCTACATACAAAAAGCCGGCCGTTTTATTCACATAAACAGGAATACAGAGATGTGGTATCTTTACACAGACAGAGAGAATGCCACCTTCCTTCCGTTCTTTTTTACCTCCTGGGTCCTTTTTGACTCTTTCCATATATATATCTTTTTCTATTCTTTTTTCTTTTGTCGCCTTGGCGTTATACGCTATGCCTTCTTTCCACTTCTTTGTCCAGTCCTTTTGCCAGCGCGTACAGCGAGTTGAGGTTGGGCACGTCGACGGCCTTCTGCTCGGCGATCTTGATGGCGTTGCCGACGAGGGCCTCGACCTCGAGGGGCTTTCCGGCCTTGACGTCGGCGAGCATGCTGCCGCCGGCGCGGATGGCCTCGGGGGAGCCGGCGTGGGCGTGGGCGCGTGCGAGCTGGTGGCGGGCCTCGTCCTCGGTGATCTCGGCGTAACCGCAAGCCTGGGCGATCTTGACGATCTCCTGCATGATGTGCCAGACGAAGTCAGGCCCGTATTCGCTGGCGGTGGCGTTCTGGAAGGGGCTCGCGGGGGCGACGGCGGCGAGGACGGTGGCCGGGTCCCAGGTGGCGGCGTTGACGAGCATCTTGCTCCAGCGGCGCGGCTGGATGTCGTCGTAGACGAGGATGGTGGCGCCGCCGCGCTGCACCAGCTCCATGAACTCGCCCAGCTGCGTCGCCTCGGCAACCGACGTCGCCGGGAAGGCGCCGACCTCGAGGCGCTCGAGGTTGCCCATGCGCACGACGCCCGGCGTTGTCTGGGCCGCGGGCAGGTAGACGACGCCCGACAGGACGGGGTTCTGGGGGAAGGCGGCGTGCCATTCGTCCTCGATGCCAATGCCGTTCTGGATCAGCACGATGGCGGTGCGCGGGCTCGCGACGGCCGGGGCGACGAGCGACGGCGTGCTGGGTTCGGCGTTGGGGAAGGCCTTGCTGCAGACGAGGATGAAGTCCCAGGGCGCGTCGACGGGCGGGGCTTGGACGCGGTCGACGACGGTCGGGCGCACGCGCAGGGCTTGGCCGAAGACGTCGCTGTCGAGGGCGAAGCCGTGCTCGCGGACGTGCTCGTAGTTGCTGCGGCACACGCAGGTGACTTGGGCGCCGGCGCGCGTCAGGACCCAGGCGTAGACGGAGCCGATTGCGCCGGCGCCGAAGATGAGGACGCGGGCCATGCTGGGAGGGGGTCGGGGTGGTTACTGGGGGACGGGGCAGCGCCGGCTCTGGAGGGCTCTTAATGTCATGGTCGAGAGAGAAGAAAATCAGGCTTGATGCGTGTCAGGGGTGATGGGTGTCGGTGTGAGTCGCGTCTGGCTGGGAGGCGGGTGGGGCGGGCAGATCTGGAGTGCGCACCAGGCGGGCGCTGCCGTGTCTGCCGCCGCTAAACAGGCTCGTTGCGGCGACGACGCGCTGCTAATCGCGCCGCAACTGGTGCGTTTTGCCCATGCGGACCCTGAGACCGCGACCTGGGTCCCGCCATGCCGCCGCGTCCAAGGAGGCGGTCCGCCCAACGCTGACTCTCGCGCGCGCCTGTTCACTCATCGCAGGCCCACCCACACCAGAACGGCCCCTGCCGCGCCCACGACACGCCGTTCCGCGTCGCCCCGTTCGGCTCTTTCGCGCGCCCCCAAGCGGCTGCCCGGCCGCGGTGCCGCGCGCCCAATAATCGCCGCGTGCCGGCCGCCCTCCAGGGCCCCTGGCCGCCTGTTTCAGCTGCGGGCAGATCATCGACACCAAACCCACGGCGCTGCCACCGACCCAAGTGGGCCATCGCGCCCGCTGCCACACCCGTGTGCCGGAGTAACATCCGCCTGCCCTCGTGCTTCTCTCCGCATGTACGTCGTATATCAACCCCATGCTGTGCCACAGGCCTCCAGCTCACGGAGTCGTTTGCTGCAATCAGCGCCCAACGCCGTTATCTTGCTCAGGCCCGCGCGTATTGAGTCCCGAATGCTGCAGCCGTATAGCGGCTCCACAGCCTCTCCCAGGGACCTTTTCGCCGACCCGCTCCGCTGCTCTCTCAGACCGCCGTTTCCCGAGCCGGCGCCGTGACTGTCGTCTAGACCTTCGCTCGCGACTTTCCGCTTTGGTGCCATGGCCACGTGCGGAAGGGACCGACAAAGAGCGCCCAACCGCGCTTGCTTGATTGTCACCCTCGCCAAGCTCCGCAAACGCATAATGCTCCTTGTATTCCGCTGCTCTTTCATTTGCCATGTTCTTGAAAGGGAGGGGGGATGCCTTGCCACCACATATAGGCGGACCCGCACTTCACTGGCGTGATGCTTCGCTCCCTGTCCGCTCGGCCAGACTTGCACAACTGCACCGTACACCATGTCCATTGCTCCAGACCTGCAGCCCGACTTCCCAATCCGGTCAGCGCCGCTGCCTGGAGGGCCGCCGATCAGCGGCCGCGACCTGTACAAGCAGGCCGTCAGGAAGCATCTGAGTGATGGGATTGAAGAGATGAAGGCCGATAGGAACGTAAAGCCCCGACATCGGCTGGCCCGTCACGGCGAGGGTGAGCATGATTCAGCCAGCATAAAGCTGTGTACCCCATGAGTTCCGTGCCACGCTGACGGGCATTGACCGCATTCCAGCGCAATGGGACAAAGCTAGCGACAGGCAGTGGAAGTTGCTCCCGTCAGTCCACAGACGCCGCTGGGACGCCGAATCATGCCGACGATGGCCTCGCCGAGGGGACGACCCTACTGTGCCCATGGACCCCGTGGATGTCTTCTGCAACTCGGATGAGGTGCATTATGTCAGAGGGAGGAAGCGCCCCAGGGAGGAACATCCAGATTGGTCCGAAGGTCAGCTGCGAAAAAGGGGCCACAGCACTTAATGTCAGTGTCGCTGATCAAGTGTGCGGAACAGAATATATCCGCGAACGCTACGAGGAAGCGTACAACGCTCTCCCAGCCTCGTCGGCAGCTCCAGCTAACTTGCCACTCCTCGGAAGAGAAGTCTTTGAATCCGAGGCCCGGAAAATCGACACAGCCCGGGGCATCCTGTCCCCGGGATCCGCCAGGTTTTCGGATGCTCGTTGCAATGGTTATAGAACAGATGAGCCGAGCCGCGTACAGCTAGCAGGCGACATCCAAAACCTGCATCAAGCCATCGACAACGCTGCCAGTCAGGGCAAATGGAAATGGCACAAGAAACTAGGCGAGGGGACTTTTGGAACGGTCATGCTTTATCGATGGGCCGATGCTAATGATCAAACTCTTGCCGTAAGTGATCGCCGTTGCTATAGTTTTGCCTTGCATTTTCCATTTCATCGGTGCTGTTGATGGTTTCCTTTATCTCCGAAACAGTAACTGATAGCTTTTGATTCTTCAGCGCGTGTGTGTCAAGAGGGATAAAATATCACCGCAAGATGAGGAGCGAAGGCATTTCAAGACTCTGCGCGATTCAGGAGCGGATTGCAAATACATCGTGAAATATCTCGGTGAAAGCCGCGTTCCGGGCAGGTTGGGATGCACATATTTGGACTACGCACCTTACGGCACTTTGTACGAGCTCTACCAAATCCACAAAGCAGAAAAGTAAGTCGACGAAATATCCCTTGGAATGATTCGGTAAGGGTGGGGTGGAAACTTTCGAGCTGACTGTTAATCCCGCAGGATGGCAATCCCCGAGCCTTTTCTCTGGTATCTCCTCCGCTGTCTTGCAGAAGCAGTAGCCGTACTCGACGGTGAATCCCTCTTCCATTTCGACATCAAGCCTTTAAACATTTTGCTCGGTAGGGCCGACGAATCTGGTACATCTCATCATTGGCATCAGAACTACCCGACGGTGCTGCTGGCGGACTTGGGCGGCGTCAATGAGAAGAGTCAAAAGGCCGCGGATCACCGTGGAATGGGCACGGAAGGATTCAAGCCATGGGTAAGTTCTTCTGCTCTTCAAATGCGAAATTACTCGCAGCCTTGAGGACCCCTTGCTTCCCAGTATATCGTGAGCGGACAAAGACCTAGCGGTGCTGACAGACAATCATTCGTCCACCAGGAACTCCTCCGCCAAAACACTCAACGCGAATGCAACCGGTACCGTAGTTCTGCCAGAGGCGAGCCGCGTCCCCGGTCTTGGAGGGTTCCTAGTGGTCCTAAAACACGCCTCCCGGTTGACGAAAAATGTGGTGTACACACGAGCGTATGGCAGATTGGCCAGGTTATGTACGTCCAAGACTCCGCTCAGCTCCCTAACGACATGCAGCGCTCTTTCTAACCCCCAAACTCACTATGCAGCTTATCCGGAATGCGCTTTTCTTCGCCCGAAGTTCAGCTCTGGGCCCTGAGGCCCGGCGTGACGCCCCCAGCTGCACAAAAGCTGGTCTATGATACCCTCTGCTACGCGAAGGCCCGCACCGACTGGCCAAGGCGCCACGACGAACGCCGTCTCGACGAGCAGAACCACGACATGGCAAAGGTCGCTGCCCTCAAAAGGAAGTTCTTCCCCGGCCGTACCGACAAAGCGATCGCGGGCGACCCCTTATTCGACGCCCTCACCCTGCGCGCTTACCGCGACGTCGACAATCTCCACAGCTCTACAATACCTAAGGTGTCGTACAGTCCCGGCAACGCGCTCCGCCCGCAATACTCGGCTCGCCTCGTCGAGTGCGTGTTCCGCTGCCTCGAACCGCTGCCGGGCGATCGACCAACGATAAAAGACTTGCTGGAGGAGGCGAGGGACGTGTGCAAGGCGGACCTCGAGCGCGCTTGGCCCGGTGGTGGCGAGATGGGAGGCGTCGCGATAGGGGCCGGCGTAGAGCCAAACGAGAAGGTGACGATGAGAGATGTGAAGCCAGGACCAAAGCCATGGCGTAAAAGGGAAAAGCAGGGGGAGGGGGAGGAGGAGGAAGAAGAGGAAGACGAAGGTGGGAACGGTGTGATGAGACTGAAGTGCCCGATGTGGCTGAAGATACGGAGGGACAAGTATCCGATTGCGGAGAAAGTTCTGAACGATTTCTATAAAGCGCCAGTGGTGGGTTCGCGTCTGCGCTGATATTAGTTCGATGTTATTGATGCTCAAGCACGAGTGACTTGAAATTATGTAACAATAGTTTTGATGCAGAGTTCTACATTTGCCTCCTAACAGTTGCGCTTAGAACCAACGTGATGACCTCTGCGATGACCTCTGCGAGGACCTCTGCGAAGACCTTTGAGGACTCTGGAAGTGGTTGCCGCTTTCTCGGTCCGTGCATGGCTGCATCTTTCAACGGTACGCTGCAAAGCACAGCCTCAACCAAGCACATTGACAGGATGCATCCATAGGTCAAAAGGTGCTGACAAACGCAATAAGGTAGGCAGCTGCGGCGTGGCAGGGAGCGATCTGTGCCAGTGCTGCCTGTGGCGCAGCCTAGCCCGCTGCCTAGTCGCTGCCTGGCTGCATCCTTCATAAGCAAAACCATCTCGTCCACACTGTAGCTCGCCAACCATTCCCCATTCATTCAACAATGTCGAGCGACATGCCCAAGCAAGAATTTCTCATCGATGATTTGCCCACGACTTCAGTCACCATCTACCCTTCCCGCGCCCACGTTGTCCGCGACATCGCGGACGTCAAGCTCCAGCCCGGCCTGAACGAAGTGTCCATCTACGGAATCACGCCCGCCGCCGACGAGCATTCCGTCCAAGTCGACGGCCATGGCGCAGCCACCATCACCGACATGAGCGTCGAGCTCGTCCCCAACCGCGAGAGATTCGTAGACCAGTTTTCCGACCAGGATTCCTCCGATTCCGACGAGGGAGATCTCACCGATGGCGAGTTCGAGAGCATGTATCTGAAAGGGCTGGCCAAGGAGTTGCAAAACTTTCAGGACGAGCTTGAAGGCGCTCGCGAGAAGCAGAGTTCCGCAAACGACCAGATGCGTGTGCTCAACGCCTTCATGGAATCAATGAATGCCAAGCACAATGAGCCTGCCGAGGCCTCTAAGGCTATTTCTGCTTATGGGAGCGACAGAGCGCGTCTCCATGAGCAGTGGACGCTTGCAAAGCAAGAGATTAAAAGATTGGAAAAGGCCATCAGGAAGCAGGAAGCAAAGCTTCAGAGCAAGGCGAAGGAGGAGCTAAAGGTCAAAAAGAAGAAAAGAGAAGAGAAGGCGAAAAAGAGAGTCCAGCGGGAAAGAGAAAAGCAGCGCGTGAGGGATGAGAAGGCCAAGTTCTGGCCGAGGAAGCTCTACTGCGTCAAGCTGACACTGGAACTCCCTACGGATACGCCGATATCTTCAAGGCGCGGCTCAGTCGAATCGGCCTCGCAATTCGACGAAAAGGAAGCCCTAGCGGGCGGTACGGAGAATACCGTACGCCTCTCGCTCTCGTACGTCGTCCGCGAAGCATCGTGGTCACCGCGGTACAACGTCAGCATCTCGTCTCCGACGAAGACGGCGACCATTACTTACAGCGCCGAGTTCAGCAACAAGACATCCGAGACTTGGAATGATGCTAAGGTCACGCTTTCCACTTCGCAGACCTCCTACTCGGGTCTGGATGATAAGGTACCCGAACTCCGCCCGTGGCCCATCTTTTTGAGGGACAAGCACGCGTTTGATGAGGACGACCATATTTGGGATACCAAATTCAGCCCTCAGGAGAATTTAGCTGGCGGGAATCTGAACACACACTGGCCTGGCCAAGACAAGTTTAACCGATTCGACGTTTTTGGCCCCGAAAGCTCGGGTCTCTTTGGTGGAAGGCCGCGTAACCCCCCGGCTGCATCCGTACCGGCATGGGCTGCGAAGCCTGCTTTTGGAGCTCCAACTCAGTTGGGTTCTGGATCTAGTCTGTTCAACATCTCAGGTGGAGGATTTGGTGGCAACAATGCAGCCTCGGGTACAAACCTCTTCCAACCAGGATCAGCTGTCACCGACGACGATGACGGCCCTTCCCAGCAGCCCCCAACTACTGGTGGATTATTTGGCAACAGCAATAACGCGCAGCCTGCGAGAGCCGGGGGATTGTTCGGCAACAACACCAATGCTCAACCGGCCCAAGCTGGAGGGGGGCTGTTCGGCAGCAACAACAATGCCCAGCCGGCGCAAGTAGGGGGAGGATTATTTGGCGGCGGCAGCAATAACAACAGCACTCAGCCAGTCACGACCAGCAGCGCTTTCGGAAATACTACTGGCGCACCACCGACCGTCGGGCTATTTGGCCGCATCGGTGCCAACAACAGTGCTCCACAACAGACTCCCTTCACACTCGGTGCCCGTGAGCAACCTCAGCACCCATCTTTCCACCAAGAGTCCATCTGGGAAGACTCGGGCATGACGACCGCCTACGAACTACCCGGCACCCGCACACTCGCACCTTCATCTCTCGCCCGCCGGCACAAGATCACCACCATCACCATCCGGGACATCACCCTCTCCTACATCGCCATCCCCAAGCTCCGCAAAGGCGCCTTCCTGCGCGCCCAGCTCCGCAACCCCTCTTCTTCTCCTTCATCCACGGACGACGAAAACAACGACGGCGGCATCACGCTCCTGCAAGGCGCGGCGGGCCTCACGCTCGACGGCTCGTTCCTGGGCAACGCGACGCTGCCGCGCACGGCGCCGGGCGAGGACCTCGACCTGGACCTGGGCGTCGACCCGGCCGTGCACGTGGCGTACGCGCCGGCGGCGCTGCGCCGCGGCACCACGCAGCCGGGCCTGCTCAGCCGCGA
>RHKH01000023.1:349266-362637 GCA_009829795.1 Lasiodiplodia gonubiensis | reverse complement strand
CTCCCCCTCCCGCACCCCCCCACGTCGCCGTTGCTCAGCGCCCCGTCTGGGCTGTCTGCACCGCCTAGTTAGCACCGTCGCTGCCATTGTGTGCCGCTGCCCGCGCGAGCTGGCGTTTCATTGCCCTGACCGCCGCTGGACGAGCCGCGTCTCGACAAGCCCACGTCGTCCGCGACTCTCGGCTCGCCGTCCGCAGCTCGAAACCGCGTCTCTGTGGCATCGCACCGCGAGCACGCGCCCGCGAGTCTGAGCGCCTGCCCTTGCGAGAGCCGACGCCCGCCCGCCCTCTAACCACCACGGCACCGTTCGCGCTACATGGCCACCCACCAACAACCGTCCCCGACGGCGGGACTACCCACCCACCATGGCCCGCCCGGCCACCCGCAGCCTAATGGCCATGCTCCCTTCCCGGCCCAGGCCAAGGGCGGCATCTCGACCGTCCTTACCCAAGCGAACGAGCAGACCTGGCTCGCCCTAGGTACGCCCTCCCCCCCCGTCTCCTGCCGCCGCGCCTTCTGACTGACCGCCAGGCAACCTCTCCGAGATGATGAGCGACCTCGACGGCGCCCGCCAGTGCTACGACCACGCCCTGCGCCACAACAACTGGTCCGTCCCTGCTATGCAGGCCATCTCGTGCATCCTCCGGAGCATGGAACAGTTCCCCGCTGCGGTCGAGTACCTCAAGAACATCTTGAAGATTGATTCGAACAATGGTGATGTTTGGGGCAGTCTCGGTACGTTCCCCGCTCCCGCTGCGTCTGTTTCCCTGTGCTCACCGCTTGTCTGCAGGCCATTGCTACCTCATGATGGACGACCTGCAGCAGGCTTACTCTGCCTACCAACAGGCACTCTACCACCTGCAGGACCCGAAGGTATGTGCCTGGTCTCCCCGCCTGGGCTTCCGTGGTTGCTGACGTATACAACAGGAGCCCAAGCTCTGGTACGGTATCGGCATTCTGTATGATCGCTACGGTTCGCTCGAGCACGCCGAAGAGGCGTTTTCGCAGGTGATGCGCATGGAGCCGGGCTTTGAGAAGGCCAATGAGATCTATTTCCGTCTCGGCATTATCTACAAGCAGCAGCAAAAGTTCTCGTCTAGTCTGGAGGTACGTCAAGATTGATTGAGCGCTGCCGCTGCCGCACTCGGATGCTGATCTATCGCAGTGCTTCAAATATATCGTCAATGACCCTCCTCGACCGCTGACGGAAGAGGACATCTGGTTCCAGATTGGTCACGTGTATGAACAACAGAAGGACGTAAGGGTGTCAGCTCTCGAATGTCAAGACTTCGCTGACTTTCTTCAGTATGAATCGGCGAAAAACGCCTACAGACGCGTTCTCGATCGGGATCCGAACCATGCCAAGGTCCTTCAGCAGCTTGGTTGGCTTCACCATCAGCAAAGCAGTAGCTTCGAGAGTCAGGAGCGAGCGATTGAGTATCTGGAGAAGTCTGTTGCGTCGGGTAAGATCGCAGTCTCACGAACAATTGGTGCCCGCGTATTTGACTAACATCGAGTTGCAGATCAAAGTGACGCCCAGAGCTGGTACCTGCTGGGCCGTTGTTACATGTCGCAGCAAAAGTACCCGAAGGCGTATGAAGCTTACCAACAGGCCGTCTATCGTGATGGCAGGAACCCGACTTTCTGGTGCTCGATTGGTGTCCTCTACTACCAGATCAACCAATACCGTGATGCACTCGATGCTTACTCTCGCGCCATCCGCCTGAACCCCAACATCTCTGAGGTCTGGTACGACCTCGGAACTTTGGTGAGTTTTGCTTCCTGCATGCACAACGGCATCTAGCGCGTAGCACTGACCAGTCCCAGTACGAGTCCTGCAACAACCAAACTGCCGATGCATTGGATGCATACCAACGTGCAGCTGATCTTGACCCGGCAAACGTGCACATCAAGGCACGCCTGCAGCTACTGCAGAATGGCCAGCCGACGAACGGTATGCCGAACCAGAACAGCCAGCCGTTGCCGCAGGACGTTCACCCTCAGGCATACCAACCAGGAGCCATGAATGGTCCACCGCAGCCTCAATGGGGCGGTCCCCAGCCTTCTCAGCCCGCTCCTCAGCAGCCTTTGCCTCCAGCTGCCCTCGGGGGCGGTAACGACTGGAATAGACGTCTTGCTGGCATCCAAGACCCGCAGATGCCAGCGCAGCAGATCGGACCCTACGATCAACGCGATCCTGCGCTCAGACCAGGGGCATCAGCTCGCCCCGCTAGCCCGAGGCAAGAGCCCCCCAGGCAGTTCCAAGAACCGCCGCGACTGAATGCTGGCCCAGGACCGGCTCGCCGAGGCCTCTCCCCGTCGCCCAAGAGCCATAACGCTGCTCCCAGCCTGTACCAAGGTGGACAGGCGAACCTTCCCCCGCAGCAACAACCGCCGCAAAGTCAGCAAGCGCAGCAGAGCCAGCCCAACAGGATCGCCAATCCCAATTATGGAGCTCACGCTTCGAATGGACCTGCCCCGCCAACCTCGTTGAATGGCCCACCTCCAGGACCTGGGCCGGTGCCGCCCTACGGCCGTCCCGCAAGCCCTCCCCCCGAAGTCCGTCCCATCATCCAGAGCCAGGCTGCATCTCCGAACTCACACTACCCCCACCAGAACTATCAGCATCATCCTGACCCTGCAGCTCCGGGAGGGATTGCCAGCGGCGCCCCTCCGCCAGCTTCAGCTCTTGCTGCTGCCGAGGCGGCTGCTCGCGATCGGGATGAGAGAACCCCGACTGCTCCAAAGCGCCTGCGTGAATGGGAGGATGACAACAGTCCTGCTCAGAAACCCCCCGCGAATGACGAAAAGCGCCAGCGCCTTGACGACGACGAACCACCTCGCCGTCCCTCTCCACCCGAAAGGATGGCTTCTCAGACCTCGCAGGTACAGCGAACCCCTCCAGATGCAGCCGAGGCACGACGCCCTGAGGAGCAGAGACACATCAACGATGGATATCACCCTTCGGAGGCGGCACACCACCCTCCATCCCTTCCTGCCATTCACCCCCCGCCTCCACCGCAGACGCCGCATGCGGCTGAGCAACCGAAGGAAGAGCGTAAGGAGCAACACGAGCCGGCTGCTCGCAAGATGGAGGTTGATGAAGACTACGACGACAGTGGCGATGACGAAAAGCGGGTACAGCAACCACCGCGCTCCGAACGCAACAGCCCGCGAAGCGTTACCAATGGCGTAAACCACACGCCCACTCCGATGGAGACGAAGCCGCCAATGTAGCTATGCATGCTATGATAACGAGCATCATCGCATGATGATGCTCTTGCACAATTCTCTGTGGGCATATTCCCTCCACTTTCTTTCTCCTCGTTTCCACTACCATGCGGTTAATCTTCTTCTGTTTGAGTGCAGTTGACAATTCTTGTTCTTGTCATTCAGTGTACGTCATGTGGACAATCAATCGTAGGGAAGTAGGCTCCTAGCGCAGGCAGCGGGTAAGGGAGCTAGGATTGCTTTAAGCGCTTGACAATCGTTTGGAGCGCTTTGTGAAGGCGAGCAAAAAGGCGGATGTTTCAGGGTTCTCGCTTTGCTAGCGATGTGTGTGCTGGAATAGTGTTGTTGTATAGAGCGATATCCCCAGCGTTACTCTTCGTCTGTTCGTTCCTCTGTTCCCATTCTTGTTAGATTGGCCAATGACTTCGTCACGAGAATATGTCTGTCACGCGACGACGCTGTATCCCATGATGACATCGCATTGCTATCTACAAATCTTATCAAGCATATGCACACGTGTCTCGAGTGACTTGATAGGAATTCTACGGTTTGCGATACTAGCGGGACCGCCTCCTTTATTCCCCTTAACCCTGTTTCACTGTATCCCCTTCATGGGGAATGACGCCTGGATGAATTTTGAAAATCCCAGGCTCTACACCCACGTCAGTAAGTTTGCCTCAGCCGTCCATGCAGGAGTGTTTCGCAGGACATCGACTGTGACCCTGATGTCTCATGTTTGCTGCATCAGACCATTACCCCAGGCCCACGAAATCAGGGGAAAGGTCAGAGCTCCAAAGACCGTAAACCTAATAAAAGGTTGAGGGGCCGGCCCGTAAGTTGATCCTACGTGCTGGACGTGCGTGCTTTAAGTATATCGAAAGAGTGAATGGAGCCTAGACGTCCGCCTCCGAAGTATAGGTCACCGTCGCCCCCTAGCAAAGCCAGCTCTTTCGTGAGTCCAAGGGAAGAAGGGAAAGTAAAACAGGAGCGAAACAGTCGTAAGCACGGGCAGTTTCTTGAGATGCAGGCGTGTGCGGGCGAATCTGCGTAGAGATAAAATAGATTGGTTGTGTACCAACCCTTGCATATTGCATTGCAACAACCATGACTGTCTATCGATTTTGTCTGCCGGTTTTCTCCTCCCCCATCAGGCTGCCAACAGACTTTGACAACCAAGAACGCCTAGATATAGATGGGTATCTTTGTGTTTTCATGTGCATTCCATGGGCGTTACATCATCAAAAAGCAACCTTAGCCGTGAAACGCCAAAAACAAAGATATAGCCAATTTCGAAGAGTGTGCAAGAAAGAGAGGTGTGCAACAATACAAGAGCAGAAAGCAATACTTAAAGACAGGGCGTGCGGAGTGACGAATGTTGAGACGTAGACCAACAGCTTTATTCGGTCGTGGAGTACTCATCATAAAAGTCATCGTACATGCCGACCCCAGTGACGTCAGACAAAGCATCCCAGATGCTCTTTCGAGGATCTGTTAGAAGTGTCTTGGTAATAGTGAACTGCTTCGGACCCGAAGGCCACAGACGGGCAAAAAAGCCGGGCCTAGGCTGTTCTGGCGACGGCTCCTGTTGCTCGTTGTCAAGAGCAGGCAGGTCTGGGACCGCGTCGGTTTGGCTATCCGAGGTGAGACTAGAAGCAACTTCAATGGCGGGTTCTTCAGGCTTTTCGATGACTTCCTCGATGCGGCCAAGCACGGGAAATGGGTCGCTCGACCCTCTTGCATGAATACCAGGAAGGTTGCGGGGATGGCGAGTGGTCTTTGGCTTCAGGTTCCCATCTTCCAAATTTAGAAACGCTGAAATGTCGGCCGCCAACTGGTGGGCCTCGTCCAGAAGATTGGGGTCCACAGCACCGGAGAATTTTTCCCTACGCTCGCGAAATTTTTCGTCCATCTCGTGCCACTCGTCGGTCCACCGCTCCATGCTCTGTTTGAGAACGTCGCTGCCGTCCTGGCCCAGGTGTAGAGCGGACTTGACCTCAATAGCCATAAGCTGGAGCTTGAGCGACATGAGCTCGGTGAAGTCGGATTGCAGGTCTGTGCGCAAAGACTGATTCTGGGTGCGGAGTGATTCGATTTTGGAGCGGAGAGCGGCGACTTGGGCTTGAAGGATGCCGTTTTGGGAGCGAAGCGATTTGTTTTCGGCCTTCAGGCCGTCGTTTTGGGTTTGTACTTTGGTCATATCGGCCATGAGGCCAGTCTGGTGATCCTTTGATGAGTTAGGTCCCTTTCAGCGAGGACCGGGGGAGCGCTTACCTTCATCTCCAGGAAGCCCTCTCGCAGCTCCATGGACATCCTGATCATGGTGCCATAGACGTCTTCCAGTTCCTCGTCGGCGACGCTGCCCTCGATGGGTGGGAGGGGAGCTTGCTCGACGAGGGGTCCCCTTTCGCTTTTCTCATCCTCGATGAAGAGGCCCGAGTCCTCGAGGTCGGCAGGCTGGCGCGTCTGGGTGTCGGGGACGGCGAAGAGGGCGTAGAGGTTGTCGAGAGCACGCTGGACGTGGTGTGCGACAGGCTCGATGGGCTCTTCGCGAGTGACCTGGACGGCCAGCTGTGATAGGCGGTTCAGCAGCGCGCTTTGGATCTTCGAGGCGTGCTGCGGGCCGGCGGAGAAGGGACTGTCGGAATAATAGTCGGAGAAGGGCGAGTCGTGCAGGACGGCGCGGGCGGGTGGGGTGCTGGGACGACCGGCACTGGTCGCCATGGCGGTGGAGAGCTGGCGCGCGCACGAGGGTGGTGGAGGGCGGAGAAGGGTGGTAGAGCGGCAGAGGAGGAGGGGGTGGGAGCGTGCTTTGAAGGGATTGGTGGAGACGAAGGCCCGGGCGCGGTCGTCTAGCTGGCTGGCTCTCGACAGTTACTTGCCCATCGCCCGAGTGACCGCGGCCGGAGGAAGCGGCGCGTCGTGGAGCGGTGGCCGCGCTCTGGAGGCGGGCGAGATGAAGTAGAAGTAAACAGGGCAGGGCTGAGGCTGGTCACAACAGCAAATACCAGCCCCGCCAAAACACGCGCCAAGCCGCACGCTGACTGGCTCTGCGCGTCGGCTTGTTGACATCAAGCGAGAGCTTCGCCCGCCGAAAATGTCGCGTCTCTGACTGGTCTCGCGTCTCCCTCCTGCTGCGCTTCCTCCCCACGCCACATTTGTCCAGTCCTTTTCCCCAGACCGCAGCTGACGTTCCACAATGGCGTCGCGAGTAAGCTGTCCCGTCGTCTGCGCGCCCGTGTTGGGAGCAGAGGCCTCAACGGAGGAGCTTGCCCCGCCGCTGCAACAGTGCTGACCGCGGTTCCAGCCAGGCATCGAGCCCTCGCTCGACACAGTGCGTGAAGTACTGGCGTCGTATGCGAACACGCCAAACCCGCCGAACCTCGTGCCCGTATGCTCCTCCATTTCCGCCGAGTTCCTCACGCCCACGTCCATTTATCTCAAGATAGCCCATAAGTCAGTGAATTGTTGCTCTGCACACCTCGGGCTCTGTGCTGAGAGCCTGCCAGGTCCAAGCTATCGTTTCTCTTTGAGAGTGCAGCCACGACGGAGACCATAGGGCGGTACAGCTTTGTGGGTGCAGGTGCGTGTGGAAGCCGAGCGCACGCCGCTGCCTCTGACTCAGAGAACAGAACCTCGCAGTATCCTCAAGACCGGCCCTGGCCATGGCCCAGAATGCGATCCCCTGCCGCTGCTTGAGAAGGAACTGGCCAAGTCCCGCGTTGCCGCCGTGCCCACAATGAAGCTTCCACCCTTGACCGGCGGCGCCATTGGCTACGTTGGCTACGACTGCGTGAGATACTTCGAGCCCAAGACCAAACGGGATATGAAAGACGTGTTGAAGGTGCCCGAGAGCTTCTTCATGCTGTTCGATACGATTGTTGCCTTCGACCACTTCTTCCAGGTCGTCAAGGTCATCACGTACATGAAGGTCCCCGAGAACCTTGATCAGCTGGAGAGTGCATACAAGGATGCCCAGGCGGTGGTGCAGGCGACGATCGCAAAGCTCAGGCGTGAGGACGTGCCGTTGCCCGAGCAACCTTCGATTAAGACCGACCTCGAATACACGTCGAACATCGGGCAAGAGGGATACGAGGGCCACGTCCACAAACTCAAGGAGCACATCAGCAAGGGCGATATTATCCAGTGCGTGCCATCACAACGCTTTTCGAGGCCTACTTCGCTGCATCCTTTCAACATTTACCGCCATCTACGTACCGTAAACCCTTCGCCCTACCTCTTCTACCTCGAGTGCGAGGATTTCCAGATAATTGGCGCCAGCCCCGAACTGCTGGTGAAGGCCGACCAGGGACGTATCATCACGCATCCCATCGCAGGTACGGTCAAGCGTGGCAAGACGGTGGAGGAGGATGAGCGGCTGGCTGAGGAGCTGCGGAGCTCGTTAAAGGACAGAGCCGAGCATGTAATGCTTGTGGATCTTGCGCGCAATGACGTGAACAGGGTCTGCGACCCGCTTTCCACACGCGTCGATCGCTTGATGGTAGTGCAGAAGTTCTCGCACGTTCAGCACTTGGTGTCGGAAGTTTCGGGCGTGCTGCGGCCCGAGAAGACGCGCTTTGACGCGTTCAGGTCCATCTTTCCTGCTGGAACAGTCAGTGGCGCGCCCAAGGTCCGCGCGATGGAATTGATCGCCGAACTGGAACAGGAGAAGAGAGGAGTTTATGCCGGTGCCGTGGGCTACTTCGGATACGGCAGCGTGAACCAGCAGGGCCAAGAGGAAGAAGGGGCCATGGACACGGTAAGTTGTCGATGCACATTCCATTTTGAAGTGGACGGGGCTAACGTGAGATAGTGCATTGCACTGCGTACTATGATGACCAAGGACGGGGTTGCATATCTCCAGGCGGGCGGAGGGATTGTGTTCGACTCGGACCCGTACGACGAGTGGATGGAGACAATGAACAAGCTCGGGGCAAACATGCAGTGCATCACGTCGGCGGAAGAAAAGCACCTGGCGGAACAACAGGGCCAAGCGAGCGGACAGGACGCGGCGCAGGCGCACATTGACCTGGCGGCGGGCTAGGCACGGAAGCCGGCCATGTAGCGCGCAACTAGATTATTCAAGCAGTTTGCCGGACGCGGGAAGTGATGCAATTGTCGCGGTGAGGGCGGATCGTGGTTGGACGGACTGCGTTTGGCAGTGGTTAGGCCGTGATGGAGCCGCGAGGGTCGGGCCCTGGTCGAGCTGAGGTTGACGACGGCGGCGGCGCGATGGCTGGGCCGGCAAATCAAGCACTTTGCGGTGGCTGGACCCGCCCCGGCTACGGGCATCAGGCGAGACAGCGCGCGCTGCCGTGACACGTCTGGACAGGCGCCGCTGTGCGACGGCACAGAGTTGACTTCATTTCCCTCCGACTGCGACACGACCTGTGGTGTGAGGTGAGTCTCCTGCTCCGTGCGCAGGTCGATGACGAGGAGCGTGGAGAGAAACATCCATCATGGCGACGCAGTGCAGCTAGCGGCCCAGATCGGCGCAGGGGCCGGCGCTGGCCTGAGCGGCAGCCTGGCTTCACACGCACGCCGGTTGCTGCTCGCCGCTGCTGCCCACTTGCAAAACAAGATTGCAGCTGCGGAGATGAGGGCAGGCGCGACGCTGCAGTTGCCCGCCCACATATAAGTCCCTCCCAGCCCACCCTTTTCTCCCTCACCGTCGCCTGCTACATAACCTGCCAGCTCTCGTCCTCTGCGAACATCACCTACCCAGCATCCTACTGCCTGCTATCTCCGTACTCTCCTCGCCGCTATGAAGTCCTTCGCCGTCCTTGCCATTGGCACCGCCATGGCCGTGGCCCAGAGTCTTTCCGACCTGCCTGAGTGTGGCGTACGTCTTCCTTGCCTCGGTGCCGTACCAGTACTGACATAGTGTCCCAGCAAACCTGCATCAACAACATGGTCAACATTGCCACTAGCGACTTTGGCTGCGCCCAGGGCGACGTCACCTGCTACTGCGACAACGTCGACTTCGGCTACGGAGTCCGCGACTGCGCCAACGAGGCCTGTGGAAACGACCAAGCTGCCTCGGTCATCACCTACGGCAACTCGTACTGCCAGAGTGAGTAATGGCCCGCTCGCCTGCTGAAGCTCAAGACTGACCCCGCAAAGACGCCGTCTCCAGCGCCGCATCTAGCGCCGGTTCCTCGATCGCGTCGTCGGCTTCTGGCGCGAGCGTCCTGTCTTCGGCTGCAGCCACCGCCTCGAGCGCTTCGGCCTCCGCTACTGGTACCGGCGCCAGTGCTTCCGCAGAGAGCTCTGGCGGCTCCAGCACTCCCGTCTCGACCCAGGCTCTGGTCACTACCATCTCCGCTTCTGGTACCACCTACGCCACCACGACTGGCCTCTCGACCCTGTACACTGCCGTTGGTGGTGCCGCCGCTTCTGCCAGTGCAGGTGCATCCAACGCGTCCGAGAGCGCCGGTGCTGCTGCGTCATCTGCGGCCGGGTCTGCTTCGGGTGCTGCCAGTTCTGTCCTCTCGTCGGCCTCGGGTGCTGCTTCTTCTGCCACCGAGAGCGCCGGTTCAGCTGCCTCGTCGGCCACCGAAAGTGCTGGTGCCGCTGCCTCGTCCGCTACCGAGAGTGCCGGTGCTGCAGCTTCGAGCGCTGTAAGTACCTCACGATGCCCGCAAGCTCTTGCAGCCCACTGACACGTACAATAGGCCTCTAGCGCATCTGGTGCTGCCTCTTCTGCCGCTGCGTCGGCTACCGGTGCGGCTGCTCCCTTGAAGACGGCCGGCCCAATGCTCGGCGTAGCCGGTATGGCCATGCTTCTCGCTTTGTAAGCAGCGACAGGCTTTGGCGCAGCGGAATGGGCGACAGTTTAATGATGAGGTTGTTTCGGACAGTACATGACTGATGGCGTGGGGACGAAGGCGGTGTATCCGCCCTTCTCGACCTGCATTTTCTTTTTCTTATGCCCATAATGACGACCGCTCAGATACCCTATAGCATGAACAAGAGCGACGAGCCTTAATTTGGTAGCCTCACCTGAATAATCAAAGCTTCCCCTACTTGGTACCCGATGTGCGTTGAGCGTGCGTGAGAGGTGCAGGCGTTGTACATCGACAAGACCATGGATGGCATCATGATGATGGCGGGCCCACAGAGCAAGGAAGGGCGCAAGCATGGACGGGCTGGGTCGACGTGGACAAGCTTGGACGAGAGGAGGTTCAGCAAAGGATTGGAGCAGGGCGCAGATCAACAGCTGACGTTCCCCACATCTGCCGGTGCCGGCATCCCGAGCCCGAGCGCGCTCCTCGAACCACGGAGCTGCAGTGTGGACGATACGTCATCCCCACAGAAACGCGGACATCAGAGCCGAGTACTAAGAGTGCGATGGAAGCTTTATTGCAGCAGCATGCAAGGGCGATGCCCATGTGGTGCTGCGGGCGACGCTCGAGGTGACTTGACGCCGCCCTGCCCGCCACTGCCAGCACATGCGAGGCTGGGCTTCGTTTGAAGCTGGGGAAAAAATTCTGCACGGGAGAAATAACAATACCGCCTTGAACGCGCGGCGTGAGCAATCAAGTTTTCCCCCATCAACAACCGCATAGACCAGTCTTTCTGCAAAAACAGGTACCTTGGATGACGACGGTAGGGGGGCGAGGGGTCATGCTCCTACCTACCAACTGGCGAGGGCGCTCCTCGCCATGTCTCTGCGGCTGTCGATCCGAACATGCGGGTCGGGGTCGGGCGGTCCATGGTTAGCGGCCTCTGCTGGTGCACCGGCGATGCCTTGTCAACGGTGCGGAGAAGCCAATCACGTTACACGGGACTCGAATGCTCCATGACTGCACTTTGCCTCAAACAACTCGCCTCAATAGACTCGCTATCGCACGCTTGCCGCTTCTGGCGGTTCATGTAACCCCGCATCAATCGCTTCCCAGCCTCCGACAATAAAACGTCTCGTACCACATCTAGCCATTTTGGACTAGCTTGCTGCAGGTGCAATCCGGCTGCCGTGGCGCCACAAAGATGGCACCGCGCGAGAAGCGGCTCAAGATCGCGAGCTTTTCCGATCTTTCAGCCACCGCTCCAGATCGGGTCCCTCGATATTGCAACATCACGAGCAGGATGAAGTTCTTGATCAGACCAACTTGTTGACATTTACAAAGGGGTACCGCTGAAGGCTACCGTGAAGAGTAGTAGGGCTTTAGAACATCAGGCAACTAGCAATTTTGCGAAAAGGTAACATTCGTGGGTAGCTGAAGCTATCGTCCGGACGTGTATGTAGAATTTTTAATTCGACATTCTCGTCCGGACGATAGCTTCAGCTACCCATGACATGAAAAATTTACGCTAATATTCGGCTGCGAGAGGGGAGTTGTTTGATGGGCCCTGTAGAGCCTATGGACAAATACCTTACTTCAGGGCCCTTTCTCGATTCGTTAGGAACGGAGTGCTGTCTGGACAGTCAAAAGAGCACGGTAGTCGTACGGATCTGACTTAGTGTGAGTGGGTGATGATATCTTGAATGGTACTACTGTGCCCTGGAGACGGTGCCCTTCAGAGCCCCATCCGTAGTGGACCTCCAGCACTCAGATCCTACTCGCCGGCGCGGTCAAGTCGCACACGACCCGGTCTCACAGACATTTCCTCTTCGCTTGCACGCTCTTTTTTATTCTTATGATTCTATTGCCCGCAGCGCTCGTGTGCGTCGTCGGCATTTATGTTAGCACCCCAACGCCTTTGCACCCTCCCCCGACAAAAATAACTTTAATCTCCATTCCACATGCTCTATTGATCTACAGAGCACGGGAAATGTATCAACTTACAGTGATCGTATCCATTAACACCGTATGTTTTACCGGTCACCACCGTGGTGTTGGCTACATTCGACCACCTCGCCTCTTTTCCCACCCATATCTACCCCGCCACTGGCGTGAGATGACCATTTTTGTCGTACCTTGCTTTAAAAAACGTGTAGCTGAGCACAATTGTGTCTATTCCTTTCATATTTATATCGTCGACAAAGCTTGGATCGATGTAGAAGAAGACGGGCATGTCGACGGTTTCGCCCTTGTTCAACCTTTGCTCCTCGAAGCAGAAACATTGGATTTTGCTGAAGTACGGGGCGACCTGGCCAGGAGTCACGCTGTACGTGGCGACGCCGATGATGTCCTCGTCGCTCTTGTTGGTAGCAGTGTAGAAGGCTAGGGCTGTCTCGCCTGGTAGGACGCGCACTTCGCGTTGCTGGGGCACGAATTTCCAGGGTAGCACATCCGAGACGGTGCCATTGAAGGTGATGCGGAGTCGACGCGACGAAGTGACAGGCTTGAGGCGCTCGGCAGGGTCGCCATCGAGGGAAGCGTGGGCGGCGGACTTGATGGGTTGACCACCCCAGCCGGTAGTTTGGCAGATCTGAAGACGGCAAAATTAGACAGGCGGGCTTGAGTGCTGAGTGGAACAGCATACCATCTTATACATTGGCACCGATCCGTACGACAGAGCAACGGTCCCGAGAATGATGCTCAGAGCGTAGTACCTGCGGGCGAGCAGGTTAGCCGCGCTGCCGTCTCAATGGCACACTGGAGGCCACACATACGCAGTGGAGCGGTTTTTGTTCTTGTACGGTTCGCGCAATTGTTCCATGGTCGGTGCGACATTCTGGGATGTGCTCTGAGCGGGCTTGCCGGTGCCGCTGATGTTTCGACGGGGCGAGGCTCGCGGGACGTGGAGGCGGATGGCGGCGCGCGCGCAGCTCCGGCATGTCCAGGACTCAGAGAGCCGTGAGGACTGCGCGAATGCGCGTAGTAGCGGAGAAGACGCGTTCATGGTGGTGGTCTGCTGTGGAAGAATGCCGGCGTCTCGGTGGTGAGATGGGCACCGCAATCCGCGGAACGCTAGCCGCAAACGGAAACAGATCTTATCAATTCGCCGAACTTGCCGATCCACCACTTTCCCGTTACCTATATCTCTTTTTCAACATTTGACATGGCATTATTCTTCTCAACCATCTTAGGGCCTAACTACTGAATGTAGGATGTCACTGTGGATGTCGCCTGTTCTCATTGTAGCATCGGGCAACTCGGACGCTGAACTCGAACATCGTCATCTCAGTGGATTGTATCCCCGACGTAAAGCTCTACTTATCGCAGTGTTGATGGCGAAGTTCGTCCTGTCGAAGCCG
>RHKH01000023.1:336479-349121 GCA_009829795.1 Lasiodiplodia gonubiensis | reverse complement strand
AACTTTTTTTTTTTTTTTTTTTTTTTAAAATCCATATCGCAGGCAAAGCTCTCCGAAATATGGGTGCTGGTCATGTCTCATTCATATTCCTAATCCATAACAGGTGCAGACATCAAGGTGCCCGAAAACGAGAGGACAACAAGGTGCCAAAGGCATCTGCATCAAAGTCCACAATGCCCCCCGTCATTCATTTTTGTCCATCAACCTAGTGCTCAGAGTTCCTCCATGTTGTCGCCGATGGTGCTGAGGCTGAGAGGGCCCCTCTTGACCATGATGGTCATGACCTCGTAAAGCGCATCCGCAGCAGCCATGGTCGTGTGCTCAGCATTGGTATCATACGCCGGAGCAACCTCGACAATGTCGGCGCCAATGAGGTTGATGCCATCAAGACCGCGGATGATGGTGCGGAGCTCGCGAGTCGACCAGCCGCCCGTCTCGGGGGTACCAGTGGCCGGTGCAACTGCTCAAGTCAGCATCTTTCAAAGAGCTTGGAATTACGGGCGTCGCTCACAGGCTGGGTCGAGTGTGTCGATGTCGATGCTGAGGTAGACGGGCTTTTCGGTGCCCACCCGGTCGCGGATCTTCTTAATGATGCCGTCCATACCAATCGTATCGATCTCACGCGCTTCAACAATCTCAAAACCACAATAGCCGTCGTTCTCGTAGTCGGAAAGACCGGAAAGCGTGGTGCGGATACCGGCGTGGATGTTGGAGTCGTTGGCGAGCAGACCCTCCTGAGCAGCATGGTAGAAATACGTGCCATGGTTGATCGAGGCCGTCTCGCTGGGAGCGCCACCAAAAACCTTGGGCCGCCAGGTGTCCCTGAGAGAAGGACATGTCAGTAAGTCACCTCTAGTCAAGCAGATGCTTTGGGCCTTACAGATGGCTGTCAAAGTGGATCACGCTGACGGGACCGTATTCACGGTTGATGCTGCGCAGCAGAGGCAGAGTGATGGTGTGGTCACCGCCGAGGGTGATGACACGCGGAAGCGTCTTGCCCTTCTTGGACAGACCCTTCATGTGAGAGTTGGTGGCCGGCGAACGCGAGAGGACGCTGTTGTGGCCCTCCTCGATCTGCTTGATGGCCCAGGTGTTGTCGTACCTGCATCGCCACGGTCAGAGCGCCGTAAGTACCTGTCATCCACGCTGCTACTCACGAAGTCACAGGGATGTCTCCGCAGTCAATGACCGTAGCCCAGCTGTTGAACGGGTTCGCGTCGAGTGGGACGTTGTAGCCGCCGCTGAACCCAACCCTTCGTGAGCCTTCGTTCCAAAAGCAGCCAGGTCAGCGCACGTGCGCTCAGTTTAACATACTAGAGATTGAGACGGCGAGAACCTTGTCTGATACCGCTGGGGCCAAAGCGAGCACCAGGGCGGTAAGAGGTGCCGGTATCGAACGGAGCGCCTACGCAACAACTGTTAATCAAGAGCTTGGGAACTGGGACCGACTAAGCGCACCGATGAAAGCAATGTCATACTTGACATCCTCGGTCGAGAGGCAGGGCGAGTACTGGATGCGACCAAAGGTCGAGATGCCGGAGAAAACGGAGTCGGCCTGGACGAAACTAATCAGTCTCACGGCTCGCATACGAGCCATTGGAGCTCACCTGGGTACCACCGTCGCCGGGCAGCGTGTTGTACCAGAGGCCCTTGTGGGGGCCCTCGATTGGCCGCTGATCATGGCCATGGTCGCCATGAGCGGCAGCAAAGGCTGCAAGGCCGGCAGTAAGGGCGAATGTCTTCATCGTTCTTCTCAATGCACTGGAAGGGGGAAGCTTGAGGAACGAGCAGCCACTGCGACCGGAGGCCTGCTTTGTATGCGAGCTGCTGCCGCATTTTCGCGTTAGGTAAAAGACGATGGCCGGCTTCGTTCCAATCCCCGCTGATGTGGCAGTCAGTTCGATCTTACTACATCAACTTACACGGCAGCACGGCGGACGGTGATTGGCTGGAGAGCGACGGAGCGATAGAGCTTGTCCCGCATGCTGGAGCGAGCCCCGCCGCGGCGGAGGATCGGCAGCAGAGCACCTTACCTAACCTCGCTGTTACTTCCCAGCTCCCGCCCGTTACCTAACGGCGTTTCTCACCAACCACCTCATCATATCTACTCTGCGCCTGAGTAACGTCGAGCTGTCAGCCCCAAGGGAGATTGCGAGAGATATCGGCTCAGACGTCATTGCCAGGCCCCCCCTGCCCGTAATCGATAACTCAATTCCAGGACGCGCCCCACCTCCCCAACGGCGCCGCCGGCGGTTAATGCTGCAGCTCGGCATGGTGGAGGTGCAGCCCGTCTGCTTCTTTGGCTCGCGAGCCGGGTTCCAATTCCCAACACAGCAGAGAAATCGAACCCTGTGGTCCCGGCAAAGTATGCTATATTATCTTTCCGTGAGCAGTTGAAGCGAATAGCCGAGTGCAGATGTGAGTTTTCGATTCGTACAAATACATCCCGAAATCATGTTCAGTTACCCGCCGTGTATTTTCAGTAGGAAAGGTTCGGAAAAGCCGACTTCCTCTTTCTCCCGCTCCGCATGGGTGACCTCTAAGCCGGCGAATGCTTTCGCTGCTAGCTACTACCATGTACGCCGAGCTCTGCCCTCTCGTCGTGATCCATCCTCTCAAACGCCTTCCGGACCTGTTTATCCCAATCACTGAAAGCCACAATGACCCACTCCAAAGCGCCAACCAGATACAGCGCGATGCATTGTCCGACCCAGAGGCCGGCCAGCCCCCAGCCGTGGAAAGCCAAGTAGATGCCCAACGGCAAGGCGCCGCAGTAGTAGCTGACGAGATTGACAGCAGCACCGATGTGTTGCCTTCCCATGCCCCTGAGCGAGCCTCCACAGCTGCCGTTCAACCCGTCTGCGATCTGGAAAAGAGCAACGTAGGGCATGACCTGTGCCGTGAGCTTGACGACATCCGGATCGTCGTTGAAGATGCGTGCGTAGAAGTCCTTGACACCCATTAGCACGGCCAGGACAAGAGCACCCAAGATCATGCTCAGCCAGGCGGCAATGCTGGCGGCTCTCGCAGCGCCTTTGGCGTTCCGGGCTCCCAGGAGGTTGCCGACGCGGGCGCTCGTAGCGACTCCGACGCCGAAGGGAATCGTGTTCATGACCTGGTCGGTCGTCATGATGACGCTCTGCGCAGCGAGGGGAATTGTTCCGAGACGGCCGGCGGCCAAGGCCACAATCTCAAACGCCCACCACTCAGTCCCTACATGAACGACACCGAGGAAGGCGAGACGCGAGAAGACACGCAGGTTGGACAAAGCCTTGCGGGTCCAGCCTCCCCAGCACTCCCAGCCGTCGACAAAGCGGGCATATGCAAGCAGAAGAAAGAAGGACAGCCAATAGGAAATGCCAGTAGCGAGGGGCGCGCCGAGCAGACCGATATCGAGCGTGTAGACAAACAGGTAGTTCAGGCCAGCGTTCAGCGGCGAAGTGATCAAGAGCACATAGGTCCCCGGCCTCATGATTTCTGCGTCGGGTCAGACAGGTTCATTCTGGTTGGTACAGGATAGCCTCACCTTGGGCCTGCAGGTACTTCTTCATGCACTCAAAGTAGATGTAGCCCAGCCCGCCAGGCACCAGGACGGAGAGAAATCGGGCCGAGTCGTGGGCGATGTAGTGCTCCTGGCCGAGCAGCTTGAAGACGGGCTCGGCGCAGATCCAGAGAATGGCGACGGGGATGTAGAAGAGGGCCAGGACGAAGAACGAGCGTTGCAAGATGATGCCGAGGTCATGCTTGTTATTGCTGCCGGTGAAGCTGGCCGAGGCGAGGGTGTCGATGGCAGTGGTGCCGCCGAGGGCAATCAGCCAGGCAGTGGCCATGGCAAACATGTAGGAGAAGGCGGCAGTGGCCAGTGCCTCGGGCGACAGCCTGCCGACGATCAGAACCGAGATGGTCTGCAGCGAGTTCTGCAAAGTGTAGGCAAGGATGACGGGAATGGAGCCTTTGAGGAGGATCCAGAACTCGACCAGGACAAGCTGGGTCGAGGAGCGGTCTCCATCCTCCAGGTCGAAGACTTCGCCTTCTTCACGCTCGCGCGGAGGCAGCAGAGAAGAGCGCTCGTTCGGGGGCGCCTCTTCTCGCTTCGTCTCGCGGCGCATGAAGCTGGGAAGCCACGAATTCTCCATGCTGGCTGAGGCTGGTGGTGCAAGACAGGTGATGGCGGGGCTCAGGCATTATCAAAGTCGATTGATGCAATGCCATGGTGAATGACGAGTGCGTAGTCATGCAGACAGTCATGGACGGAGCAGCAGCAGGCCTATCGCGGCAGGCAGAGCGATCGGCAGGCATGACGGCAAGATGGTTGAAAGCGAGCATTGATGCTTATCGTGTGCAGGGTTGACTAAAGAGCGCGGGTAAGTGACATGGGATCGTCGGGAGGGAGGCGTGCGGGCCAACGGCGACAGCAGCCCGGGTCTTGCAGAAGCCGCTCGCTTGCGTGGCCCGGCGAGGCCTTTCCTCACTCGGCGTAACGATACTCGACGCTGCCGTAATTTAAAATATTGGACCCAACCCCTGCGGCGAATCACACCTCCGACCCTCGACGAGATAAGCACTCTGCCAGACTAAGCTGTGATAGATGAGGGAAAGTCTTCACTAATCTCACACGGCATGTCTCGCTGCGCCCGCTTCCTGTACCGCCGTGGCGTCATTGGGCCTCTGTCCACCTCCATATAGTCCCTCGGTTCCCGCCCAGCTGCCAGTCTCCTTCGACAACGAGCACCCCGCCACCATGGATCCCGCCGTCAGCCCCATGGCGGAGCCTCCTACGTCCCATGACGAGCCGAAGCCCGACCTAAAGGCCAGCGAGAAGGGGGCCGCTGCCATCGAAACCGACCTGGCTGTCGTGTTGAAGGATGGCCTGACCCTCCACCCCCAACCGACCTCAGACCCCCTTGACCCCCTGAACTGGACCAAGGCCAAGAAGAACACCGTCCTTGCCATTGTCATGGCCCTGTAAGTCTCGCCTGCAGGGATTGCGTTGAGCTTGTCTTCCTTAAACTGACCGCGCCGTTAGGTACTTCTTGTTCACCTACCTGACAACAACCGTACGTCCTCTCCGGAGGCTAGTGTGGCGTGGGGGCTAATCGCGAACCAGACCGTTCCCTCCTTCGCCCTCGTCATGGAGCAATACGGCATATCGCTCGACCAAATGAACTGGACGGTGGCCATCCCGGCATTGGGCCTTGCAGTCGGCCCGCTCATATGGTCCTCGTTGGCCGACATCTACGGCCGACGCACCATCTTCCTCGTTGGTACAACCATGGCCTTTGCATCCACCATTGGTGCCGCAAAGGCTCCCGACTACAGCGGATACATGGCCGCACGCTTCTTCCAGGGACTTGGCGTCTCTCCCGCCTCGACCGTCGGGCTGGCCATCATCAACGACATGTTCTACGAGTATGAAAGGGGCCAGAAGGTGGGCCTCTGGGTCCTGGCCCTCGACCAGGGCCTGCTCTTCGGTCCGCTCGTCGGTGGCTTCATGAACATGGTGAACCAGTACTGGGTCAACTGGCTCAATGCCATTCTCTTCGGCGTCGTCCTCCTTGCCGAAATCTTTTTCCTGCCCGAGACGCTGTATCCAAGAAACCAGATGCTGGCCAAGATGCCGTACTGTGAGAGCGACTCGGCAGTGGTGGACCTGGAGAAGACTGAGCGCAGGCCGAGCATCGCCCCGGACATTGCCTTGAAGCGCACGCTGCAGCTGCCATTCCTGAACGTCCAGCCGGTTCCTGGCATGCGCCATCCCAAGCTATGGGACTCGCTCGTTCGATTTGTCTGCACCTGGAAGTATGCCGCCGTGTCCGGGACCATTTCCATCTACTCGTTCGGCTGGTACTGGTGGATCCTGTCTGTCATCACCTACATCCCGACCGCGTACGCCCAGTACGAGCCGCAGATGCAGGGACTCCTGTTCATCGGCCTGATCCTCGGCACGCTGTTTGCCGAGGTTTTCTGTTCGGGCAGCCTGTCCGACTGGCTTGTGAAAAAGCTGGCCAAGGAAAACGGCGGCGTCAAGGTGGCCGAGATGAGACTCTGGCTCGCGTATCCTGCCAGCCTCGTCACTGCCATCGGGCTGATCATATGGGGCATTTCCATCGATAAGCAGTACCACTGGATCGTCGGCCAGATTGCCTTCTTCCTCTGTAAGTTCCAAGCTCTTTCCAAGCCACAATGTTGCTGACGGGTGGCTCAGTTGCGGCCGGGATCCAGATGGCCAACACGGTCATGGCGGCGTACGTTGTTGACTGCTACCCGCTCCAGTCGATGAGCGTCATCACCTTCTACGCCGTGGTCCTGAACTTCAGCGCATTCGTGAACCCCTTCTTCATCGTACCGTGGGTGGAAGCAAGCGGGTACACCTGGACGTTTGCGGCGCAGGGAATCATCACCTTCTTCTTCTGCGTGCCGGCGTTGGGTCTCATGCACTATTTCGGGCCTGCGATAAGGGCGAAGACGGGGCAACCTGGCTGGGTCAACCCCGAGTATGACACGCTCCTGTAAATAGCGATCCGTGGTGGTGCGTGTCGAATTCCAATTTATCCGTGCTGGGTCTGAGGGAGGGGCGCGGCGTATTTAGATGCTCCTGGCGGGCAGCATGCGGTCATAATGCTTACCTCAAACTGGCCTGCGGTGGAATGCGTTTGTCACCGATTACCCAATGCCCCAGGCTTGGCGAGCGCGCCCATTAGGTAACTGGAAAGAGCGGTGCAACATGACTCGTCGCACTGACACTTCGCAATGAGCTTCCTGTTTGGTGTGGCATTGCGCAATCCCGCATCGGAGTTCGGTTCCTTGTCCGCAACCAGGCAGCCACCAAATGATAAGAACCAGCCGCTGCACACGACGATTGTCGCGTCAATGGCAAGCACCGACGCCGAGAGGCCTGACGAGCAGTCGCCTCTTCTCCCGCCGCACTCCGCCTCCGCGTTAGCCCCGACGAGATGGAGTCCTGCAGCAATTTCGTACCTCTTCCTGCTCATCATAATCGCTGGGGTTGCAGCCGATGGAATCTCCGCCCCCGCCTTGACGCGCATCTACGAGGCCATATACTGCCGCCAGTACTTCGCCGAGCACGATCCGAGCCTGATTGGCCGTGACAACGTGCCCGAGGAGTTCTGCAAGATTCCAGATGTGCAAGGCAAAGTCGCCATGCTCAAGGCGTGGCAGACCTTTTTCGATGCCATCGGAAGTACGTTGAGTCCCGAGGCTTTCCAGCGTATAGCGCTCATGATGCTGCAGGCCTTTCACTCGCAATACCGTGGGGCTGGTATGCCGACTCTCGTGGCCGAAAACCGGTCCTTCTCCTGACCACATGGTCACTGCTTGCCAGGGCTGTGTGGATTCAGATAGTCTGTATGAGAGCCTTGGAGTAGTGGTACCGAACCGAGCTTCTGACTACGCATCACAGGCTTCTGTTGGAAGGCTTTGCCTCTCAAGTTAGTGTGGCTGTCTGCAATACACTCACTCTCTGGTGGAGCTCCTGTCTTCTCAGCAATAGCGTACGTCGTTGTTGCTGATGTCCACACCCCAACAAGAAAGGCAAGCGATCCCCAGATACCAGCTGGACATGGAACTGACTAGAGTAGAGCTGCCGTCTTCTTCCGATTTGGCGCTTCGCAGCTTTTCGCAACATTCATTTCGTCGCCGCTGGCCGCCATTCTCATGCGACTGGGGCCTTTTGTACCCCCTGTGGTCGGAGCAGTCTTTTGGGGTCTGATATGTGCGTTGGCGTCCCTCATTCCAGAAACGAAGGGATACTCCTCCAGCAAACCCAGGAGCCAGGACTTGCCGCCTCCTCACGTGGAATACTCAACAATGGGACAGCGCATCAGTACCATCTCCGCTCGCATGCGCGACTCGACAGCCTTCCTGTGGTCTGATAAACGAATCACCATACTCATACTTGCGTTTTCGGTGCACTCACTCGTCATCAACGCAAGTGACCTTCTCGTACAATACGTCTCAGCGCGTTTCAACATACCTTTGTCTCGTGCCACACTGGTCCTTGGCCTTCAATCTGCCTTGATAATTGTGCATCTGCTGTGCATACTTCCGGCCATAACACATTTTCTTACCGCACGTCTGCGCATGGCTGCCCAGTTGAAAGACCTCCTTTTGGCAAGATGGTCGGCCTTATTCCTGTCGCTAGGATTGTTTGGAATTGGCATCGCACCGACCATGCTGTTACTGATAGCTGCACTTCCCATCGAAGTTGCAGGTTGGGGCTTCACTTTCCTGACCCGCAGCTTGATGACGAGCCTTGTCGAGTCGCATCACGTTGCGAGGCTTTACACTGTATTGAGTCTGGTTGATACAGCAGTCTTGATGATCGGGTCACCTGTGATCGCTACACTCTTCGATCGAGGACTGTCATCCAGCGGAGGAGTAGCTGCTGGCTTGCCGTTCGTTGCCTGCGGCCTTGTAGTTGCTGCCTTAGGTGCCCCTGTCTTGTTAATTCGTGTCGAGGACGGACCGGAGGAGGAGAATGATGAACAGGGAGTCTCAGTGCAACCCGCTGGGAATACCAGGGGTGGAAATGCGGAGGCATAGCAGCGTCTCTCATGGGAGCGCCTGGCTTTGAAAGGTCGGATGACGAGTCGGTTATTATTGCTTCTGACCCCCTCTTCGGTCCATTTAGGGGGGTAGCGCTCGCTAGCAAAGTCTAAAGACGAACCGTGACCGCCAAGCCAGCGAATGCACTACACAGGAAGGATTTTAGCTTTCCCGTAACTTCCCACTACGAATCATTCACGTGGGTAGTTTAATTCAACGTCTGGACGTGTTTATTCATGTGCGCCCGACTATCTGCTTCAACTACCCACATAGGAAGAGGATAGTGCCTAATTCGTAGGGCACGGAACATGCATATTCTTCAACCTACTGTAGCACTAGGCCGCAGAATGTTTTGCATCGTCTTCTAGTAAGTACGTATATCGCGGTCAAGCAGGGCCAAATTGTTTCGCTGCCCATGGTAACCAGTCGGGTTCGAAAACACCCTTGCTACCGCCTTTCTGATTCCGTTCAAAAGAAAGTGCAAACAGCAAGAGTACCGTGGCACATTCTAGCCAAATCGAACTTTCAACGAGCAGCTACTACAGATACCACTGGGCGCCACAAACGCGTGCTACGCCCCATTCATCAGCCCCACTATCACCACTGTGACATCGTCAGCAATAGTCCCAGGACCGTGACACCAAGAATTAGCTTCGTTGACGTCACGCGTGTATTCAGACGAACTTCCACAGGTCCTCCGATTCCGCAATGCGAGCAACCTCTCACGCACGGCGTCTAACAAAGATGACCCAATCATCGGAAGCCCGGAGTAACAGACGCCACCAGACGCCAATCTCGAGCTCCGCGAATTCAGCAATTTGCGCTGACACAGTACCGATAATGACAGAAGCCGGCGTCGAATTGCCTCGCTCTTACGAACCCTGCCCTCACCTGCCACTGAGATGCAGATGCTGGGGTAGGTTGGCGCTCATCATCTACACGCTCTGCCTTCAGCTCCATGGGCTCCTTCCTGGCCGTCTTTATCTGGGCTGCCACGCACGGCAAGGGCACTGCGTCACCTTACCACAACGACAAAGGCCGCTTGGAGAGCATGTCCGCCTTCATTCTCGCCTGGGTACTAGGCTCCTTCACCACCGGACACGCACTGGCTCTATATGAGGCGGTTGTTGTGCTGGGCAAACTCAAGCACAATAGGTGGGCGGTTGCAGGACAAAAGCGGCTGAGTCGGTTTAGGCGGGCTGTGTTATGTGTGGGCTTGATATGAGGCGTTGTATCTATGGCACTACTCTAGGAGATGGGGAGTAAGTGGCGATAAAGCTCCTCTCTCTTCCCTCCGCCCTCCCGCTCAAAGGGCAATTTCGAAGTAGGGAGCAGAACGTCATGGCCGACTTCAACGCATGCCATATCATCTTCAACTGTGGAGGTTGGGTGAAGAAGATCATAGGAGGATGTCATGACTGTGACCCATTTCTCAGGTAGCGATCTCAACTTGGCTTTCGGTGGCACATGCAACGTGAATGCGAACAAAGATTTACTTCGAGGTATCTCGGGTATAGTGCCTTATAAACAGAGCTTGAAGCTGCTGTACCTATGTACATGAGTGATATACGTCAACATGTGCGTGTGAAGCCGTGTGGTCGGTACTCGAGGGGAAAGATCCAGACAACTGGAAAGGACAAGTGAAGAAACAGACCAAAGAGAAAAGGGTGGGAGAAGGCATATGAACATGAAGAAGAGTGTGACGGGTAAGCCTGCCCGCGTATGTAACAAGCCGCCGCTATCTATCCAGAAATGCGCTTCTTTTTGGTGCTGTGCTGCGCAGCGCGGAACACCTCCTCGGTGACGGTCATGCCGCACCATGACCAAAAGAAAAAGTTGCTTTGTTTTTGCCCAAATGATTCACCACAAACCGAGCCACCGAGCCACACGAATTGATTCCTTTCATTCAATCATGTCCACGTTACCAGTTTTGCTTTTCTTTTCCGTTCCTAGTGATTTTGTGTTTTGTGTTTCCGTAGGCACCCCCGCCATCCATTGCACCCTCATATCAGAATATACTCGCCATCCATTCGGTCCATGGCCTTGCGCCATCTGAAAGCTTGCTTGGCAACGCCAAGCCTTGCCGCCTCGGCTGCCACTTCAGCGTCACCGTCATTCCTGCCCGCGTCGTCCTCGCGCCAGGTGCGCTCGAGGACTTCGAGGCCGCTTAGGTTGTTGAAGAAACCGCTTTCGCGCTGGATCTCAATGCAACGTTGGCGGACCAGTGTGCGATGGCTTTCATCGACGCATTCGGTGCCGGTAATGAAGAGTGGCCACAGCAGGAACTTGTTGACGCAGCTAGTAACGCCGATCTGGCTGATGTGGAATAGCGCCTGTGCGACCAGGTTTTGGAAGTTGAGGGCTGAAGACGACAGATTGGGATGCGCTAAGCGCTCCGTGTACAGCAGTGCGCTGTAGCGGAAGCTCTCGCTGATGTGGAGGATGTCCCGCTGATCCGACGGAAGTGCGTACGGGCCTGCGTCGCACATGGCGGCACCACGGCCCGCAGGCTCGAACTCCCATTGTTGCAGTCGGTCGCGAACATCCCGCCACTCGGTCCAGAACTCGTGCCGCTGGTCTGCGTCGACGATGTCTAGAGGATTCTGGTGCTGCTGCGACGCGGGCGAGCCCCAGCCGTTGCCGTCGAGGCGGTCATAGCACTGCATGCTGTAGTAGTCACCCCCGCGGCGGTTGTACGACGGCGAGGGCCTGGGCGTGCTGTCAGAAGGCGAGCTGACCGGTCGGTTCTGGCTGAGCAGATTTAGGCGCCCAAGGCGGGCAATCAGCTTGAACAGACGGCCCTCGCAGCCGGCCAGGTGCTCGAGGGCACCCAGGTTGGTCGACAGGTCCATCATGTCCAGCCTGTCGCCTTTGATTTGCGTTTCACGGTCGTTGACGGTCGACGTCATGACGTCGAACCACGTGAAAAACATCTCAATCCAGCCGATGAAACCCGACTGCGCGCTGCGGTCCCGCATGTCCAGCAGCTTCTGCACCCCGGCAAGCTGGGTGCGGAACTTGGAGAAGCCGCTGTCGCAGACGTGGAACAAGCACAGGATGAGGAGCGTGGCGAGCACCGAGTCGTCCTTGGCGCGCAGTGGGTCTGCAAGCTGGGCGTTGAGGAGCTGGATGGATGTGGTTTTGTAGTGGACCTCTTCGGCCGACGGCTCTCCATGCATCTCTCTGATCTCGTCGGCCGTGAGACGGGAATAGACCCATTCGGGGAGAGCGGCCGTGCTGTTGATGCGCTGGCCGTTGCTGAGGGCAAGGAATCTTGCTTCGGTGCTCTGGCGCATGCGGATGTTGTTGATGGATAATGCGGCAATGGCGTTCTGCAGGCCCTCGCTCTGGCGAGCCAAGGGGACGACGTGCATACGGTAGGGGTTGGAGGGCCCGTCGAAGGCCACGAGGACGGGGCAGATTGCCCGGTCGTAGTAGTCCAGGAGGAACTGCATTCGGGGAGAGAGGCGGTGGGCGGGCGGCGACGGGAGAGCGGGCACAGCGCCATGCTCAGAAGAAGAGCCATGGTTCCCCGGCGTAGGGTCCGGCGGGGGGTGCTTGCTGCCACGGCTGTAGTAGTAGCCTGGAATGTGCGCATTGTTAGGTCCCGCTGCTGCTGCAAGTCCGCCGGGGAAGAACATATCTGAGAAGCCTGACTGGCTGTATGATGCTGGCTGCATTGGATTCAACTCGGAGAAATCCTGCAGGCTCTGGTCGGAGCTGATGCTCGAGCTCAGGTCCTCGCAGATCATGGGATACGAGCGCGGGGCGTCGTGGAAGACGAGCGACTCGGTGGAGCTGCTCATGGGGGTGCGCTGGTGCATGTAGTGCTCGTTGTATGACTGGATCATGGGGTCGGCGTAGGCGAAGTCGTCCGGGGTGCCGGGAAACTCGCTCGGGGAGGGGTAGTCGCCCAGCACGCTGTCGCTGTAGGAGCTCAGCGGGCCGGTCGAGGTGGAGAGGCCGGTGTCGTCGTAGGAGCCGGCGAGCGACGTGTGGAGCTTGTGCAGGGGCTTGACGGGCAGCTGGGGGCGCGGCTTGCGGGAGGCGGGTCCGCCGTAGCCGTCCAGGTGCTCT
>RHKH01000023.1:324496-336387 GCA_009829795.1 Lasiodiplodia gonubiensis | reverse complement strand
CGGCAGGTGCCAGCCCATGTGCTGTGGGGCGGGGGGCGGGATGGAGATGGGGCTGGTGGCGTCCAGGCCCGGGTACTCGTGCACTGGCGGGCTGCGGATGGGCGAGGGCGACTTGACGTCGCTCTGCTGGCTGGGCTGGCTGACCTGGCTGATCTGGCTGATGTTGCTCGCGCGGCGGACCTGCTCGTACGACGGGGCCTGGGGCGGGCTGGAGACGGCGGGCTGGGCGGCGCTCTGCGGGACGGGCTTCGGCTGGGACATGCTCTGGGCGCGCTCACGGGCGGGCGGCGAGGGCGGCGACTTGGGCACGGGCAGGCTCATGCCGCGCAACTTGCCTCTGCTGGCGACGCCGACGCCCCAGGTCAGCGTGGTGCGGTAGCCGGAGCACTCTTTGCCCAGCTCGAGGCACTGGGTGCAGTAGGGACGGCGGCGGTCGCATTTTGCCTGGCGCTTGCGGCAGGTGAAACAGTCCTCAGTGGCACCCGTGGCGGGCGCTCGTCTGCGGCGCTTGCGGGGCGGTGCCTGGGTCTGCGAGGGTTGGAGAGCGGGTTGAGGTTGGTGGGCGGAGGCAGCGGAGGTGGTGGTGGGCGGCGGCGGCGGTAGCGACGACATGACTCTGGACGGAAGCTTCGCAACCTAATCGGCAGGATTGGCAGGGCGGAGGTGTAGATCCAGGCCGAGGAGGATGGGAGCTACTCTTGAAGGCGAACGTCGTGCGGTGCATTATTTAGAGGAGCAGGCGCTTGAGATAAGATCAACACCGGGGGCAGCTGGGAGCGCCAAGCGCAGCTGTCGCGCGGAGGGAAGGAGGATCTGGCGGGCAGTTGGAGAGGGCGCCCTCCCTGCGCGCGGCCGTGGCGTGAAGAAGGGGTGCATATCAACCCCACACAGCGGTGCTGCGTAGGGTAACATCGCCTTAGCTGCGATGCGGGCGATCCCACCAATGGGCGGCGTGCCTGAGCAGGCCCGTTTGGGGGCGAGGTCCGGGCAGGGTCGCCGGCAGCGTCGCGCGGAGGGCCCGCAGCGGCTGCGACGTGCACAAATCTCGCGCCCTGCGAATCAGCGCCGTGTGGCAGGCGGACCCGGCCGATGGCGCCCAACTTTAATCACCCGCCTGCATGGAAGCCGTTGGCGGGTGCGCCGAAGCTGCGAGCGAAGGGCCCGGGCTTCTAGCGCCCTTCTGCGGACGCCCGCCAGCCAATGCCCGCTTGCCGCAGCCAGCAGCCACAGCGCCGCCCCAGACGCACCGCCCGTCGTCATCGCCCGCTCGGCGTCGCCGCGAGAGACACGCAGCCAATGGCGCGCCGAGGCAGGGAGCCGCGTGCAAAGGCGCGCTGCGCAGCCGACCTATCTGCTGCCGGAGCCGGCGTCCCGTGCGCTCGATAACGCGAGCGCGAGGCCGGCTGATGGAATCAGGCAATCGCGCCGGCCTCCCCAGCTCCAGCGCCAGTGCCCCCACGGCTGAGAGCGAGCAGCAAGCCGACGATCATGCAAGCCACAGTAGCAGCGCCTTCCGAGGTCCAGCAGGCGATCCAGATAAGGGAGCCGTCGCCTCGCTTGCACAGCGTTCATGCGCAGGAACTGGGTCCGCCGCACGTGAGCTGCACCTGCCGCCCACCACCAGCCCACCAGCCAATTGCCCGCCTCCCGCCGCCGCCAGCAGCCCACCACTGCCCGCACTGCGCCAGCTCGCACGACCGACGCGTGGTGGAGCTGTGCGCACTGCGCCTTGGCGGAGCTTGAGCGGAGCTGCGGCGAAGCTTCATCCTGCCGCAAGCCGTCCGGCGCAGCTGACCCGCCGCGTACTTATTCCCGACAATGGCGTGTGATGCAGTCATGGGGCGGGCGCGCTGCGGCCTTTTTGCTTGCACTTCAGGCAAAAGGAAAGACTCACGTGCCGCCGGTCTGGATGCATTCTTCTCGGTCGTTACCACATAACATTACGGCTCAAGGCAGAGAGCTAGCGTGCGCTGCTAATTCCAACGACTCGACTTCATCAAGCCAGCCGAGCCGCCCACATTTCTGTCCCGCCCGAGACCGACCACCTCGTGCACGCCCCACCCTCAAAAACACCTTCGCAGCTCTCTCCTCACCACCCTGCGCGCGCGCGCCTGTGCTGCTGCTGCCACTGGTCCAATTGACGCATTTGATGCCGGCACACGCGTTCCGCTGCTCGTGCTGCGTCCATTCATCGTGCCTGCGGAGACGGCCGGCATGCCGCCCACCACCAAGACCCAGCTCTTCAGCTGTCTGCGCCGCACGCTGTGTATACAAACCACCACGAACCGGGGCCTTGCGCGCCTCACGCCCGTTCCAGATGCAGCCGACTGTGACCCTCGCCCGCGTTTCTTCAAGGCTCGGTCCGGGGCTCTGGTTGCGGCTCGCCCGCCCTGATTGGCCACTCAGTCCAGATCTTCGTTTTCTCACCACCTGTCTCACTGACGCTCGATCCTCTATCCCAGGATCCTTGTCTCCGAGAGCACTGCCGTGGCTGACATCCACCATACATCGTCACGCTGTGCCCCATCCAGACCTGCTTTTGTTACTCCCCCGGTGCTACATCACAGCCAAGCTCTCAGCCATGGGTTCCTGGGAGATGCTCCGCTTATGAACCGCGAGACCTCGAGTCCAGAGCTTCGCCTCATCCGCTCTGTGCTGCTGCCTGATGACTGCTCCGGCTTCTTGCATGTTCTCCCAGGTGCAGATGGCAGGGTGAAGGGCTTTCTGCATGCGCCTCGAAACCATCAGCGATGGCCAGAACTCCACGGAGAATATAAATTCTGTCCTATGCACTGCCAGCCCAACACCACCCTCACCACACATCACTCCTGGATCACTTTACTTGACTTTCCAATGAGCACTGGTGGCGGCGAAAAACAAACTGAGGCTGGTGGTGGATCTTCGGGGAATTCTGGAAAAACAGGCGGCACGCCTCCTCCTCCTGTTGCTGGGGAGGGAATCCATAGATGGGCTTGCTGTTGGCGGATACAAAGAGGCTGCTTCCAATTCGTCTATCAAAATGGCGATGCCTGTGGAACCTGCCTGGTACGAAGCTTCGGTTTTACGGAAAGCATAGCTGACACGACGCAGTCGAAAGGATATGGTACCAGGAGGGATCCGCCCAACCAAGGGGGATCCGCCTAAGCCTCGAGGACTTCAGCTTCCGGCGCCTCCGATTTCGATCGAGCACCATGCCCCGGATTCGACGCATTGAGCACGATCGACTGGCGAGCGGGCCCAGCTGCGGTTGGGCCTTGATTCGGCGTCCGGATTCCTCAGGCCAGAAATGCTCGAGGTGCGATCAGTCACACCTTTGGCATGCGGTGGCTGGCTCTACTTGGTGGACAGATTTCCTTTGACCTGCACTCTCATGGGAGGCTAGCGCTCGAGTACCGCACACGGTTGCACAGTCACTACTGCGTCTAATCAGTATCAAATCCTTTGCCCAGACAGTTTCATGCGCACGCTAAGTGTTTTCACGCCGCCCAGCGCGTGCAGCTGCAGCTATCGGACCACTGATGCGCCATGTTTGCCGCGGCCATAGGTTTGCCGCTCGCTAACGGCGTAAGTGGGTGCAAATCCTGCCACTCACGTCTAGCTATTCGCAGCAAATGCTGTCATCGAACATTCCTGCATGGATCTGGCGTCGTTGGCGCCCGATATGCCATGTCATCTTGATCTGAGCCTGAAGACTGCTTGCCATGTCTGAGAAAGCTGGCAGCTTTGACGAGCCGTGCCTGTTTACGTCGCCCTGCACTTGCATGCGCTGATGGGAACACGAGACTTCTCCGCACAATTTTGACGTAAATCTCTGTAACCCCGGCAAGAGTCTCTCTCATTCAACCATTGAGGCGTCTATGTCGCCTATTCTTACGCCACTGTATGCCAGTTGGCACATGTTCTCATGGAGCTGTGCCTCAAGCCGGACTCCCCGACTTCCATGGTGGGATGCTTTTCCAATACCGCACTTATTGGTTTGCTTACACGCCTGACTAGGGGAATGCGCTTTCAGGGCTCTGGTGCGGCGCTCACTGGATGTCCGTAGAAGAAAAGGCCGTGTACAAGGGCGTGCCTGCGTTAGTAGAAACCGGATTTGGACGTGCAGGGAATGGCGTAGCTCTATCGTGTGCTTGAAAGCACTTTGTAGTACTTTGATTTTCGGCATGCTGGCAAATCCCGCAAGGATCGAGCAGCCCTCTTGGATTGCGGGGCCAACTGGCGCATGGTCAACGCTCGGGCTTCGAGGCCAAAGCTTATCTAGCAGTCGAGTGAAGTCAGCCTGCATGCCCATCTGAGATCTCTCACAGAAGAAAAATCACGTCTCCGTACTTGCAATGCCAACGCCGTAGTCTGCCCCGCCTTCGGGGTAAGCCGGAACCTGCATCGAGCGTGCCAAGGACACGCAGGATTGCTCACGTCTATCTACAGCCGAGGCTGCACCTGGCCCTGCTTTGTACGACGCTAGGTTGTCGCTTGGTCAGCAGGAGCCACGCCACGAGCCGGGAAGCACGCAATCGACTTCGGTGAGTGCTGTTGCACGAGGCCGCGCGGCCTATGGGCTTCTTGAAAACTCGCTGCCTCCCCGAACCCCCATTCCTACTCTGCTGGCTCGACGCAGTCGAGCACGACCTGTTCAACTAACGCACTGGCGCCCATGGACCGTATTCGAAATTCGTAGCGGTCGGAGACCCAAGGCTCGGACTAACGGACGCGAAATCCGGGATGCGCCAGGATGACCTCTCCCACTGCCACGGCTCCGGACTACGTGTCTCTAAGCTGAATCTCACATGCCGGGCAAATGAGGAGGCTGCCAGACGCTAAGAAACGATGCAGGAACTCTTGACCGGACTTGCAACGGCCGAGAGCAAGCGGAGCCTTCTCGCCGGGAATTGGATACATGGACACTCGAGCACCCCCCAAATCAGATATCCGATCGCTGGTCCTTGGCTCTCTACGACGGTTTCCGTACTACTTCGATGCGACGCAGACCTAAAGGCTTCTGAGGACGAAGCAGTCTCTTCGAACGCAACTGCCAAGAACCACACCACACGAGCAGATTTCTGTCCGGTGCACGCTTGGACTTCCACAACCATCGGGGATTGCAGCAGCACGTTCGCTTCAGCACAAGATCATCCAGCAGTTCGGTTGGGTGCAGCGCTTGAGCGGGACTCTGTTGACTCGGCCACCATCGTCTTAGACAGTTGTGCGTCTTGGAACGTGCCAACGGAGCGCCACCATGCCCTTGGAGAGCACCACTTTTTGCAGTATCGCCAAGCTTGAGATATCTACAAGCTATCCTTATCCGGATGGAGGAGCGTGCGCCAGCCTTGCCGTGATACGCACAGAAAGCTTCTGGATCAGGCACTGAAATAGCAAGAAGCTCATAGACGAATGGATGGGCTGCTCCGGCGCCTTATCGACGGCTGGCGTGGTGGTGGTGGTGCAATATTGGCGCGCCATGCATCGCCATGTGGCGGCTGTGCAGGAGTACAGTAGAAGGGCGATAACAAGGCATGCAGAGGCCGCTTTGGGAGCATGGGCCGATGGGCGTGCAGGTAGGGCTTATACGGGCCGAACCCTCGTCAGGTGTAGGCGATTACCTGCCCAAAGCGGTTGAGGCTCCCGCGCGCTCCAGCAGGGGTGTACCTGGCCTGGGCGCTTGCCTGGAAGCAAGGAACGAAGATCAAACTAAGGTCGGCGGATCATCTGGGGAAAGGAACAATGAGCTACGGACGCAGAGGCGCCTGGCCCCTTTGATCGGCGCTGCTTCTACAGACGTGGACGCGAGAGCACATGTCGCGCATACAACGCCTCCACCAGGGACGAGTGTATCATCTCACAGTATTTCTAATGATCCAGGGATTTTGGAATTGGATGCAGAATGCCGTCTGTCTAGGCAATTCCTCCTGGGTTGCTCCGATGCATGAAACTAACCTCCGAGGCAGCAATTGGGTCAGTCCGGCTCTTGGCAGCTCTGCTCAGACCTATCAGATCAGTGCTGCTTCATAGACCCTGCATCGACAAGTCGACTTTCCCGCATCGCAGTCCTAATTTCCTCGCCAATCCACAGCACCGCTTCTGCAACTGTCGTGGTCCGTCCCGGCCATGCATCTCCTTTCCACAAGACGACAAAGAGGAGTCTCGCCACTTGGATACTATCTTTGTCGTCGCGAAGCTTTTTCCTAATCCGTGTGTGCAACGGATGATCGACGGCACGGCATCCGCGACCTTCGGAGATGAGCGAGAGTGACGGCGAGGCTCCACAACCGCGCCTTGCCGCTCGTTTCAGAAAACAGACCAGATCTCCAACCACCGGCCCGCCATGAGATAAGTCTCGTCTCGCAACCACAATATTGCACGCTTATAGGTACGGCCGTAGCTGTAAGTCAAGGCGAACAGCGGGCCGGCGCCCCATGCGATACGGATGGAACAGCCCATGGATACTTTTCTTTCTGACGATCCTATTATCTGCTTTGTTGCATGCCCGCTGACTTCCACAACTCACGACCAGCCGTCTATACGAAGCTAGCACCAGGGATCCCGGTGCTATTGCGGCGTGCTGTCCAAGATCAAGTTCTCATTGCTCGCCAGGCGCTCGGCCGTCGTCTTGAACAGACGGGGGATGCCCGTCTGCTCGAAGGGGGCGCCGTCCAGGAGCATCTTGGCGAGACCCTTGGACGACAGGAAGATTAGCGGCATGCCGTGGCCGTTGAAGCCGGCCATGACAAACTGGCCAGGCTTGGACGGAACCTCGCCAATGTGTGGCATCATGTCGGCGGTGTACTGCGAAGGTAAGCGAGGTGTGGCGAGCAACCGTGCGGCAGAAGCGGAAATTTTGCACTCACGCCCATGATGCCGGTCCAGAGAGAGTCGAGCTCGGCGCCCGAGTGCTCCCAGCCGCGGTAGTTGCGCTGCATGAAGCCGGGAAAATGCTGCTTCGCGGGCTCGATGAGCGAGGCGTCGTCAGTGACGCCGTACCAGTGGCTGGGGTCGTGCCAGAACCACTGCTTGGCGCCGCCGATGACGATGCTGCCGTCGGTGCGGGTGATCTGGTAGTCGTAGATGCCCGGGGCGTAGCGCAGCTGTGGGCGGTGGTTAGCCATGGCGGGGCTGGATGGCGCTATTTCCCTTACGTACGCTGTAAGTGTTTGGCAGATGCGGGCAGGCGGCGCCCGGGGGCACTTTGAGCCTGCTGCAGATGCCCTTGACGGGGATGATCTTGTCGCGGTACTGCGGCGCGACGCCGGCGGTGTAGGCGTTGGTGCAGTAGACGAGCTGCTTGGCGCGCACCTGTCCGCGCGGGGTGTCGACGCTCCACCAACCCGACGAGTCGCGCGCCTCGCTGACGCTGGTGACGGGCGTGTGCGTCTGCAGGTTGACGCCGCGCGCGACGGCCATGGCCAGGAGGTGCATGACCAGCTTGTACGGCCTGCCGAGTGGTTCGCGTCAGCTGCAGCCTAGCCGCACTCTGCCCCCTCTTGCATCCTTCGCTGCTTCCCCTTGCATAACAGGCAAAATGGCCGTTCCGGACGGAATCCCACCGGAGCAAGAAGCTTATTTCCCCGCGCTCCTTCGTCGCAATCTATTGACTCTCGTAATGAAGGGAAAAAGGACTCACCAGACGTGGCCTGCGGTGAAGGTGAAGGCGCACTTGGCGCCCTTGACCCCGGAGATGATCTCGGCCGTGGCGCCCTCGGAAAAGAAGACGTCGCGCACCGACGGCCGGCCCTGGGCCTGCAGCTCGGCGAACTCGCGCTTGCACTTGGCCGCGTGGTCGGCGTCGAGGCAGACGTCGACGGCCCGTGTCAGCGCAAAGTCGCAGTCGATGGCCTCGCGCTCCACCAGCTCCTTGACCGCCAGCACCTGCGACGCCTCGAACGCCGCCAGCTCGTCGGCCGCCTCGGCCCCGAACAGCACCGTGTACTTGGGCACCTGGAAGTAGACGTCCGGCTTGAGGTGCCCGCCTGTTCGCCCTGCGTCAACTCTCTGCCTGCTTGCCGACCGGATCGTGGGTTTGTACCGTTTCTCCCCGTTGCACCCGAGCAGGCCTCACGCGCCTCCAGTATCGTGATCCGGGGCGGGTTGGGGTTGTCCTTCAGCAAGTGATACGCCGTCGACGCGCCCGAGTAGCCGGCACCGATGATGAGGATGTCCGTCTCGGCGGGTAGATCGGCCGTGGTACGCGCACTGTCCAGCGGGTGGAGCTCCGTTCGCCAGTACGGCGGCAGCGAGTTGGGCACAGGATAAGGATATGGCGCGTGGTCGGCCGGTTTGAACGAGTCCTCGATTTGCGAGAGGCGCGCTTGGGCCGTTTTGGACGACATCTCGTGTGTTGATAGAAGCTAAGGGGACGTCACTTCGAACTGTATATATTCGTGCGACATCGGGCGTAGGAACGTCGATTGCGGGGATGCTCGCACTCTGGCCTAGAAAAAGCATGTGCAGCATCGAGAGCAGCATGAGGAAGCGGAGAGATCGCTGCGGCCCGCACTCGTATCAGGCCGGCGAACGGCAGGCAGGGATCGGAGAAGCGCGAAACCGCCTATCGATAGTGAAGAGCTATGGGCAACGCATCTTTATTTCGGCTCTGCTATGACGATGCCGCGATGATCTTGTCCGCCATCTCCAGCGGCGTCTCGGCCATGACCTCCATCTCACCAAAAATCTCTGTGCACGGTTCCTTCTCCCACACGCTGGTGTATGCGCCCTTGAACCTGGGCCGGCTTAGCAATAGAACTGGCAGTGGTGCGCAAGAAACTTACCCGACCGTTCGCGCAGCAGACACGTCCCACATGTGCGCCGCCGCGAACCACTTCTCGCCGTCGCCAAGTGCCTGCATGGCCGGCTCGTACGCCTTGGGGTCCGGCTTTCCGATTCCGCTGGTGTCGCAGCTCATCAAGTTCTCGGCCGGCATGGGAACGCCCGCCTTCTCAAAGTATCCGCTCACACGCTTCCTGTCACCGGCCGACAGGCACCAGCAGGTGAAGCCCGCTGCGCGCAGTTTTGCGAACATCTCAGGAACGCCGTCGCGCATCTTGAGGTTGTTGTACGCTTCCGTGATGACCTTCAGGTCCTCGTCCGTGGCAAACTTGCGCGGCTCGTCGACGCCGGCTTGGTAGAGCATGCGGTAGAACAGGGCCGCCTGGAGCCGGGAGAAGATGGTGTAGCGGCCGGAAAGGGACAGGTAGGTGTACTCGCGCTCGGCCGCCTCCATCCATGCGAAGGCAAAGAGACGCGGCGAGATGCCGAGCTTGGCAAACCGCTCGCCCAGCTGAGAGGCAATTGCATCAAACCAGACGTCGTAGCCAACGCAAGTGCCGACGACGTCGAAAACAACGTGCTTCTTCGTGGGAGCCGACATTTTGCGATAGAGTGATTCGAGGAGAAGGGTGATGGCTGGTTACAGCTCTAAAATGGATGGATACATACAAGACCTCGTTCGCATCAGGATAGTCGCATGGGATCTCCATTACCCCACCTTTGGCTCCAAGCTCCCCCGGACTCTCGGCCAGCAGCTTCACGTGGCCGAGACACGGCGTCTCGGGTGAATGCGAGGGCAGCTTGCATCTGCGCGCTCTCGTCCGATACGCTTCGATGATAGGATCCAATTCAAGCTCTGCCGACTCTTACTTGGTGAAAGCTTTGCGCGTCGACCTCCTAAGCCTACAGGTATCGGATGAATCGGGTCGCCCGCCTCCGCTTCCAAGACAGATAGCCCATCGGAGCATATCTCGATGGAGGAGTGCTGGCAGACTGCATCGAGTATCGACACCTTGGAGATAATGAGATAGCCGACGAGTAGATGAACTGAGGCGCGCCCACGTTTGCCTGCTGTTGAACTACTCCTCCGCTGTCACTGCAATGGCTCAACACATGGACCCACCTTCGACATCGTCGCAGAACGACAACCGTGACATCGAAAAGAAAGATGCTGCGAGCATTGCCGTCGAACCTTCGACGGACGTTGCCGAGGGCCATGTCGGCACGGTCGACTTGGTGGAAGTTGGGTACGAGCGATCGCTCAAGAGGCGTCAGATTATGATGATGGCGTTCGGTGCTGGTATCGGGACTGGTTTGTGGGTTGGGACTGGAAGTGCACTGGCCAAAGGTTAGTCCTGAAGCAAGTAAAGTGTACTATACTAACGCTATGGTCCGTAGCCGGCCCGGGAGGAATTGCCGTTTCCTACACCATCATGGCGTGAGTGGCCGACCGCGCATGATTGAATGGCTGAGCGCTGAGCGTCGTCTACAGGGCAATTGTGTACGTCATGTACACTTCCATTGGAGAAATGACAGCATACAAGCCTGTACACGGAGGCTTCACGCGCCAAGCTGGCGAGTACGTGGATCCCGCCCTCGGCTTCGCCATTGGGATCAACTTCTGGTTCAATGTAAGCCGCCCCTGTGAGCACACATGACGGTCCTTTGCTAACAACCGCAAGTGGGTCATGTAAGACGTCGAAGATGGCTACGGAGGCGCATCCGTTACTAATGCACCTGAAGGATTATCCCCGCCGAGATTACGGCTTGCATCTCGGTCCTCCACTACTGGGAAAAGTCGTACAGTGTGCCATTGGCGGCGTGGATCACGATATTTCTGGTCGTCATCGTCTTTGTGAACATCTGGCCAGTGAAGTTCTATGGAGAGGTCGAGTTCTGGTTTTCTTTCCTGAAGTGTCTTGCCCTGGTGGCCATCATCTTCTTCATGGTTGTCATGACGAGCGGAGGAATCCCAGCCACACGTGGGCCAATCGAGTTCAGGTACTGGAAGGATCCAGGCGCTTTCGTGAACGGCATCCGAGGGATTGCGGCTGCGTTTGTCCAGGCCGGCTTCAGCTTCGGCGGCGGTAAGTGCGGCGGCCCTCGCCTTGCGTCGGCTTTACTGACGACGAGAAGGCGAGCACATTGCCGTCATGGCTGGTGAGGCCAAGGATCCGCGCGAGACTGTCAAGCGCTCCGTCCAGCCGCTGTTCTGGCGCATGTTCGCCTTTTTTGTGGTTAATATTTGTAAGTGGAACTGGCTCCCCGCGCGGCGAGTGCTCATTCCAAACAGGGCTGGTTGGCATGTGTATCCCGTACGACGAGGCCAGCCTCGTGAACGCGTCGGGCACGCTCGCATCGCCGTTCGTGCTGGCAATCCGGGCATGCAACCTGTTCGGGCTTGCGCATGCGCTCAACGCCTTCATCCTGATCACCGTCATCTCCTGCGGCATCACGTCGGCGTACATAGCTTCGCGCACGCTCTGTGCTCTCTCGGACCTGAAATGGGTGCACGCGGTGTTTGGACGCAAGGACGGGCAGGGGCGGCCGTACGTTGCCATGACCATCAGCATGATCCTGGGCGGCGGGCTCTGCTACCTCAACTGCAACTCGACGGCGGAGCAGGTGTACAACTGGTTCTCATCTCTGGTAGGCATCAGCGGCTTCCTGCAGTGGGCCACGATCTATTGGATGCACATCCGCTTCCGCAAGGGCCTCAGGGCGCAGGCCATCGACCACAAGACGCTGCCGTTCCACGACATGTTCGCGCCGTGGAGCCAGTACGTGGGCCTCGTGGTCATCTTCCTGATTCTGGCAGCCGAGTTCTACCTGGCCCTCTTCCCGTTTGATGCCAAGCCCAGCGCAGAGAATTTCTTCGCCACGTACATTGCGGCGCCGCTGTTCGTGTTCGACTACTTTGCCTACAAGTGGTGGTACAAGACCAAGATAGTGCGGCCCGAGGACATGGATTTCAGCGAGGCTTTCATTTTCGACGAGCTGGAGCGGCGCCAGAAGGCGCAGCAGGCAGCGCAGCCGAAGGCGATGGGTCTAGCTCGCCGGGTATGGTCTGCTTTGGTGGGATGATAGTGAAGGGCAATACAATAGGGCGCGAGTCCGTGCGCTGGCGTGTC
>RHKH01000023.1:293818-324351 GCA_009829795.1 Lasiodiplodia gonubiensis | reverse complement strand
TTTTTTTTTTTTTTTTTTCCCTTGGGGGAGGCAAGGGTCTGGCCAGCTCGCCAGCTGTAACAGCACTCGTATCTCGGGACCACGCCATGACTCTGGATGTTGGACTGCTATCAATAGCTGCAGGCCCTTGCATTGGCCCACGTTATTTCTCAGCAGTATAGACAACTATTAAAAGAAATGAGCAGACTTACAGGCATCAGATCTTCGATGCGAAGACGGTCCCTGGCATCACATGCGCCGGTGCTCGGCGGAAGTTGCTCTTTCGCTGCGCACTGCAGCAGCAGGAGCCCACAGACCGCGCGGAGGCCCCTGGGGCGGAGAGCGAGCGGGACGGTTCCTGAATGCGCTTTGTGACGTTGCAATTCGGTGCGGGCCGGACGTCGAGCAGTCGTATTCTTATCTCAGCGGTGGCTGCCGGGTAAAGAGCGAGCTTACTCGCGCATCCTGCCCGGCCGTAATCCCGCACACAGCCAGCAGTCGGACCTGCGATCGTCCGGGAGCCGCCGCCTGGAGTTTCTCCGGTTTCACCGCGCCTGCGACGACCTTCACCATGGCCGCAAGCGGGAAAACGCCCGCCACCTGTCCTCACGCGCCTAGCCGAGCTCGCCGTCCACAGGGTCCTTCCCTTCCCTCATCCAGCAGAGATGCACCGCTCTGTTCTAGAACTTCTAGAATGTCGACGAAAGAGTGATCACAAGCCATTGAGGACGGCGCAGCCAGCACTGCCGACCACCCGTCCTGGACCCCCGCTCATGCACCCCTCCGCCTCCAAACGACCCGCACGACCCGCTCCAGCAACAAAGCGACCAGCGGCCCGAGACGACTGTCCAGAGCCCTGCGGTGACAATATAGCAAAGTGGAGCTCGGCGAGTCAATGCATTCCCGTGCCACCGCCCGCTTCTGTTGCCCGCCCAGCCCGCCTTGGCTCCTCGCCATCCACATCCTAAGCGAACCGCCCGATAAACTCAATCGTGCATCTCCCGGCGGGGCGTTGGCCTCGTCTCGGACCATCTGCTGCCCCTCAGTGAAGGAAGGGACCAAGGCAAGGACCAACTCCTGCCACCCCGTCCCCAGGGCCTGGACGGTCGACGGTCGGGTGCCCAAAGGGGATTAGGAGCCAGTGGAAAAAATCTGTCAGCTTTTGTTGCAGACGGCCGGCACCGCTCGATCGCTTGCGACGTGGGGCCACATCGTGGGATGAGTGTGGCGGAGCACCAGCGCTCCTGCAGCCTTCGTTGTCGCCGCCGTCCTTGGAACCACCACCAGACCCATTTCCAATTCGAGCGATACGGTGATCATGACGCGACTTACATTCAGGGTGATTACAAGGCCTAACATTTCTTTGAAGTCAGACAAAACAGTAGTATTTTCTTTCACCTTCTTCTTCTTCTTCAAGTCTCTTCTCTGAACCAGCAAACACAGTGCTGAGAGACGCGAACCCACTGTTACCCGTCTCCTTCATGTGAAGAACTATCGTTTGGTTGACCGAGGTTGACAGATAAACGTCCAGGACATCCGTCATCGACAGCAGAGAAGACAAGGATCCAGGGGAGCGGCGGTCGTCTGTTGCTACAACAGTTATGCAAGTATCTCTGCACTCGTGATGTCATAATCTTCTCCAGTATGCTGATGAGTAGCTCTTTTCCTTTACCCCTCCATGTGCTTTGACAAATACCTTCCCTCCCCACCTTTTATCTTCCTGGTCCCTCAAGTCCTCCTGGTCTGATCTTCTTCGCTTCGCCTTTTTACCATGCCTGCTGATCCCCCTCCGTTGAGTCCTGGGTGATGTGGTTCGGCGGTGATCCTCTCCTCCACAGGAAGAATTTTTCAACACCAGAAAGTGCTACGCCGAGGTCTGTTGTGCTAATTGTTCCTTCCAGTCGAGTTGAATCCTCTGGGTGGTATTCCTCCGGGCTCTTAATAGTCGAGTCCAGTTCTGGAGTTCCTTCGTCGGGCCTGGAGGAGGGTTGTCGCAGTGCTTTCCAGCACTGAAGCCGCGTCCAGGGAAAGAAGCATCCAAAGCCTCTTCCTTTAATACTTTCATGCGCGTACCTCATTGGTACCGTGGCATTCTCGTAATACATGGCCAAATACGCGCTTGTGGACAAAACACCTGTGCTTTTCGCGGCTAGACGCGGCTCGCGGCGCTACGTGGCGAGATACTTTCCCTCGCTTCCACTTTTTTTAGCCTTCTTACCGCATGAATACCACGCTGCGCGTCAATTCTCTGTGTCATAGGTCGCCCGCCGGTACCTTTACTTTGGTGTTCTGCAACGCTATTGGCTTGTATCTCCTTCCGCTTTTGGCTTTCGCTTGGCTTTCAGCTCAGTAGAGCACCGTGGTGGAACAACCGCTCGTGCTTTTGCAACGAACCGGCCATTGACATGCTCAAGAGCTGCCACGTCGAGCGCCGGTGGTCCGACATCGCTTGGGTAAGTCGGCAGGCTGGCCTTTGCGCTCGTGTGGGGAAGTCATCGTCCTTCCCGATTTGGCCTGTCTATGCCTAACAGCCCCGACTTTTGCGAGCCGCTTTTTTTCTTATGTGTAAGTGCCAATGCCGAGAAGCCTTTCTTGTCTTTCAATGGCACAAATTTCTACATCTGAACGACTTCTGTCATGTCTTTATGACCAATGGACATGCGTTCGTTGCTCCTTAGCTGTCAGCGTAGGGAATCGCTTCTGACTTGTGCTCTGGTTCACATTCTACGTTCCATGGCAACCGTCGAGGCTTCATCCTTTCCGTCTTATGGATCGGCATTGTGGCAATGGCCTAGAACATCTTGGAGTTGCCTGAGTACATTGGCTGTGGAAAGTACCAGGATGCAGCAATAGTGGGCCCTATGTGTCAAGTAGACAAACGTAGGGAGACAATGAAGGAGTGCTGTTGGTTGAAATGAACATGGACAGTGCCGGTGTATTTCCCATGTGTAGTTGGTTGTCTGAATTTGTTAGCAACTGTAATTTTGCGCCAAGGAATCACTGAGCTCTGATGGGCGCACGAAGTCGCTTCCCGCCATGCTATCGAGCGCTGTAGATACTGTGAGGAGGAATGGATGCAGATAGCGGCTGCGCAAGGTAAACCTTGAAGGTGAGGTGGGCGTGGCTTGCAGCGTCTGCGAGCGGTCGCGATGAGGTCGATAGAGTTGCAAGGAGGCCGATTTGATGCGCGTCACTCGGAATCGTGCTTCGCTCGCCGTTGACAGGACTTGCGAGCTACGGCTCGGTGGTGTGGGAGAGGGATAATTGGGAGGTGGAGCTTGCGGCTGCGCTGTCATCGCCGGGGTGCCCGTCGCAACACGGATAACTACGCAACGCGGAGGCGCGCAAGTGGCAAAGGTCGTTTGTCGCAGCGTCGACAGCGAGGCGTATCCTCAACCATGGAAGCTTCAAGATGTGTCCAGATGGGCCTCGAAGGCCGACACGAACTCTCAGAGAACCTCTCGAAGAATCGGGGGAAGAAAGTCGGCACCAAATTAGCGGACGCGCAAAAGAGCAGCGACAAAGCGCGCAATCGTATCTCGTAGCGCTTAAGACAAGTGAGGCTCCTTCCTCAAGGACCTGTTCAAGACAGATCGCTCAACGAAAAAGGTCGCGTCAGCTCGAGGTAGTGCAATACGAGCGACACTGTGGTAGACGAAGTATGAGCGGTGCTCAGGGACCAGACGCCCGGTTCCAAAGACTTAGTAACTGAAGTAAGACCCCGTAGGGTCGTTCCAGAGATTAAACTGGAAAGAACAGTTACTACACTTGATCAAAGCCAAAAGGCAAAGAGAGCTAAAGAAGAAAAAAGGAGCATTGGGCGAAGGACCGCAGGTTTAAATAGGCACGCCAAGACCAGTTGAACACGGGGTCAACCTACTGACTGACCGGGCGACGCCTCCAGCTAAGCCAGAAGTGGATGGGCTTGGGGCACGCTGCTCTTGCGCAATGGAAATGCGCAAATTGACGTCATCAATGCCTGCCTGGGCTTCCGAAATCTATGCGGAAGCATCATGAGGCAACGGCCGGACGCGCTTACCTTCCATGGAAGCAGACAGAGTGACATTTGATACAACAATCGCCTTGCGACGACAGCAATGGTGAATGGAGGAATCTGCAGTGATCTTCCAGCAACTCTACGACTCCATGGCTCAAAGCGTCCCTCGATAGAGCTCCTCGGATCACACGCGTCGGGGTGAAGTCAGCTTCCTGTGCATCGCTTTCACGAGCATCTTTTCCATGCGCGCAACTCCATCTTGGTCTGCGACTCCTCGGACACATCAACGCACTGAATCTCATGTCTTGCGCTGACGAAAGGCTGAGGCGCGAAACTGAGGAGGTGAACAGGTGCGGTAAGAAAACACTGGATACACCCCGACTGCATCGAATGCTGTCAATGGGCTGTTGCAGGACCGCAAAGATAGGATTAAAAGAGGTAGTGCGCAATGCGCAAACATCTGGCTCGTCGCTCTGATTGCCGTTGTCTCGATGGATAGCCATCTTGTTTGACCTGGCAGTCTTTGCTCATGCCTTCCAGATCTTCTCCAAGATCAAGCACACGGCGTGGCCCAATACAGAAAGCTTGCGAGCTGTTAGTCTGTCTTCTCGGGGGCAATTGGATCAAGAAGTAAGGGGGTTTACATTGACGTCTTTATCGGACGCAAAGCTGACATAACAGCCTGGTCCATATTCCTCACTGCGGCACCCACAGCATCATAAATCTTGATCCAGTCGGCCGTCATGGGCGTGAGGATAGCCCAGGGTGCCATTAGATTCACCCTGTGTCCACGGCTAGCAATATCTGAATAAGCCCCGCACGCCGTACTTTGACGACGTGTACGCCGCCGTAAGCGGAATATCCACATACACCCCCAGACTCGCGATTAGCAGAAGGGATTTGGGATCCTCGGTCGAAGACAAAGCTACTGGCGCGATAGATGGAAGTTCGAAGTAGAGCTGGGCGAGTTTAGCCGTGTATGCGGCGCCGATGGCGTTCGTTTCCCACGCTGTAGTCGCGGGCTCTGGGAGGTCTTTATCGAGCGAGGTGAGGCGAGGCTCGTCCTCAAGCGCAATGAAAGTCTCACTGAACACGCCAGCGCCGGCAACAACAAGGTCCAACGTTTTGGCCGGGTGGAACTTGATTGCTGCCTTGCCGCCTGCGAGTGCCACGACCGGTCTGCCTTGATGAATTGGACACTAACGTTGTCAGACCGGAAAGCTTAGGCGCTATTAATTTCAATCTGATACGAGAGCGGAGAGTATGAGGACGCAGTTTATCGTGTGTAGGTAGTTTCTGCCTATGACAAGTAAGTACTTGAATCAATGCACGCAAGGCCGAGTCTCATAGACGAGCTCCCCTATTATCACCAGCTGCTGAAAGTGTTTGGGTCGGAGACGTCTCCTACGTGTCACTGTCTTAGACCTCCTTGGGCCAGCAACTATGTGCGGCTAGAATTGCGCCATAGCCGTGTCGCAATCATGTCAGGCTGTCTTCGTCTGCGCGCGCCTTCTCTCAGCCGTTTGCGACCGGTGGAGACTGCGATACTCACTTTGCGACCACAGTCTCAAGCCCAGATTATCATGCGCCTCCCTCCCTGCTTGCTTCATTGTATTACGTGGTGTGAGGCTTACTAGGCTCGAAGGTCCGGTTGCGGCAGTTACGGGGAGTGCATGGCGAATCGAAGAGGCAAACGTGTTGGGGGAATCACCGGCTGCTTGGTAGAGATGCGGGCGAAGAGACAAACGCGCGCAGAAGGCAGCCAGCTCTGACGCAGGCGCACTACTGGCAGTTGCGACGACGCAAGCATCAGCTGGTCAATCGGCTATATGTGAAAATGCAATACCTCACTCGGCAGATGGGCTAGTAGTCTTTCTTGAGACTCCGCGTATGGCGAACAGTTAACAAAGACGCGGCAAGCTGCTTCGTTCAACGTGTGTATTCCAAGAATTTAGATTTGCTACGGCCTGACAGATGCAAATAGTGTACAGCAGATTCACAGAAGTGAGCGACTGCCGCACCTGTGCTTGGTAGCTTCATCTCCCCACACATGGTCGTTTCTAAGCAGGAACCGTTAAGCCAAGGATACCAGCAGGTCACTTGGAGGTCTTGGTGCCATCCATTTGTACATGCGACTTGCTGAACGTTTCACTCTTCTGATATGCCAAGGTTGTAGAAAAGTCGACAGGGCTTGGCTGCGGGAATGTCTCCTAGGTCCACACAATTCAAGACAGTACGGTGCCATTTCCGCGCGCAAACGACGTCCCGGCACTGCAAAGAGTAGCGGTCGACTGGGAGAGAAAACACATAGCTTTCTTGTATGTGCAGGACTTTGGTCAGGAGCGCTTCGGCGGCGCGCGGTATTGTCGCACGGTGATATTCGCTCGGCATTGAAGAAGGAAAGAGGATCTGCAGCTCACCCTGCGTCGCAATCTGTCGAAGTTCGTTTTAGGGTTGCTTATTGCGTTCACGAGGGGGCTACAGCAGTCAATGGAGAAGCAAGCCGAGCGACCCGAGCACCTACACAACACATCAATGGACAGAAAGGACGTTGGGGAGAGCTGTGGGAGCTCTGACCAGCCGCGGCAGGGAAGACCCATGGCCAATGCCCCGCGCTGCCGTGCCCCACTCCTCCATCCCACTACACTTTTCTGCACGCCGTCGCTACTGCGCCAGATCCTCTTCAAGTCTCGCGCCAATCTCGACCGCAATGGCTCACTCGCATTCGCACGACGGAGGCGTGTCGCACTCGCATGCCGGCGCCGATCACGGCCACACCCACGAGATCCTTGACGGCCCCGGCTCGTATCTGGGACGGGAGATGCCCATCATCGAGGGCAGGACCTGGGAAGAGCGCGCGTTCACGATTGGCATTGGCGGGTAAGCTTGCATTGGCCGTGCGCAGCCTTGACGCTGACAGCTCTCATGCAGCCCGGTAGGCTCCGGCAAGACGGCCCTCATGCTCGCCCTCTGCCTGGCCCTGCGCGACAGGTTCAGCATCGCCGCCGTGACCAATGACATCTTCACCCGCGAGGACTGCGAGTTCCTGACCCGCAACAACGCCCTGCCCGCCGAGCGCATCCGCGCCATTGAGACGGGAGGCTGTCCGCATGCCGCTGTGCGCGAGGACATCTCGACCAATCTGGCTGCCCTGGAAGACCTACACCGCGAGTTCAAGACGGACCTGCTCCTGATCGAGAGTGGCGGCGACAACCTGGCTGCCAACTACAGTCGCGAGCTGGCCGATTTCATCATCTACGTCATTGACGTGAGCGGCGGCGACAAGATCCCGCGCAAGGGCGGCCCTGGCATCACCCAGAGCGATTTGCTTGTCGTCAACAAGACCGATCTGGCTGACATTGTGGGCGCTGACCTCGGCGTTATGGAGAGGGACGCGAGGAAGATGAGGTGAGTGCTGAACCTCGTGCTGGAATGTCCCCAGCTGACCCATTCTACAGGGAGGGTGGTCCGACCATCTTTGCACAAGTAAAGAACGGAAAGAACGTCGATCATATCGTCAATCTCATCCTGAGCGCGTGGAAGGGCAGTGGCGCCGCGCAGGCAGCAAAGAAGGCATGAGGGCAAACTTATAATTACATAAATATCCAATCGGGCCCTTGCATGCTCCAAAAGTCGCACCGCGATATTACCTTGCTTGGCTCAGGCACAAAGTAAACCCGGTAACCTGTTCCTGGACCTTCTCTCCTCGCCTCCCTTCTTTCCAGCATCCAGTTTTAGCAGCATTCTTGGCACGAGGCGGGACGCCGGACATTCCTCCGGCCATCTTGGCCTACGCAATCCGCTCATAGGTCCAGACCCAACAACATCGCCCTCACGACGCATTGCGTACCGGAGTAGCTGCATCCCTGGTGGAATCACGCCATTCATACGTCCTCTAGCAAACCCGTCCTGCTATCATCATTCGCAGCGCAGCGTAACCTTTTCAGACTTGACCTCACGAAGTGTTCAAGGGTGCATTGGCACGGCAAGTGTGATATTCCCCTCATCGGATGTCGCCAGTAACCACCGTCGATACGAGAAAGGCTAACCTGGCCTTAAAATTTCGCCAAGGCAACCCCGCTGCGGGCCCCGTTGCTTTTGGGCTATCTGCCTGGAAAGGCCAGCTTGACCAGCCATCGTATTTCTGCACCGCCTCCTGCGTGAACCTGTATCCACGGCTTGCGCCAAGGTACGAGACTCGCGGCTTTCATCAGTCTCGTTACGACATTCGCCTTGAATAGACGTGCCTGGTCCTTTCATCTCGGAGCCGAGGTTAATTTCCCGTCCAAATCTTCGATGGGCGTGGTTTGAGTCAGCCGCTTTGCGTCTATTGAAGACTGCTGGAGCAACATCAAGCGTATACTTTGCCAGAGGGCTTCCTTCACGATTTATCGAATATCTCAAGGGGCCCCTAGAAGAAGCATGTGAAAAATATAAAGCATACTCTGACAAAAAATTTCTCCTCACCATGGCTTCCCTGCGACGCCTACCGCTCGTTGCCGTCTCTGTGCGAGCCAAGAGGTTGCTGCGAATGGCCATCACGGGGCGAGCCTGCTGTCATTCATGTTATTACTTGGCCGCTCACCGCACCGATAGTGCATCAAGCATACAATTTGAGCAGTCGATGAGCATCTCAGCATTGCTTTGGTCACCACGCCTTGTCGTCGGGAAATACGGGCTTGGTGTGCCGAGCACGTTGTTGGCCGGCTTGCAGATTCACATGCTCCCTCTCTTCTTAAATCTTGGGCGACGACGGACAAATGGGCGGCCTGCCCCGCGCGCGAGTAATTGGGTCGCAGCTGTATATGCTTATGAGGTGTTACGACTAACCTGCATCACCATGTCGTACTGCCATCTGGGCGCTTTTGGCGTGTCTTTTTGGCCTGCCAAGCGGCCGACCGGGTCTTGGGGCAAAAACGGCTGAGAAGTGAAAGAGTCACAGGTGACCTTCCAAGAAACAACCAAGACACGAAGCCCCCTCCTCCTCTGCTTGGCAGGCCAAGACAACCACCGCCCCACGAAATGCAATCGAGTGAAGACAGAGATGATGGAGGGCACCCCGATCGATTTAGCTGCGTGGCGACAAACTATGCACTGCTGGTCTGGCTGTTGTTTCGTTGTATAACTCTAAATTGTTGCCGCCATGGCGAAGAGCAAGCAGGAGTGCGAGAAGATAAGCAAGATCGTCGGACATGCCCGTAAGATAGAAAGGAAAATGGAAATCGCATGCGAAAGCAGTAGAACTTCCGCCAATCCCGCCCATCTCCTCATCTTGTCTTGGCCGTTTCGACAACCCCTCCTAATTCCGTCTACTTTTTTTCCTCCGCCTAGGCTTACCCGTGTATCCGTGCACCCGTCTTCCAAGACGTAGAGAGACCAGCGGTACCGAAGATGGGACCACAACTACTCGTAACCCACATCCGCGCTGACGGAACCACGGCGTCGTCCGATTCTCGCAGCGCCGAGCCAGCAACCCCTCCATCACTCCCAAGCACCCGTCACACGTGCAATACGGCCGCCGAGATCGGGTGGGTCGGCATCCATGCACACATGCCCAGGCCTGCGTTCCTCTATACGCAGCATACCAACCTCCACTTATGCTTTTTTCCCCTCCTGCTTGGCACTATCCTCTGTCCTCGGGCAGAAGAGAAAGAGATTGGTTGCTTGGTAGCCAAGCAACCTTTCGGCTGTACACTCTTTCTCCCGCTGCAGCCGAGGAGGAGTGGCCGTGATCCTGGTGTCCAGAGCCAAGAAAAAAAAGGAAGGACGCGTCCTCATCCCCGAACGCTGGTATCGAAGCGAGCTGCCTCGAGATATGTGGAATCGGAAACAGAAGAAACGTGATTGCTCAGAGGTAAGCCTGGCTTATCAAGTGATTACGTCGTACAGAGCAGAAAACGGGAGGTGCGAGCAGAGACGCTCGGCTTTTCCGAGCGTCCCAGGGTATGCTGCCTTGGTAAACATGACCAGAGTGGAGCCGACCCGGCTTCGGTTGGGCGCGCTTTCTGTGCCCTTTTGTTCAACTGATTATGGAACGAAACTTCGAAGAGAAATGTAGTGTTTAGCTCTGCCATGTGGCGGCTCTGATATCTCGGATAATAAAAACATGACCTGCGCCTTTTTTCTTCGCTGCAAGTACAGGGCGTACAAATGGTTGAATGCACAAAAAAATTTAAACACGCACAAGCTGGGTATAAACCGGTTCCCACACACCGCCTTTCCTTAGCCCACCCAAAGTCCCATTCACAAATAGACCAAATCCTCCGCTCCAAGCCATATGGAAAAGAAGAAAAAATTGGTATCGGAAAAACCACGGCCAAAGAGAACAGAATGAGGTCCAGATGGTTTCCTTGCGGCCAGTCCGGGATGGGTTGCCGCCGTGGGAGACTGATGGCTCCAGTCACGGCGGCGGTCGCGTTGCCCAGAAAGTAGACCAATCCATCCGTGAAAATCATCAAACGCCGAATCCCGTGCCTCGCTAGCTATGCGTCATCGAAGATAAGGTAGAGAAAATGTGCTCGTGGTAGAACAGCCCCGTGTTCAGCGTGGAAACGGGGTCGAAGTTATGTGAAGGTCTCTGGAAATTCATCGAGTCGCTTCGGTCAAGATTGAAGTATATGTTCGTCATATCGTCGTTGTGGCGATGTATTTCAAGCGCCGTGGTGATGAGGGGAGATTTGAACGAGCAGCCGTCGTCTTCATCTCAGTGCGCGGAGGAGCCAGGATTCCCAATATGAACGGACGGTGAGGACGGCCTCGCGGCCGTCGTTGTGGCCGTCCTTGGGGCCTGGGTCGCCAATGATGGCAGCGTAGATCCAGAATGATGCCGAGATCCAGGCAGCGATGGCAATGCCAATAGCAACGAAAGGCGACAGCAGACATACGACGAAGAGTAATGGGGTGTTGTACATGGACGACAGCGGGGCGCTGTAGATGAGACGGAATTGGAGGCACAGCGACGGGCTGAGGAACTTGACCAGCTGCTCACGGTAGTCGGGGCGCATGCTGCAGAAGCGCAGGGGCTGCAGCAGGGCAGCAATGATGACGGCGAGCAGAGTCCATAGCGAGATGGCGAAGGAGACGAGGCAGGCAAAGCCGGAGAGATGGAGCTATGAGACGGGTTAGCGCAGGAATGCTAGCGGGTTCTACTCTTGGCAAAGACATACGAGGATCCTGAAGGCTTTGTCCTCCAGCTCGACCTCGTCCGGGTCAGCGGGAGCGTAGAGAACAGCGGCCTGGGTCCTGGCGGAGCGGCGGCTGTGGGGCGCAGGCGAGCAGCTCTGCTTCTCTAGGTCGAGCACCATGTCTCTGGAGCTGCGGGGCTGGGTGGTGCGCACGACGGCCGGGGCGGGCGGCGACAGGGCGGCCTTTTCGTCGTCGTCGGCGACGGGCAGCGACTGGGCGAGGCTGTGGCGGGCATCGCGGCTGGTATTTGAGGTGGAGCTGTGCGAGTAGAGCTGTTTGGGCGAGCCGGGCGTGGAGATGACGGAGTCGTGACCGGAGGGTGGGTACGCGGCGGGCGCGGGTTTTGGCGAGGAATGCGGCGAGCCGGTCGGGCGGGGCGCAGGGGCGTGCGAGAGCGAGTCGGCGGCGCGCAGCTTCACAGGCTGGCAGGCGACGGGAATGCGATCGCATTGCGACGACAGGTCGCTGCTGTCGAAAGCGGCGGGAGCCGGGCTGGCGATGGGCGTCGCCATGGGGGGCAGTTGGGAGGTCTTGGCAGCGCTCAGAGGGCGGTCATGGGCGGACGCGGTGTGCTTCTTGTACGGCGGTCGAGGGGCTCGCGGGGTGTGGGCGTGTAACGTGGTGCCATGACATATAAGAGGAAGGGGAGATCCCCTTCGGGAGGAGAGCGAGGACGTGGACTACATGATGATTGATGTGCTTGGGGTTGCGGTCTTGGAGACTTGGCTGTCCACACAGTTGGCTTGGCGGGCGGCAGCGGCCAATCAGCGCCGGCGCCCGCGCGCTGCGTCCGCCGCCCAGCGCTGATGAGACGCTGCCTCTGGCTCGGTCCAAGGCGGAAGATGCGGCACCCACTGGCCCAGCGCTGCCCGCGGGCCCCTTGGCCGCCATGCGACTCCCAAGCGCCTGCCGACCTCTGTGCCAAGCTGGTTCTGGTGAGCAGCGCCGCTCCGCCCGCCGGCAGGGCGGCACGCTGGATGCGACACAGGGGCGTGGGCTGATCCGTTTGCGTCCTCAGCAGCCCGGCTGAAACGGCGCTGTACACTTCGACATCCTCATCGCGCCGCGCTGCTCACGTGCGCCTTGGCAGCGACCGCGCGTCGATCGCTGCGTGGCCGGAAATAACCTGCCTCGAATGTTTGCGTGGGCTCGGCCTGCTGCGCGCGGCGCTGCTGTGGCGGGCCCGGCCACCGCATGGGGCCCAGAGCCAAGAAGCGCTGCCTCCCTCACGGCGGCGGAGTCGACCTGCTGAAACCACCGCCAAGACGCGCCGGCTGCGCGCATGCTCGATGCGGCTCTCCCAAGACTCAAGGCCGCCCGCAGTTGTTTGTTTCTCTGCGTGGTGCAGCCTCGCCTCGCTTCGTTGCGCACTGTCTCCGCCGGGAGTTGGCGTTACGTCAAGCGCAGCCGGGAGCCGCGCTTGGCTTGCTGCAGCTTCCGCCGTGAAACCCGCTGCAATCCGTCCAAGTCACCTCGCCCAGCAATTGGCACCACCACGCCCGCTGCGAAAATCTTCTGCAACCAGACAAGCCAACTCCAAGGTTTCAGTCCTGCATGTGCCCGTCTTGTCGCCCGTCGGCCGCGCGCTTTCCACCGGCTACGCGGCACCGGCTCAATCTATGAGGTGTCGTTTGGAAACCGTGGATGATCGACCCGCAATAGTGCGACAACCACATTTGTGGAGATGCCGGTCCCTTGAAAGCCATCCGGCGGCCGCTGCGTCACAGAAGTCATCTCCACGGCATCTCTCTTCCGCCCGTGTGAAGTTTGCCCTGCGTGCCTCCAAAACCGCATTGACGACCGGGATGTGCATCCTTCATCTACACATCGACCTCTCCGATCGCTACTGCAGCGAATCGACGTTGCGCGTGCGTTTCAACCCCGTCAGCAGCCTATAACCTGAAGATTGCCGATCCGCGCGGGGCTACCCGAACCCCCGGTCCAACACCATGTACCTCTATCCGACTTTCCTAACCTGGAAATCACCAACGCAAATCCCTCGACCCTAGTCCATCCAATAAGAATTCCCCGGATCGCGCTTACACAGCTGTCTTTCAGTCAAAACTTTTTTTTCTTCAATCTTTCCTCCAGCGGAAAAAAGGCAAGCACGCTGCCCATGCCCATTTTGTTACAACCCCAGTTTCCACGAAGCGGACAATTACTTCTCTCTTATACCAAACATTTGCTTGTCCTGTTGCTGCCTCAAGGCCCATCACCCCCGCCCATGGTTATTTAATCCTGTCAACCCTTTGTAGATAAACACTGTGGACCCGTGGTTTCCTGCGCCAACGTGACTGTTGGCCGCCTGCTTCTAATTCATTTGCTTTTCTCATCGTCAGTGTCTCCCCCACCCATTTCAGCATCGTGATCGCGAAGTAAGCGCTCACGACGATCTGGTGGTAAGCACCACGCCCCGAAACCGTGGTTGCCCATGCTCATCAGTATGGCGGCAGCCTGTTCGTCCTCGTTGAGCTCACTCATCATATCCGGAGGTATTTTGTGATTCGGCTTGGGCGATTTGAACTCAGGGTCTTTTTTCGTCTGCTCAACACATAGTCCGAACATCCGCGTATCCTTTTTCTTATTTGGGATATCAAGCTTCTTGAGTGTCTCATCCGGCTTTGCGCTCTCCTCTGAAGTCTGTTTCTTTGGGGCTCCGTTTGAATCCGTGGCTGCCTGGTGCCTCAGATCAATCTCACAAGGCCCTTCGGATTCGTTACCGGCATCACCCGCTTCATCAGGGGTGTCGTTGTCCATTACGAGAGACCAGAAGATGGATGACTGGGTAGCTCGGACGTTTCGGGGTGCTGGGGTCTCGCTCGAGACTGTGGGATGATTCATATTCGGCGTGTCTTCGATTTTACTTTCTGCTCGGCTCGGCCAGAGAGGTCTTAGAGTACCGAGCGGTAGAACTTTGTATTTTTCGATGTTGGTGCCGAATCAGCTCGTGTCGTGCTGTTGTCGTCGTCTGACAAGATTCGTGCCGAAAGCGTTGCAAAATCTCTATGCTGCAAAACATATGAGGCGGGGGCTCTATCATTTTTAAGTGGTGATGGTGCTGCACTTCTGCCCGGGGGACTGACCCATGGGAGAGCGATCGACGCCAACCATGAGAAAAAAATTGCTATGTGTGCTCTGCTAAGCAAGATTAATATGGGCTTTTGTTCGATCTGAATTCCTTGCGCGTGAGGAAGCGCTGCGCGATGGATTTCATGGTGGCGGGTGGTAGGTGGCGAGGAACAGCGAAGATAAAGCAGCGAGGTAGCAGGCAGGCAGGCGCGCGGGCGCGCGCACAGCGGGCAGGTGGTAAAACCTTCCATTTGGATGGCCAACCACGTCATTTGTCCTTCAGAGCACCAATCCTATCACAACTGCAAGAGCAGTAAAGAACAGCTTAACAACAACGCGGTAGCGAAAAACATCGCCCAACGGAAAAGCGAAGGGAAGGCATTTTCTTGGAATCCAGAATGCCAGGCCCCACCACCCGTTGCCATTCGCAAGCTTCCCGGACCCGGTGTCGAGGAAGGGTGCCACGGCGTCAGTCAAGCTGTCCGCAAGCGCGCAAAGCGGAATAGGCAACATCCTAGGCAACGAAGTGCTAGGGAGCACAGAATCGGAGGGACGCGTAGTAGCCATCACCGGGATCCTGAACATATTCGAGAAGCAGGCCATATTGGGAGCGTGGGTTAGGGAGGACGGTGGAAAAGTAGAGTCGGCTATTTCGGAGCGCACAACTCATCTGATCAAGGGCAAGACGGACAAGGCCAACAAGATGGTCAATGACGCAAGGTTCTTCAAGAACAAGGGCAAAGAGATCGTACTTCTTACGGACGAGTACTTTGAGAAGCTAAGACTGGAAGACTTGACCACAAGCTCAGAGGCACGAACCAAGAGCCCTCGAGCGACGAAATCGAAAAGCAGACCACCAAAAAACCGACCAGAGTGCCAGGATGAAGAGCTGCGAAGCTGGCAATGCCTGTATACTCAGGTGCTTCCTCACGCTTGAGGGTTAGCAGAACTCTGGCTAATGTCCGCCCTTTGTATGGTGAACAACTAGCTCGGGCATACATCACTCGGCAGAGAGCGCTGAGGACAAGAAAGTAACCGGTTTGTCAGACTAATGTTACAGGCTGTCTAACGTCACTCTTACTACGGCTTAGAATAAAAACAGAACACATAGTAAACAGCATTTTTGTCTCAATAGAATACAGTAAGTAGGATTTTTACTTATACTCCTTCGGACAGTCACATTCGCAGCAATTATACGGATATATTCCATGACTGTAGATGTTTACAGAGGATATCCTTGCCCGTAGGGTATTCAGGGCCTGCTGTACGTCATATTCAACTGTGAGCGTCGTTGGTTAGAGAGTTTCCCACGACCTAGACATAATCCTTTAAGAGCTGCTCACGAGAGCCCTCTGCACCGCTCCGGGGGCGTAGTCTACAATAGTAACATGAGTCTTGGCTGGCTGGTGTCTTGGGGGCAATATCCCCTTTATCATATAGCTGAAAGCCAACATCTGAGAACACCCCTGGGTGGTGAGTTGTCAAGGGTGTATGCGAGTAGAAGGGTTTAAGTGTCATTATGTTAGTGCTCAAGAACGGACTGGTTATTGGTATTCTTGATAGCTATCTATGTTGAGCTGAATCATGATTCTGTAAGTGAGGAGAGACGCCGTCAGATTGCTGTGATGTAGCTAGCTGGATGAGCATCACTTCTGTCACCAGCTGCTTTTTCGACAAGGATGTTGATTGCGCACACAGAAATTCGCACGTGAATGGGCCGCAGCAAGTACCAGAGCGGCAAAGCTACAGCTCCATGCTGTGACACACCTGAGTAAGGAAAAGGAGGTCACGTGGGATGGGAGGGCAATCGTATCATTCTCTGCTGAACACAAACAAGCGACCCCAAAATGGTAGTCAACGAACGATGACGTCACCAAATTCTCACCTTGACGGCGGGAACTGCTCTGGGCCAACCATCAACAGCATGTCCCCACACCTTCTTTTCTCCTCCCCTGCTCGTTTCCACCCATGTCCTCGCTACTGATCGCGTTTCCGGTTTCTTCACCCGATCCAGATGCCGATCACGTAATACATGACACATGCCAACGACGAGGAGTCCGTTTTTCCCGCCATTATTACTGTCCAACGAAGGTGCGGTGACGGTGACACGTAAAAAGATTTAAAGGGCAATGTCCCCAATCTCTGGGAAGAGAGGGGCAACTGTGGATTCGCCGATGTCGGCTAAGCATGGCGCATCAATAGTGCACACACACTTCAATGTCATTAACTGAATGACAGCAGCGACCTGTAAAAAAAAAGTAGTAGTGCGATATTACAATGGAAATGAAACATGACTATAGTCACGTGGAGATTGACTTCTTAGGGTAGAGGGGACGGAAGCGTCCAGAAGGAAATAAAAGGATCTACTTCTCTTCTCTATTAGATATCCAAGAAAACTCCCCCAAGTAAGCCTTCCATGACTGCGGCACGCGATACGTAATGATGGAGTAATAACCAAGGAGACACGCCAGCCGCCTTTCCCCGCTCTTGCAACCGCAATCCTTCCCACATTCCTCTTGTTGCATTCCATGCAGACTCAATCTAATTGGACACGATCCCTCCGAGAAATCCGTTTCCTACTCCCGGAGAAGTATAGAGAGAAAGACGACCCGTCGGCAAGCGCCAATCAGAGTGATGTGCGTTTGCCGTGAAAGAAATGCTTGCCTACCTGCCTGTCATACAAAGTATCCCATAAATTTCCCAAGCTCGCATTACCCCAACAGAAAGAGAGTAAAAGCAACCTCGGGCACCGGCCACATGCAATTTTTTGTCTCTTCCAGTGATGCTTGCAAAGCCGACCAAAAACCGACCAACCCGCCTTCCATCCATCAAAATCCATAATCCTCCCTGCTGCCATGATTGATCCCTGTTGCACCCATCACCAAGCGTATCCCACCTACGACATGCCGACCAAAAGAGAGTTGAGGGGTACATGACATCGCCCTCCGATTAAGCTTGAACGCCTCCAGATGTCTGATCTGGGTTGAGAAAGAGTGCTGCTCCGTGTGTGCATGTGCTGCGATCGATGATCCTCTAAAAATGTAACGATCAAGACGGTATATGCCAAGAGAAAAACATAACAAAAAGAGCAGGTAATCGGGAAATATGAGAAGGGACAAACGGCCAACCTTGCGCTGTACAGAGGTAGCTCATATCTTCGCGAGACATGGAGCCGAGGGTTGTGTTGTATACTCAGAAAAACGCCAAGGATCCAGAGCCTAATAACGACCGTCGTTACGCGTGGTTCGCATCAGGGGCCTCAGGAACGTCAGGGGACTCCTGATGCTTTGCGCTGCTACCCTTCGATCTGAATGTGCTGACGGCAGGAATATCCGCCTTGAGCCTCTCCTCCTGGGTGGAGTACGCCTTGGGCGTAAGCTTGATGAGCGTGTGCAGCGGAACCTCCATCCACGGGCTACGCTCCTGGGGCACGTTCATGAAGTACGCGTAGATGCAGCGAAGGATGGCCTGGTGAGTGACGATGAGAATGTTCTCCGAGCGCTCCAGTTCCATGATGATGGGCTCGAGACGGATGACGACATCGCGGTAGCTTTCACCGCCGAGATAGCGGTAGTTGTACTTGTCCTCATCACGCTGCTTGAAGTCATCCGGATACCGCTCCTCGATCTCGGCGTACGTGAGACCGTCGCAGACGCCCGAGTCAAGCTCGTCTAGCGCCTTCCACTCCAGCTTCTCGAACTCCAGGAACCGGGCCGTTTGGATAGTACGCTTTAGTGTCGAGGTCCAGACCGTGAGCTTCCGTCCGTCGCCCACCGATTGTTTGACCAGTTCAGGCAGCTTTCGCGCGTACAGTTCACCGCGTTCCGAGATGTCGGCGTCACCTCCAATCTTGCCGGAAAGATTATACTTCGACTCGCCATGCTGTAGAAGGTGTCAGAAAAGAATAATTCGCAGGGAAGTGCGTGGGCACCCCCAGCCGGAGCATAACGTACCCGTGAGAGCCAGATGGACCGCGGCTTGATGTGGAGGTTCATCAGGTAGTACACAACGCGACTCTGCAGGTAATCCCGGATCTTGTTGATGATAACCTGCTTACCAACGTCGATGAGCTTGACGTAGGTCAGACTGTACTCATCCTCGTCGATCGTCTGGTAGACCTTCTCGTAGTTGCGGATGCGGTTGCGGAAGTCCTGGGCCGCAAGTTCGGGGTCCTGGCCCTTGTAGTCCGGGCTCGTCGTCTTAACCTCCAAGATGTTCTGCATTATGAGCTCCTCGTCGTCACATTTCGACTCGACGAACAGCGTCTGGATGCCCTCGGCATCGCAGCGCTCCTGGATCCAGCGACGGCGGGTCTTGGTGCTGTTGGTGGCGTCGAGGATGGCGACGACGCCCAAGCCCTCGCGGAACCACTTAACCATATCATTGACGGCGGCTTCGGCGGCAGCCTTACGCAGGCGCTCGCCTTCCTGATTGCCTGTGTCGAAGAAGTCGGCCGAGGGCGTGGGCGTGTTGGTGCGGCGGTACTGGCCGACATTGAACGTCTTGGCGCCGATGGAGAGCCAGTGGAGGTATCGCACGACTAATTCGCAAGACAATTGCCCCTGTCAGCCAGTGTTCTCCGGAGGTCTCGCGATATGAGCTGAGGCCCCCACATTCCTCATGCCACCCCCAGCGCCTCCCCCACCCAGCTCACGAGAGCCCCGCGACCCCAGGCTCTCCAGTCTCCGGACCCCAGGAACTCACCTTTGGTGGCAATCAAGCTCTTGCCGCGCGCGGGCAGGCCGACCATGACGACGCAGATTCTCGTGTCCTCGGCCTGAACGCCATAGCCGTTAGTTTTTCTGTTTGGGCGCGCAAATTCGCCCGGAGGCACTCTGCGCATTTCTTGTCTGAAGACGCCGTTTGTCTCTGCCATGGTGGGCGGGGCGGGGGGCGGAAAGCAGAAGGACGAGAGATGCGAGGGATTCAGAAGAAGGCAGCGGTGCAGCGAGCTTAAGAAGGCGCGGCGGCGGGGAGAGAGCGGCGGGTCGATGTGTAATCAGGAGACGGCGAAAGGAGAGGTGCGGCGGGCCGAGCTGGGTGCGGCTGATGGTCCTGGGGTGCGTAGGGCAGTTGCTCGACCCGAGACGCTCACGAGGCTCAATTGAGGCGTGCGCTGCGCTCTGGAGATGTGGATCGAGCAGGATTGCGGGCAGGCGTGCGGTTTGGCAGCGGCTTGCGTCGACCGGTTGGGAATTGCAGCGGCGGCGGCGGGGCAGGCAGCGCGGGGGGCAGGCGCGATCGTGAAAGGCGGTAGGAGGGAGAGGCGAGGTGGAGAGAGGGAGAGGGCGGGCGGACGAGGAACGCTTCTGCGTGGAGCTGGTGACGGCGTTGGTGGAAGATCGATCTAGCTCGGCATTACAAGGAGCGGCGGGCGGAGACTTGCGCGCGTGGGCTTGATCGTCCCTTCCACATGCTCACGCTCACCACCTGCAAACCGCTGCATATCCGCCCGACCGCCTGCTGCCCCCGGCCCCCGCATCCCCGGTCCACAGCCGCACCGCTCGCTGGCCCGGTGCGGCGACACGCGCCTGCCGCGGCTGACTCAGCGGGGTGTGGTGACGCCGGCCGGGCGATGTCGCAGAGATTCCTGGACCCTTCCCGCGATGCTCTCGACGCTGGCACGGGCTGGAGGTGCGGTGGGGGCGCCCGAGCGCTGCATCATTTCTGTGGGACTGATGCTGCCCCTTGGCCAGGCCTCATGGTCGACTGTCGATAATTTTTCTTTCCGGCGTGTCGTGTGCCTCGCAAGCTTTGATCGACCAGCTGCGCGCCCGCGCGCCCGGCCATAGTTCGCCGATTCTCGGGACCGCGGGCCAGCCAAAGTGCAAAGCAGCCCACCGCATCCTGACGCTTCCGGCCGCTGTAGGGAGCAGTCCACAATCCGGCGATCTCGTCCCAGGCCGCATACGAAAATAGTCATTGGAAAGCACTCACCATGCTGATGCTGTAGTTTATCACCCCCGAATACCCGCGGCTGCCCGGCCTTGCCGTTACGATTGTCATCTTGTCCCTCGACGCTTAGGAGTTTTTCCGCCCAGCGCAACTCGTTTTCCGTTCGTGTCGGCCCAATGTGCTCGTACAGGGCTGAAAAAGGCGGGTCAAAGCTCCTTCTCCCGCCGGACGGTGCCTGGCTGCCCGGCTCGTGTCGTCCCTTCCGCGCCTGCTCTTCCGCCTGACGCGCCGGCTTCTGTTTCCAGCCGTGCCTGGGCAAGTGATGCCGTGACTGCCGCTTCCTCTCAGGTCAGCACGCGGGGACGGCCTGGGCCCAGACGCGTTGGAGATAGGGGCTGGCTGCTGCGGGAAAACGGGACAACTCAACGCCCTGTCCACCGCCTTTTCCTCTGCGCTCTGTCTCGCGGTAGCAATGCGCCGCCGCCGTCGAAGCCTGGGAGATGCGCGTTCGTCGTAGTCGAGAAGTGAGCGAGGTTAGTCGTGCGGGCTGATGGCTGAAGGGTGGTTGTTGGCGGGTTATCTAGAGAAAATTAACCTGGCAAATCGCTCTGACGCATTGTGCAACCCAGTCAAGACCACTGCGTGTCTCCTCGCTTCCGCTCTCTCTTATCGCCCAGCCCAGCACGACGTATCAAGCTTGCAGAATGCCAGGTACGCCGGCCAATGGGAGCCACACGATGGCCGTGCGTGTCACGACCAGACGTCAGCCTGAACATTCTTGTGCGATGCTCGCAACGTTCCCAACAAACTGCACTCCATCACACGTTGTTGGCCACCCTTAATGGCCGGCTCAGGGTTCTTGGGTATTTAGCTATGCTATTTACAGAATGCCTTGCTTATGGCACGCGCGGACGAAGCAAACCAGCTAGCAACTGCTAGACTACCCACCAAGCAACTAAAAAAGAAAAAGCAAGAGAGAAGAATAACCAATACTCATCATACATCGTGGTTCCGCCTGACTCGCGCCTGAAGAAGATACTAAGCAATACCATTACCTTTTCGTTTTGGCCGTGGCTTTTGCCGTCGTCATGAACTCGTTCAAGCGATGAAAACACATCGCACGTTTCAGCCAACGCCCCTGTGTTGAACAACCCGTCAACCGCTACTTTTTGTCGTAAATACCCCCCCTTCAGGCAACCGCCTGCGCGTGGCCCATCCTCATCCCTTGAGAAACATCGCCATCGGTCCCGTTACCATGCTTCCCTCCACCACTGGTCAGCAGCGCCACCAGACTTTGGGCAGCCGCCAGCCTTTCTCTTCTTGCTGCCCCATTGCGTTCTTCGCCTCTCCTAGTTGTTTCATCATCCACCCATTCCACTCTGTCGATCTTGTAGCTGCAGCCTTCGTGTCGCTTCCGTGTGTGGCTCTTGATGCCGTAACATACGCTGCCCTTATACTCTGTGAGGCATGGAAGAATCGTGACCGTCACATGCGCGTCATATCCGGCTGGTGGAGGCGCTGGGTGAGATGGTCTCGACGTCAAAGCTTGAGACGGTTCTACTTCAGGTGGGGCCTCGCTACCACCGTTGATGCGCGGGTCGAGCATGTTCACATCGACATCCTCAGGCCAAGCACCACGAATCCAGCCCGAATGAATTGCTGCAGCAACCACGTCCGAGTCGTGCGTGTAGATCTCTGACCCCCACAATTGCCGACTCATCACTATCACGTCCCGCTGCCGCTCGCTCAAGTAGTATCGCGGAATGCGGACGCTCAGGGTGCAATTCTCTCTGCCGGAATAGTTAGGTAGGGCCGAGGGAATCGACCGGAACCCGTATCGGTCGTCAATGCTGGTATTCTTGGATGGCGGTGGTGCTGTGGCTGCTTCGTACACAACGCTGCCCAGGTGGTAGCGAGGCAAGTCCTTTACTTTCTCGATGACAGCTTGGCTGTTGATCTCAATGATCGGTTTCGTTGCCGGCACCGGTGGGAGACTACTGGCTACTCTCGGAGCGTGATGGTGATGATGGTGATGATGTGGAGGATGAGGAGCATGATGGTGGTGGTGATGGTGATGTGTCGGTGGCACAATGGGCGGTATGCTTTGACCTTGAACCCCGTTTGCTTTGCTGAAAGACGTGGGTGTGGTGCTCGCCTGCTGGTGTGCCACCACCATAGTCTGCTCCTCCTCAGGACGGTGATGGTGACTGCAAATGCGTCAGTTGCAATTTCTCTCTTCAAACACAAGTGGACATACTGGTGACTGTACAAATGATGATGGTGATGGCCTGGGTGATTGTGCTTCGGGCGCTTTGTGTTCCTCTGGCCAGTGAGACTTGGAGTTATCCTGCCATCATTACTGTCGCTTTCAAGCCTTCCATCTTCATCTTTCACCTTGCGGCTTCTTCTCGCCCCACGGGAACCAGTTCGGCCAAGAGGGTCCAATTCACCAGATTCTCCATGACTCATTGCATCTCTATTTTGAGGAAAGGGGCTGCCGCGCGTTGGTGTGGCCGACCCGTGGGGTGCACTGACTAAGCCACTGCCCAAACCCGAAAACATGCGTCCGAATTCATTCTTGATAGTGGGATCTCCACCATGGACAACTGGCTGAGCCTGTGCGCCCTGCACGGCCTGGGGTAGGGGCGACGCGCGGCCAGTACGTCTCGCCTCAGGGCTTACACCTAAGAACGATCTAGACTTCTGCATCTCCTCGCCTTGCGGCTTCGGATGGTACTCGTAGGACGACGACCTTGGGGCATAGCCGTTGTGGCCCTGCTGTTGGCTAATCTGGTCGGCTCTTCTCCGATCCATGCTGCTCGGGTCTGACGTTGGCGGGCTTTGATACTGTTCCGCTACGCGCCTGGCCGGATCATGTCCAAGAGCATATCTCTGGTGATTGTCAGTCGCCGGGACGTGGATTCCTGTTGTTCCCCTGTTGAAGCCCATCATCGGACCTGAAGCAGCGCTGGATGTGCTACGAGCTCCGTGCTGGAACAGATCCCGGTGCTCCTCCACAGGGCGCTGTGCGGTCTCCCCGGCAGCATGTGACCTAGGCTGCGGATGCCAGAACAAGCTCCTTGGCGGCTGACTACTGGTTGGCTGAACCTGTGCGATGCTATTCCGTTGTCTATCGGGAGCATCAAAGAGTGAATGGGATAAAGGTTGCACTGTCGAGGGCCGTTCCCTTCCACCGGTGTCCAATCGAGAGGTGTCACCAGCATTCAGGCTTGCATGCCGTCCGTGGTACGCATGCTCTTGAGCGGTTCGTCGGTCGTCCTCAGGCTGTCCAAAGAAAGTTCTTCTAGCGGCAGCCGGATCGTATACATCCCTAGGATCGCCTTGGGTGGTAGGAGGAGGATGACTGGGTTGGCTGTTGGGCCTTGGTGGTGCAGAAGAGGCGCCTGGACGAGGATCTGCACTGTTTGGCTCGCTCCGAGATGGCTGGTGGTGATAAGGGCCGCCTGTCTGTAACGGTGCTGGCTTGTAAGGCTGTGACGATGGTGGCAACCCTTGGCGCTGAAGCTCAGGAGACGTTGTCGATGGCCCGGCGAATGACCGAGGAGGCGAACCGGAGGCATAAAGAGGGCGGTCCGAAGGCCTGCTGGCTGGGGGATACTGGTCTGGGGTCTCCGGTCGTCGATATTGGGAATAATCCATTCTGGTGCCGACGAGGCTTCTGCGAGGTGAAGGCGGGTGCATGGAATTCAGGCCCGGAGAGGGTGCAGTGACGGAAGTCGGAGGAGAGTAGTGTGATTGCGACTGGCGTGATGCAGCGGCTGACTCAAAGCCGCCCATCAGGGAGGAGATGGACATATTGCTGCTGGATCGCGGGGGTCCCACCAGGCCGGGCAAATCACGGCCGGTGTGGAAGGACGGTGGAGGGGGCCCTCGTTGAGAAGCATAGTGCGGCAAAGGACTGCTTTGCTGAGGAGATGAGGGTGGCGGCATGTGCCGATTGCTGAAGGAGGGGGGCGGTGGAGGCGGATCACGTGCTGCTGCTGGGTGAGGATCAACATCGAGTCGAGGAGCTGGCGTGGATCAGGGGCTGTGCGACAGGACACCTACCAGCATAATATTGCGGAGGACTGCCGCCGCCAAGCGATCGCCGTCGCTGGGAGTCGTAGGCGTAGGGGACGTGCCCGGAGCCATTGGGGCCTTGACTGAGATTGGGCGGCGGGGGCGGGGGTGCAGAGTTTTGATGGGGGCGTGTAGAGCTGGCAGCGGCCGACGAGGACTGTGGTGGCTGCTGAGCACTCTGTTGATGCTGGATTTGGGCGTCGTGGGCGTGGGGCGTTCCTGTTGCGTCCGAACTTAGCGCGAGATCTCATCCGGCGGAAGCATGCCTAGCGTGCGCAGGGGTCAGGGCCTAGCGTGCCGCGCCCGCGGGTGTGGGAGCACAGGAGCGAGCCAGCTACGCACGCTGCTCGCAGAGTCAAAATCGCCGCCACTGACTCTACGACGGACTCGACCGGGTCCGACAGGTGCGTGCAGGCGGCCAATGTCTGCATTGTGCGGCGTTCTGGGTGGCGGCAGGGCGGGGAAGCCAGGGGCGTGCGCAAACAGCTGGGGCCCAGTGCTTGCAGCAGTGAGAATCACCCACCGCGGCGTGCATGCAGTGGAGCTCCGTGCCAGCGCAAGCTGCAGCCTAGCACCACGCGACCTCAGAGCCGAAATGAGCTGTCTGTTGGAACGTTTGAGGCGCGTCGGGACGCCGCAAGGCATTTCTCGCGATGCTTGGCGGCCCATGTTCAGATTTCTCTGCCCCAAACACAACCACGGACGTCCCATTGTCGCTTCTGAGTCTGCTGGGCTCGAGCCGAGGCCTGCTGCAGCCCGGCACTCCCGCGGCGCCGCGGCTTTCGTGCGTGCTGTGACCACCCCCAGAGTCTAGAAAAAATCAAGGAACCATACCGTTATTGCTCCTCCATCCGCCTCCTGCACTATCTCTGCCCGACATGCCGTAGCTTCCTCTGCGCTGCATCGCGGAAGTCAGGAACACGTCGTGGCGCTGGAACGGGTCGGAGAAGGGTACGTGGATGTTCGGTTGCGACGCCTGCGGCGGCTGGTACTGGGGATACGAGGGCTGCGGCGGCGGTGCGGAGGTGGTGGTCGAGTGGTGGTTCGGGTTTTGGATGAGTTGTGGGCGGTGCGGAGGACCTGGCTGTCGCGCGTCCATTATGAGCCGGGCGGTGGAGCTGGGCGGTGGGCGTGGCGCGAGGACGTATGCGTTCGCTCAACGGAGGGCGTGCTGCATCGCGGCAGCAAACGACACGTGGGGCGGCAGTCGCAGGCTCGCGGCCGGGCTGGTGGTGAGGTTGTGGTTTGGGGTTGACGCAGCAGTGTGGGCGCGCTTCCTGAGGAGAGAGCTTTGCAGGGCAGCCGCTAGGTAGTAAACGCTTGGGATGGGTCCGTGTTCCCCACACCCTGGCTGACCCGCCTGGTGCATGCTGGGCAAAGCCGCCCGCGCCAGAGCAACGCAGGTCTCTCCATTTGTTTGTGACATGGACGGCGCCCCTGGTCCCTGTACCTGTTGATCGCGCCCGGCATTGTGCCCGCTGCCTTCGCCCGCCGGCCCAGGCACGCCTCTGCACAACGTTCTGCTACGAGCGCAAGCGCCAGCCGGATCGCCGCACGCTTCTTCACCGGCGCCCGCTGAAGTGCGCGACGCGGCGCGTGGCCCGCATACCGCGACTCAGGCGGTCAGCCCCGATAACAAAACAACTGCTCAACTCGCTTCCCCATAAAAAGCTAGCCACGCGCATCACCTTCCGCTCCCACAGTCACACCATTTCCGAACCCAGATGAACTAGCACTCGTGCCCAACGTCTCACCGCATCGCACTCTCAAATGCTCCCCATGCCCGGCACCCCAGCTGCGTCATGGGCCGTGTACAAGGCGAAATTCAAGTCCGTCTTTGAGGGCGCCGATCCACGTGTCTGTGCCGCTTTCTGGCTCTTCGGTATGCCGCGCATCCGCTGCCAAAACTACGCCCAGCTCCATCTCGTCGTCCCCGCACGCTGGCTGACTCTGCAGGGCTTATCAACAATGTTCTTTACGTGATCATCCTCTCGGCCGCCGTCGACCTAGTCGGCCCTGCCGTTCCCAAGGGTGTCGTCCTGCTCGCCGACGTCATCCCGTCTTTCATCACCAAGCTGATCGCGCCATACTTCATCCACCAAGTCCCATACTCGGTCCGCATTTGTGTCTTTGTAGGCCTCTCCACAGCCGGCATGCTGTTGATCGCTCTCACGCCTGCAACCCGGGACGGCGGCGCTATTGGCATCCGAATGTTGGGCATCATCTTTGCGAGTTTAAGCTCTGGCGGCGGCGAGTTGAGTTTCTTGGGGTTGACACACTTCTACGGTCATTTCAGCCTGGCTGCTTGGGGCAGTGGAACCGGAGGTGCCGGCCTCGTGGGCGCTGGCGCATACGTGCTTGCCACCACCACTATTGGCTTGAGCGTGCGCACCAGTCTACTCGCATTTTCGTTTTTGCCCGTGATCATGCTTGCCAGTTTTTTCTTGATTTTGCCCAGAGGCCCGTTGCAATCCGCTGCCAGACAGGCTGAATACGAACAACTGGGGGGCGACGAGGACGCAGAGGATGACCTTCGGGATCCTCTTGAAGACAGCGATGGCCTTCTGAGTGCATCCATGATGTCGGCTTCTGGGCGAAGTTTCACCTCCCTCCAGTCTAGGAGGAACAAGGTCTGGAGGAGCTTGCAGGCTAACCTAAACCGCGCTAGGCACCTGGTCATCCCCTAGTAAGTTCTATCTCCTCCTTCATTTTCATGCCTTTATCACTGTGTCTATGCGAGTTGTGACATTTCGTACTTTACCGGTAAGCCAAGGTTTTCCCTTGCTGATGCAGCCCTACGCAACACAGCATGCTCCCTCTTCTCCTTGTCTACATCGCCGAATACACAATCAACCAGGGCGTTGCGCCGACTCTCCTATTTCCGCTTTCATCGAGCCCTTTCTCCGAGTATCGCGCCTTCTATCCAACATACAACGCAATATACCAAGTGGGCGTTTTCATCTCCCGAAGCTCGACGCCCTTTTTCCGCATCCACCACCTCTACCTTCCTTCTTTTCTGCAGATGGCCAATCTGGTACTGTTGACCGCACATGCAATCTGGGACTTTATTCCGTCCGTCTGGGTTATTTTCTTGATAGTCTTCTGGGAGGGCTTACTGGGCGGCTTGGTTTACGTGAGCACATTCGCCGAGATCACAGACAACGTACCCAAAGCAGAGCGCGAATTCAGTCTCAGCGCGACAAGCGTCAGTGACTCGGCTGGCATCTGTGCAGCAGGGTTTCTGGGCATGGCCTTTGAGGTGTGGCTGTGCGAGTGGCAGGTTGCACATGGGAGGGATTACTGCCGGAGGACTTGAACGCATCTGTCACAGTCTCCATAGAAATCCACGTGTTAGACATTGGTTTGCCACGCACTCTACTAGTTCAGAGGCGCCAAGCATGCTTGCAACGCCCTGAGTTTCCCCTGGAGGCAGTTTGCCATGGTCGCTGCGGTGTTTGCAAGTTTGTTTCCCAACAGACGAGCTACATTAGTTGAGGGTTTCGACGCGTTTCTGATGTGCCAGATGATCGCCGTCAAGGCTCTTAATCCCTTGTCAAAGATCGACGGTAGATGAGATAATATCGACCAATCGGAAGACAGGCATTTTGAGCAGGGTCAAGTGTGTGTACGGAGCTCATTGGAGGATGCGGCAAGCCATATCTTGAACCTCAAGCTCGGCGAATGGAAATGCGTCTCGAATGTTGTCTATTACTTGGCTATATGCTAGTTTGCTACTATCCGTTATCCAGATTATTCCTTCTGCAGATAGCAATTTACGCACTCGCTGTGAGCTTGTGATCTTGTCATCAACCTGTGGCTGTTTTAACATTATCGATGGCGTACTGCTCGACCAAGGTTCAGTATCGAGGGTGCTCCTGACGGTTCACGCATGCCGTTCGCCGGGTTGATCCACTATCCGCTGCATGGACTTAGGTCATCGGGGCGTTGCAGACATGCAGAAGGCGATTGTGCATGCGTTCCTCTATGTGTCTCTCACATCGTCTTTGAAAACCCCCTCAATAGGCACCAAGTTTGCTACACTTGTAATGATGTTTCTTGTGCGTTTTCAGTGCAAGAACTGTGACTTGGAGAAGCTCGCGATTGAGGAAGGCCTATGCCCTGGTATAGTCCCGACTTTGTAAAGTCCAGCAGTGTTTGCACAGATTGCGGCTGTAGATGGTGCTAATGCTAGAGACAAGCTCTCCATCTGTAACAATCCTCCTGACAGCCAGTCAGTGGGGCTGAAATGCAATGGATTGTGGAAAGAGGGGTGTCCGAGGTGATGGGATGCCTGGAGCAAGCGACACTGACTCGGAGAGGGCGGAATCTCCATCAACAGTCACGAGAATGCCAAAGCATCGCGAGGTTGGCTGGTCACAAGCAAGATGCAGTGAGTGGCTTTGGAGTGGACGCTGTGATGGTGACTTGAGCATCTGTAAGTGAGGTCGGCCGCCGCAGCACGGCCGAGGACAAGGCTATGCGGAGGAGAGTCGGACTAAGGTCACAGAGCGCACGAGAGCAGCTGGCGGCTTCAAATGAGCTCCGGTGGGTAGCATAGGGCTGGGGCTCGGGCTCAGGGACTCGTAAAGGACTGGTCGGGCAGGACCCAGTGCGCGCGACAGCGAGTAGGCTTGGTGGCGGGTGCCGGCGTACGGCCCGGATCATCGCTTCGCCCGCCATGGCCAGCACCTCCAGACAGCCAGCCGATCCCCATAGTGACAGGCACCCGCCAGCGAAAGGCGGAGAAGAGCGTGCACGTGCCGCTGGTCACTGGTAGAAAGCTCCCCAGTTGCTTGCTCCGCCGACTGCAGACATAAAAACACTCCGACACCCCCAGCCCGACCAAAACTCTTCAACTCCCCGACTGACACCAGCCCTCCTCGCACACTCGCAGTCACCCTCACAGATCATGCCTTGCGACGTTGAAGACCACGAGGGCTACCACAACTGGCCCGAGCAGGGCGAGCTGCGCATCTGGCCGTGCGAGCGCGCCTGCGACTACTGCACCTTCCAGGCCCGCGACTCGTCTGCCCTCCGCGCCCACGTGCGTGATGTCCACCAGCCGGGCGACTTCCCGCACATCAGCATCCTGCCGGGCCTGAACCGTCCTCCGGTCTTGTGAGTCGCCCGCCCTCACCTTGCCCACCCATTGCCAGTGCTGACAAACCACATCCCAAGCAACCCTGCTCTCCATGGCACCTCGCCTCGCCCTCGCCGCCAGAGCGCCACCAACGGCGCCGGCGCTTATCAGCCCATGCTCGATGCCGACGACATCACCGTCCAGCAGGCCGAGGAGGAGCCCATGGACGACCCGGTCGAGGAGCAGAAGCTGTCTGACGACCCGAACGACGACGAGTATCACGATGGTCCCAGCTCGTCGGCCGCCCGTGGCCGCAAGATCCAAGCCACGCCCAAGGCCGCCGCCGCCGCCGAGGAGGCCAGCGCCCGCAAGCGCAAGCGCGGCAATCAGCGCATCCCTGGCGAGATCTTCCCGGCCCGCATGCCCAAGACGGCCCAGAGGTCCCTCGTGCCCTACGGCCCGCCGCGCGCCATGCCTGGCGGCGGTCGCCAAGGCCTGCGTCCGCGCGGCAACCTGTCGCCCGACGAGGAGGACGACCTGGTCTCGTGGTTCAAGAGCAACATCAACGGCATGTTCTACCTCGGCCACGCCGCCGGCCTGAGCCGCCGGGACATCGCCGTTGCCACCCAGGAGGTTGTCAATCACTGGACCTTCATGGAGCTCGACGAGTGAGCTCCTTGGCTTCGTGAGTGCATATCATTGCGTCATCCTCCCACACTGCTGGGCACTGACACCTTACTCTATAGGGTAGCTGTGGAAACCACCTGTACATGTCGGACTGGCTTCGTCCGTTACCACCACTCGATTCCCTGATCAGCGTTCCAGCGGTCTGGCGCTTGCTTCATTTCCTTTTCTTTTCACCATGGTAATCAACAAAGGGGCTTAACGCTTCACATTGCGTCGACATTTCATTTTGCGAAAAAAGAGAACACGGACATTCAAAGACGATTGTCTGTGCACGGAGTAAATTGGCATTCGGGTATGAGGTTCTGAGAAAGGCATGGTGTTTTGGTCGCGAGCAGTCCTTCGCTCTGGACTCCACACGAGGACTACACACTACTTTGCTGCATCTTGTTTTGGCTGAATGGTTTTTCCTGGACGATGAAAGACAGGTTCTCGGGAATCTGCGTTGAAGGGTAATCTTGGCGATTAGGCAATGCTGGCTTGGAGGCTCTACAGTCATCGACAGGCTTATATAGCATAGCTGTTCCCTCTTATTTGCTGTTTCTCTGATGTGATGCGATTTTG
>RHKH01000023.1:268318-293663 GCA_009829795.1 Lasiodiplodia gonubiensis | reverse complement strand
CTTTTTTTTTTTTTTTTTTTTTTTCCTAAAGAGAAGGATCAAGGAAGCGCCTTTTGCCGCCATTGATTACACACGTTTTCATCCGCATCTTGCGAAAGGTTCTGCAGTCGTCCTACATGAGTAGTCGGGATACGCACACGGTGCTGGTGCCACCGGGGCATCCAGATGCTCTGGGAAAGTACCAAGCACTCAAGTACGTTGATAGTTAACTGCAATCATTGCTGCTATTCATCCAACCTGATATCTGATAGAGCATAGCGCGTGCTGGAGAAACAATAGTAAGTAAAGAGAAGACCCAGAGGAATTCCTATGTCTTGGATAATGTGCGTTTCTTGGACTGCTTGGCGGTATGTCTAAGCCTTCCGCGGATCGTGGCTCATCCGGGTCAAATTAATATCATTGTGCGCAGTCAAAACAGTTGAATCTCGCCGTGAAGACCTTCAAGTCAGAAATTATTCCATATCGTAGAGTAGATGACGGTAACCAGCACGGACACCTTAAGTGCCTATAGGCAATTGAGATGGTGGATAGCTTATAGGTGATGTTTCAGAAATGCCGGCATTATTTGGACACGGGGGTCAAGTACCTGCTGGGCGGTGTGGGATTTAGCTTTAAATAAGCTGGGGCTGTGCAGAGTAGGCGTGTCGTGTTCGCGTTCTCGACCAAAAGCATATAATTGGCCAACTCCGCCCGTGTTTGCAACACCATTTCCTCCTTCTTTTCCACGGAGCCTTGGCCTTCGATTTCTTGCGCATACCCGGGAGAATTATGCCACCTACCAGAATAGGCCATAAGAAATCGCGCTTCGGCTGTGTCCGATGCAAGCAACGGCACGTTAAGGTCGGTCGGCCCAGACATGCCCGCTCGGCAGCCCCGCTGAATCTGGACTGCAGTGTGATGAACAGCGGCCATGCACCAACTGCGTTCGGCACCAAGCAGAGTGCAGTCTTGTGCTCTCCAGCTTAAGTCCAGGCGCATCCCCCGACTTTCCGAGAGCTGCCGCTGCGCACCCTGATCCGCCGCGGTTTCAGCAGTCCGGTATGCCAACCATCGTCGCTCTGTTTGTACCGCCCGTCGCTGAATTCGAAATGTAGAAAATCAGTCTCCGCATTCCTTTGTCGCCCTCCCTACGCCAAGTGCCCAGTCACAACAATCCACTCCTCACCCACCAAACCCGCGGGCTTCCTCAATCAAAGCCAAAGTATCTTCCATCCGACAGGCTCTTCTCGAGCTGACGGATGAGGTCGAGGTGCTCGAGCAAAGCCACAGCGAAACTAACCCACCACAACCCGTGCAAGAAAACAACTCGATATCCACTGCCGATTGGCTGGGAGATATAGCGCTGTTCTCCCACTACAAGTCAAGTGACTGCTTGGGGTTATCAGAATACCGCCGCCGTGAAGTTTGGGAAGACATCATACCAGAACTCGCTTTCACTCGTGTAGGACTTTCGCCTTGATTTCCCCAACGCCCGCTAAGAAGCCGCCAGGAATCGTTGATGCACGGATTGCTCGCCCTGTCAGCATTGCACCTAGCCTACCTACACCCGGACCGCAAGCGCGAGTACACGGCCAAGTCGGCGCGCCATCAAGAGGTTGCCCTCTCGCGCCTCCGGAACGGCCTGTACGAAATCACCGAGCAAAACTGTTTCGAACACTTCATCCTCGCCTACCTCGTCATCCTCTTCACCTTCTACTCGATCGCCAACCCTCTCGATGACGACGAAGACGACGACGATGACGCCAATACCAGCCCCGGCCAAAGCAACCGCCGCTACGTCCGCCTCGATATGCACGAGCTGGGCCAGTCGCTCTTCCTGGGCCAGGGCATCATGAACATGATCTCCTCGCCGGAGACGTGGGCGTGGATGAAGCGCGGGCCCATCGGGGCCTTCTTCCAGCGGACGCCGTACCCGACGCCGACGGCGGCGAACCTGGACAGCGACACGCCGGGCACCTTCTCGCACCGCGTGGTGCGGCTGCATGACGACGTCGTGGGCGGCATGGGCGGGTCTCCCGACAATGCCCGCGTGCGCGCGTCGTGCCTGCTGGCGTGCGACGGCCTGCGCCGCGCCTACGGCGCCGTGCTGCTCAACGGCCTCGGCCGTCGCGAGGCCACGCCCGTGTGGATGTGGCTGACGCTGCTGCCGCCCGACTTCCGCGAGCACGTCGGCTGCGCCCACCCCGTCGCCCTCATCATCCTCGCCCACTTCGCCGCCCTCGTCCGCTGCTTCGAGGACCGCTGGTACCTCGCCGGCTGGACCCACCGCGTCTTCGCCGCCATTGACGATGCGCTGGGGAGGTGCGAGGAGCCCGAGAGGTGGCGCGCTTGGTTGGAGTACCCGAGGGCATTCGGGCCGGAGCAGCTGGACGAGGCCATCAGGGAGTGCCAGAAGCGGGGCGAGCAGCGCGACGACGGAACAGTGTGAGAGAAATGAAGCGCAGGGACGCCGTGCCGAAACAGCCAGATCGTGGTGCTCCGGGTCCCTAAGAATTGCTGCACATTGTTGAAGATATGTTATCGCTGAAGTGAAGCATCACCGAGAGGGAGAGTGGTCGAGCACGAAAACCGGGGTGGAGAGCAAGAAGTTTAGACTATTTAACGTTTCATGAGCCCTATCGGAAACCATAAATCCTCTCCCAGATATCTGGAAACAATAACTTCGAGAGCTCAACGCTAATAACATTAGACTTAAATGCTATAGTTACACCAGCCTCAATTTCACCCATGGCTTGGTTGCATCACTTCCCACGAGAGTGCTTATCTCGACACTGACTCTTCACCAAAAAGCAAATCTACAGCAATGTGCTGCCTTAGCCAACCATCCAGCTCCCGTTCTTCTCGCTTCCCATATGCCCGGTGTCACATTCACCGAACCACACCTTATGCAGTGCCATCTTCAACGCGATTGCCATCCTAGATTTGGATACTGCCAAGGTAATTTGGTGGATCCAATGGCATTCTATAGCGGCCAAGGCAAATTGAAAATGTGGAGTTCGACATGCAGAAACTCTGGGGATTGACTTCAGTGTATTTAGACAGTTGCGGAATCTAATCCAACTATCTTGTTCTAATCATCTACGGGTATCCTGAAGTGACTTAACAGCCTATAGATCAGCGCCGACCGTTGATGCGTCTACCTATGATGTAATTCATGTATCCAATTGGCCAAGTGTGCATCTCTCTCCCACCCTTGAAGGCCCATCCTTCTATTTCTGCGGTGCCGGTCTCTTGGAGCACGCTCCTGACGGCTCTGCCCTGGGCGCTGTGCAGCGCAGCCTCCAGACTGGAGTCGACCAGAGCCATGACCTCCAAGAAATTCCGCGTTCTCAAGCTGCTGACGAAACCATCGAAGGAAAGTGTGAAGGGAAGAACGGGAATGATGTACGTGAAGAACATCTGCAGCGGATCATGCCAGAACCAGAAGATGGTGACGACGAACATGAGCCAAAAATCGAGAAACATAAGAAGAAGAGAGGCCAAACGCCGATCCTGCAGCTCAAGAATGGCAAAGCCGTCGGACGTGTTGACTGTCGACTCCAGCACCTTGCGAGCAAGGTCATCAGGGAAGTGGTGGAATGCCAAGCAGTACAGTCGGAAAACGCGGGTCTTGGAGCCGTGGGGTGCACGTGCACCGTTGACGGAAGCAGTTGAACTGATGACAGCAGGCGGAGGATTGGTTGCGTCGACTGGCTGTGGAAAGTAGCCAAGGTTTGCACTGCGGGAGGAGGCAGCTATCCACGCGTCAATGTGAGGCTTGATGTCAGTCATTGTAAAGGGAATCGGAGGCTTGTTACGCTCCGCACGCTTCTTGTTCACAAGCTTTTCGATGACGGGCACAGGGCCTTGATGGGTGCGTCAACACTGGTAATCTGCTCTCAAGGGGTGAGGGGGTGCCTACCTCCACCGCCGGAACAGAAGTCCACAACGGTAATCTTGGAGGACGCACCGTCGGCGATTTCGTCGAGGGCCTTAACGATTAGACTCGCGGCCATATCGGCGGGCGAGGTCTGCTGGATGATAGGCAGGCGGTGGGTCCATTCGGCAGCTAGCATTGCTTGGCAACGGCGCCGGAGAAATGGAGGGTAGCTGCGCTGTCAGCTGGTACGTGGGGCAAGAAGAGGGTTGACGCACATAGACTGATCACAGATCTCAAAGAGCCGCCTGGGAGTGGTGGTGACAATCGGATTCAGCCGGTCCAGGGTCTCCAGCAGCCAGCAGTTGAGCTTTGCCAGGCGCGAGGATCCTGGGGAGGCTCCAACAAGCGGTGTTCGCCTGGCTGCCATGTCATCTGAATACGGCCGAGTCAGAGAGTGACCCGCCGGTTGGTGTGACATGTTGACCAGATCGCCGGGCGGAGAGCCGGATCCGGAGTATCGGAGGAGATGTTTAGTCCGAGAGAAAGTAGCTATTAGCGGTCAGAGCAAAAAGGCGCCCGGCGGGTGTGTCTGTGGGTTGGGTTTCTCGTACCTGCGTTGTATAGTATGGGGCTCGTGTCAGCCGGCGTGTGCCACGGCTGCGCTGCGATTCGCCGACGCCGCCAGGCGCTGACTCGCTGCCCACTGACGTCATCTGCCCCGCTGACTCATCCGCTACTCAAGCCAACACCAAATTCTCATCGCCATGTAAAAATAGGAGTCGCCTTGTTTCACTCTAATCCGAACCTCGCAAGGTGGCCCCTTCCTAGCCATGCGCCCGTCGTCTCCATCCCCCAGAACGTCGCCATGGTCAGGATGCCGAGTTCCTCCATGTCGTTCGGACTGGCTTTCGTAATATCATCGTCCCAGTGCGACAGTCGGACCTCGACTTTCTCGCACTCGCTGTACGCTGTCCGCCACCCATACTCCGACTGCGCGTTCCAAAGTGCTGCTTGTGCAGTGAAGCTCAGCCTGTGGTCCGACGCTTTGTCGTACCCGAACTTCAAGAACTCATACACCCCTCTCACCATGATCGAGCTGATCACAGTCCGTCGTGTGCTCTCCTCAATCAGCCACCGTTGCCAATTCTGTGTTGGGAGCAGCGCGCCGGCTGCAGCTGGCAGCGTGGGCACCAACTGATGCATCCGCATTTTCAGCTGTTTGGTCCACATGATGAGCACTGCTTCGTCCGCCTCTGCCTGTGCTCTCAGCCGAATGTCTCCGTCAAAGAGTCTGATGATGTGATATAGAAGAAGTGCCTGTACTGCCGCCAGAAGCTCAATCTTGGACACCAGAAAAGGATCCGTGTGGGCGATAAGTTGCTGAGACTTGTGCTGTAAGTTGGCGAACACCAACGCTTGGTTCTCTGGGTTCTTCATGCAGTACAGCGCGCAAGCGCTGAGTGCGTCCTGCAGTGCCGCAGGACTCTTCTCCTGGAACAGCCGGCGGTGGATGAACATGGTCTGCGCCTGCTCTGCGAACATCTTGGGAATCGCTGCTATTCGCTTCGCCATGAACTCCACGCGAGCCTGGTACATTGCGCCCGACATGATTTGCTCCACGTCGTCCGGGTCTTGCTGAGCCATGATGTCCTCGATGACAGCCGGGCTGAGATAGTCCTCACCCGGTAGGTGGGGAAGGTTGAAAGGATCGTCTCCAAAATTGAAGAGTGCATCATTTATGCTGGGGGAGAGCGTTGCTGCCGCGGGGCTCCGTTGTAGCTGCAGGCCAGCATTGCTCCCTTGGTGCTCTGCGAACAACTCCGCATACCCAGAGTCTGAATCTCCTGGTTCTTGGGTCGAAGTGCGGGAGTTCCGGCCCGTGTACTCACAATCGATTTTTCTCGCTATACAGCGCCGGCATTTCGGAAACGTCTGGTCGCACTTCCGCTTGGAGCGCACACAAGCGTGGCAGGATTTTTGGCGTGACGAGGACATGCTATTGGATTGCAATCCGCAGTACCAGGGTGGAAGTTTCGAGACCACGACTCATCGCAAGAAGTCCGCAGCCATGGATTTAAAAGTCCGCAGGCTTGATGATGTGGTGTTGCGGAGTTCCGCACGACGTGCGGAGTTTCCTCGCTAAGTCATCCTTCCTAAGCGTTAGGGCTTACGTTCCCTGCACAGCGCATGGAAGACAACATTTTCTTGTGACTAAACTCCGCAGTTGTATGACAATGTCTTGCGGATTTGTGCGGACGGCATTTTGGGTATGTGCAGACAAATTCTTGTGTCAGTTAGTCGAGGAAGACGATATAAATCGGCCAGTACGGCCTTGTGTACAGCAGCAGCAACCACCAAAATCACCAGAGATCTACACTCAAACGAAACCCTCTTGACTCAAAAGATGTGAGCAACTGAGAAGCATCCATGCCTCATGAGAGCATGTACTGACACCTTATTATCAGAGCACAATGTCTGCTCAACTGAAGCCCGTTGGTGACTGGGTGGACCAGCTTCTTCACACCATCTTCTTCCAGCCAGACGACAACACTGCCATCAAAGCCTACACTGAGGGCGTTGACCCAAACTTGCTCGTTAGGTAATGAAATTCGACTCCACAAGGCCCAACACAAACTCACCAGAGCACACCATCAGGATCAATCACGACAAATACAACTTCGACCAGTACAAGGAAGCGGTCAAGGGAGCTCGTGCCCAGAGTGAATTCACTCTACAGAGCAGCTCCGAGATCCTCAAGTGGGACGACGCGGAGAAGAAGGGCGGCACAGTGGCCCAGCTCACCAAGTTCACGATTAAAGACAAGGCAACGGGCCAGGAAACCAACAGCTCCAGCTTGATCCTCAGTGCAGTCAGGTGGATCGACGGCAAGAGGGTCCTTACGGAGATGACGGAAGTGAGTGTGTGAGGTGGAGTCCTCTCCTTGAGCAAGTCTGTTTGTATACATTCGTTTAGAGCATGAACCTGGTTTTGCGCGTATCTTCCCAAAGAAATGTGTTGAACTGCGTACGACGCCGCGAGACAACGGGCTTATATTGCCTGGATAGCTGATGTGCATTCACATCCGGACGATGACTTCAACTCTCCACATTATTCGAATATTGTTTCCTCATCAAGAAACTCGCGAGCCCACTTTTATCTCCAACAATCAGACAGTTTGATCATTGGACATGCTCTCCCAAGGTATACCCTCATTGGCCGGCTCTGCACAGGGATTGACAAAGTCGATACGACGTCAGGCTGACTGATCGACGCTCGCAACATGGCAAAGGCGCAGATGCACCGCGAGGTAGCATGCTGAGACATATGCAGACTCATGCTAAAAACCAACACGTCTTCCTGCGATGACACGTCTGCAGTAGTTCGGCGTCCACCTCAGTAGCATGTCGTCGGGCACATGAGCGCTCACTGCTTCATCTCCGCATGATCTGCGCCGCGAAGCCAGAAATAGCAAGTGGCATGCATGAACCACCATGCTTCTTTCCCAAACCGGCATACACCTTGAGTCTGGTGCAGACGAACAGCACACTAAGGTCAGGGTCCCCTTCGGAAGCACGTCCAATAGCGAAAAGAAAGCCAAAGGTGCGTCTGAGACACGGCAGCCACAACCGCCAAGAAGCATCTGACAGCAACGGTGCCTGAATAGCGGCAGACTGTCTCGCAAACCGAGGCAAGGCACCCCAACTCGCCATCGGACATGACGCCGGCTGACCTTGGCTTGGCGTCCCTCCATATCAGAGATGCACCGCGAGTCTGCCCGATGGGGGCACCACACGCTGCAACCGTTTCTCATCCTCAGACAGCCATGCCGAAAACGGGTCCCACGTTCCGGGATGGAGACAAAAGAAAAAAAGTAGACACGAACCACTCTGCGGCGCACAGATGGCCCCCTCGTCTTTCGCTTCCGAAGAAACGAGTGATCGTCACGGCGAGCCGCCACAGTGGGGGATCCTCGTGAGTACATACGGCGTGAAACCCTATACGAGAAACGCCATCGGATGGGGCCGAGAAACGAAGAGTGGGTTTCGAGACTCGCAATACAATGCTTCGCGTCGCAGATGAATTACGAAGAAGTGAAAAAACTTTTCTCGTCGCCGGCCACGTTCGTATTGCGGCTTTCAGCCCGACGCGGCGCCAGCTAACATGGTAGCATTGTGCCTGACCCGGAGATTCGTCTTTCGGCTACCTGTCACCCCACGTGGCTGCTGGCTGCGAAGCTTTTTTTTCCTGCGGCGCAAGGGACACAAGGTAGCGGGCACTTATCTCCGACCCGCCAGCATCCGCGCGGCGTGAGCCACGGTCCCGGAAAAGAGGAAAGAACGACCAAGGGGCGGCGAGCTAAAATGGCAATTTCAGAGCGTGAAGAAGGTAAAACCCCGGGTGGTTTCGTGTCAGAGGCGATTGCGTAGTCAGCGTTGTGGTGGAGAGACGAAAGCTTAATGCGCGGGCGCGTATAGCTACTGTACCAGAAGGCGTATCCGTTTTGCATCAGATATCTGAAGCACGAAGCCTCATGAAACGAGCGATCAGCGCGTCATCAGAGAAGCGGTATATAGCACCCCAGCTAATGGCGCGCAAAGACCAGATCCATCACCGATGATGCGGGCGCAACCGCGAAGGATAAGAGCACAGGGCCCATCGGCCGAGGCTAAACTAGGGAATAATACCAATGGCACGAACCACAGTTATGTCTCCTGTCAGGGCCCGCAAAAGCACGAAGGAAGGCGGCACTAAAGTCGCGGCTGGAGGGGACCGACGGGGCGTGGCCGCGTCTGACAGCCAAGGCAGCGTGCTGCAGATGTCGGTGAGCTCTGGTTGGTGCTTCAAATGCAAGACACGATATACGAGATGGCCCCGCAGACTATCGATATAATGGCTGCAAGCGCCAGAGTTGCACCAAAGGAAGGGCGAAGGAACGAGGGGAAAACAAAAGAGAAAATAACGCCTTTCCAGCTTCCCTGCCGCCCTGGCCCAAAGAAGACGCGGGAAGGGGAGGGGGAGAGAGGGGCGGCGGCGCGCGTGCGTCCATCCGTGCGCAGCAACATCGACCAACTATCGTACCCGGGCGCCCTGGAACCCCCCCACGGCCCCTGCCCATGAAACGAAAGACGGCGGCTTTGCCGCTTCCGGCTGGCGTTTCCGCACGGCTGCCATCGCGAGGCGGCTTTTCCTGGTCGCAGCCCCCAAGGCACGCGCAGGCCCCTCCTCGCCGGAAACGGGCTTCGCGCAAAGCTGGCGACGGGGAAAGGGTTTGCTTCATTTGGTGCTGAAATTGCAGAGTGCAAGAATAGACGCGGCTGCAGATGCACCGCTTCGTATCCACGCACCTCTCAATTCGAATTTTCCAGTCCAATCTAGATCGCGATAAGGCTGATGGGTACGAGAATCTCGAACAGTCCGGCCTCACCACCTCGCTTGCACCCGGCCGCGTCCGGTTGGTCGTCGTCACTGCACAAACGCCGTGGCGCGCAATCCATGTCGGTAACCCGCTGATATTACATGTCTAGCTCATAGTGCGTCTATACAGAAAACCTCCAAAGATGGCCCCGTCCCGGAGCCGTGGTATCATACGAATATGAAACAGGAAAGCAAGGGATTAATAAAGAGAATAACCAAATGACTCCCGTGAATGATGCATGTGATAGGATAACGTCAGTCATGCGCGCCAGAACCCGTGATATGAATGCCCGGTAAAACACCACATGTAGATGCGTCGCTAATTGTGTCAAGTATGTTTTCGTGTCGTCATCTGCGCTCGCCCTCGACGCTGCTGGTCGGGCTGCTGATGCTGCCCTGTTCGCTGGCGTCGCTCTGTCGCCGGCCTGCGAACTGGGCGAAGCGCTGCTGGCACGTCAGCCGATCCTGGTCGGGATCGCTGTCGACTTCGTCCTCCTCGCGGAGCATCTTGGCATCGACCTGCTGGCCATTGACTGGCCCGAGCGTCCACTTCCACTCGCGCATGCGCTTGCGCCGGCCGGCGACGGGCGTCGCGGGACACGAGTCGCTATCCGACTCGGAGTCGGAAGGTGACTCGCGTTTTGCGCAGCGCGGGCGCTCGGTCGAGTGGTGCTGCGCAGTGGGCGCATGCACGAGCGTGGGCTTGGAGAGCTGAAGGTCCAACTTGGCGGCAGCGCGCGACGGCAGCTGGGTCGTGGTGGCGGGGGCCGTGGGGGCCGTGGCAGTGACGTCCTCGCTCGCGTCCGTGTCGAGCGCTAGCGAGGAAATGGTCGAAGACGAGGATGCAATGTCCGAGTGGGCCATGGTGTACTTGGTGGTGACGATGTCCTCGGTGAGGTTGGTGCGGAAGCTCACACGCTTGGCGGCCGGGAACATGGGGCGCGAAGACATGGTGCGGTGCCTGTGGACGGGCGGAAGAGGGCTGTTGGAGAGGATGCTCTGCACGTTGTGCGGTAGCTTGTAGGGCACCTTGGCCTCGAGTGAGGAGCCCAGAGAAGAGCAGGACGAGGCCGAGGTGGAAGAGTTGAAGGTGGAGGCGGAGCTGGGAGTGTCGGCCTTGGACTCGGCGGAGAGAGTCTGCTGCTCGTAGCCGTTGCTGAAGGTGTTGCGGGCGGTGGGCGAGACGGCAGAGAGAGTCTCGAGACGCAGGCTGGAGCCCTTTCCAAAGCTGCGGTGCTGGACGGTGGCCGTGTTGAGCGAGAGCTTGGGGCGGCGCGGCGCAGGCTGCGCGGGCTGGGCGGGTAATATGGCCAGAGAGGTGGTCATGCTGGGCGGATGCAGGGCGATCATGGGACGTGTGGGCGTGGATTGCTCAGGTGCAGAAGTTGCGAGGAGCCCGACAGGTATATGGCTGGGTGGGTCAGGTGACGGGGCGGAGCGGGGAAGAGAAGCACTCTGTGCGCAGAAGACAGGGCCGTTTAACGTCTGCGGGCGGGCGCGAAAGTTAATGAATAATGGAGGGACGGCGGGCACTGGTGACGCGGCGCCTAAACCCTGCGCGCCGAGCCAATCCACCGTTTGTGCCTATAAATAAAATAGCAGCCATGGCCATCAGCGGCGATCCGTTGGAACAAGGAGCGCCAATCGCAGCCCTGCCTCGGGCTGGGCCCCGCCGCGACTCGCGCGCGCAGTGGCAACGCATCCTGCGCGCCCGTTTTGGCACACCATGCGCCCCCGGCACCCACTCGCCCACGCTCAACACCGCATCTTCGCGATAGCCGCTCCCCGCCTAACACGAGACCTCCGCGGCCAATGACGTCGCCATGCAAGCGCCCCGGCCTGCCTCTCGCATCGTGCTCCATCTCGTGCGTCTCCCCTCGCGCCTGTTGGTGGCTGAGGCCTTCGTACCGCGTCAGGCCGGCCGCAAACGCGCACCCCCCGGGTATTTTTGTCGACTGACCGCCTTCCAGGACTACGACGCCTTCTACTGCGCGGTCGTCGAGGCGGCGCACCCACCGCTCAAGCTGCTGCCGCTGGCGGTGCAACGCAAGTCCCCATCGCGTGCACTTAGGTCTGGCGTCGCTGACCCGCCGCCGCAGAGAAGCAGATCATAGTCACGTGCGTCCCTGCCTCGTCAGCGTGCGCGATCCCGGCTGATGGAGTAGCTGCAATTACGAGGCCCGCCGCCGGGTAAGCGCATCCTGGGGCAGCCTTCGTCGGAGCCGCGCTGATGCTTCCCTCAGGGCTTGCATAAGCTGCAACTCGTCAAAGAAGCAAAGCGCCTCTGCCCCGACCTGGTACCCTCTCCCGTCCTGCAGCGCGGCCCGCTATCTGGCTGACGGGCGTGTCTCAGGTCATCGTGCTTGGAGAGGATCTGACCCGCTTCCGCAACGCCTCCAAAGACCTCTACCGCTTCCTGCGTCAGTTCTCGTGGAACGGCCGGGTGGAAAGTAGGTTGATGCTCCATGCCGCACCTTGCTGCCGCCAGCTTACCCTTGGAACAGGACTAGGTTTCGACGAGGTCAGGGATCCAGCCTATGAATAACCGCCGTCTCCCTCGCTAACAGGGATGGCTAGATATGGCTCGACGTGACGGACCAAGTCGACTATAACGTCAACCTCCTAAATCAAAATGACCTTACCAACGCCTACTTTTGCTTATCCAAGGACGACCCGACCCACGGGTTTGCCTTCGACGCTACCCACTTCGCCGGCAATACGTATCCCGCCTCGGGCGAGCTGAGTAATGCTGTCTACCACGACTCGTTGCGGCTGCGCCTGCTGCTTGGCTCCCACCTGGCGCGCCACCTCCGAGCCGAACTGGAACACCAAAAAGGTTATACCGCCACCGTCGGCATTTCCACCAACAAGCTGCTGGCCAAGCTCGTCGGCAACGTGAAGAAGCCGCGCAGCCAGACGACTCTGCTGCCGCCTAGTGCGACCGACTTCGTCGATGGCCACGACATCGGGAAGATCCCCGGCATTGGCTTCAAGCTCGCGCAGAAGCTTCGCGGCTTCGTGCTGCAGCGTCCCGCCGCCTTCTCCGACGGGCTCGTCTACGGCGGCACAGAGGAACGAGTGACTGCTGGTGACGTAAGGAAGCACGTGGGCGTCAGCGCCGACAGGCTCGAAAGAATGTTAGGAGGCCCGGGATCGCCTCATGGGATCGGCGCCAAAGTTTGGGGGCTGCTTCATGGCGTCGACGACTCAGAAGTTGGCCAGGCACGCGACGTGCCAAGGCAGATTAGTATCGAGGACAGCTACATCCGGCTAGACACCCTGGACGAGGTCATCAGAGAGCTGAAGATGCTGGCCGTCAGCCTTATGAAGAGGATGCATCTCGACCTGCTCGAGGGCGACGATGGAGAGATCTGCAATTCTAGTCTTCTTCCCTCGGCTGCAGAAGCCCTTACAGTCAGATCTCAGCCAGCCAAGCAGCGCTGGATCGCACATCCCCGCACCCTGCGCCTGTCTACGCGTCCGCGCCCACCCGTCGACCCCGCCACAAACACCCGGCCGCGCACTTTTGCGCGCGTATCCAGGTCTGCTCCGCTTCCTAATTTTGTTTTCAGTCTCGCCACTCCCGCCGACGCACTTGCCGAGCGTCTCGTGCACGAGGCGTTGCTGCCGCTTTTTCGCAGACTACATCCGGAAAAGAGCGGGTGGGATCTGAGCCTTGTGAACGTCGCAGTGACCAATATGGCAGACGCTGCAGGCGACGCAAAGACCAGCAGCGGGCGAGACATTGGCGCAATGTTCAAGAATCAAGACAGGGTGCTGGCCCAGTGGAGGGTGACAGAGGAGGGTGTCGCACCAGACCCCAGCGACGATCATGTCACCATCGGAGAGGCCGAAGGCGGTGGAGACGGCTTTTCTTCCGAGGCTCGCCATCATGAGGCTGATGAATCTCGCAGACATGGCACAAATTTTCCTCCATCGCGATCTCCCTCACACGAGTCGGGCGCCGCCGTAGACGCCCGTCGCACCGGCTCCGAAGACCTTCTAGTGTCTTCCCAAGACAGCCGCGCCACGCTCGACGAAGACGAGGCTGAGATGCACTCGGTTTGTGACTTTTGCGGCGCGCTCATGCCGGCATTTGCTATGGCGGCTCATGCGAGGTTCCATACACTAGGAGAATAAGAAAAGGATGGCGCATGCACACAAAGTCGACCTCACACGGCGATAGTTTGGGGATGCATGCGTCTCAAGAGATAACATTTGAGTTTCTTCGCAGCATTGCAAACCGTTCCCGTCGGCATGGGTTTCCCCAGCCACAGAGTGTGGTGGGGTGCTGCTGTTCGTGTCTCGGTTGCGCTATTTTTCTTTTGCTGAGCCATGCTGCCGTGTCTGACTGCCAAGCGATTATGCAGCGGAGCGCAAGAAAGAGTACCTATACATGCGACCCACCAGCCAGATAGACTGCTCTGCAACCCTCCCGCGCGAGCTTATTTCCAGGCCGCCCTACTCTTGCTCGGTCGTCCCACGTTTGATGCACCCACCAGACAGATGTTGCCACCATCTATTTTCCGCAGCGCGTAGTCATCCCGACGGTCGCCGCCGGCCGCCGTGCTCCGTAATTGCAGCTCCAAGGAACAAAAAGTCACGACGTATCACGTGTGATCGTGGAGTGTCTCAGATGCCCAAAGCATAAGGCGCATGACAGCGGGGAAACGCGTCATCCAGCAGCCAACCGTGAGGAGGCGCTAAATTCAGAAGAAACGACTAAGAAAGTGACCTTGATACGTCACTCTTACTCCTTCAGCCTCGCTGTCATCAGCACAACCTCGACAGCGAGCACGTGAGTGGCCGGCGTGCGCAGCCACCTCTGTGTCAGAATCCCTCTCGCACGAACAAAGACAACAAGCGCGTGCTGATACAAGATCGAGAACGTTGGGAGGCTTTGACTGCCCGCCTGACATAACACCATGTGGCGTGCTGCGCTTTTACGAGTGGAATCCCGGCCCCTTACGCAGAACACAGGGATCCAGAAAGTCGTTGCCTGTGCCTCCTCCCTCCGCTCTCTATCCCTGTGGCTGTGCCACAAACCAACCAAACCAGTGCGACCAACAATATCGCACGCTCCTTCGATTCGCCCATCGCCCATCGCCCCCTGCCCCACGCTTCGTCCATCCAGCGCTAGCCGCTTCAGGCAAAATCTAAATCCGCGCCCCACAAAATCCTTCACCCCTGGCGTCCGTTCGTCACAGAACTTCAGCTTTTGTTGAACGAACGAACACTTGTTCGCTCCGCTTTAATCCTCGCTTAAGGCGAACCAAAGCCAGAAGAGTTGGTTCAAGGGCGAGCACTGACGCTCGTTACTATCTTTATCGTCGATCTTCTGGAGTTGCCCCCGTAAAAAAACGAAGAGGCAAGTCAGTCGATACCCTCTTTTTTCCTTTTTATCTCGCATCATCGGTCCGTCTGCGATCCGGGTGCTCGTTTTACGTGCATACTGTACAGATCGTTCGGCAGCGCCCGTCGGAGGTAGACAAAGAATTAGCTTCACCGCTTTCCGATGGAAAAAAGAAAAGGAGGGGTGTAGGCGAGAATACTGCGCCACACGGGCCTTCCGACGACCACGCACAATAGGTGCCAGCAGCAGGGATGTTGCCACAACCACTGTGTCGCGCCTATCTCGTAGTCTACCTTTCGTTATCGCCGTCGTCGTCGTCATCATCTTTGAGGCTGAACCCCGAAGCCCCTTCCATTTTTAACCTTCTTCCTTAGTGGCGCGCCCGAGGAAAGCTTGATCTGGCCCTGCGACATGTGAAACCCCTGTTGGTCTTTCTGCTGCGCTTGCCACGCAACGCGTGTCATCGCAGACGCTACTGTACGGATGAGCACGCAAAACCTGCATACGTGGCTCAGTGGACAAGATCTGGGACCTCTCACGATCGATCTAAGGTGGACGGAGGAGATCTGTTGTTTTTGCCTGAGGCAAAATGCTAGCCTCCGCCCCCTCGTGCTGATGTAAAGGTAAGGTCATGCGTCCGGAAACGACACTCCGACTTGTGTAGGCAGTTGAAGCCATCGTCCGGACGCGGATGCGAAAATATTAATTGTACAGTCACGTTCGGATGATAGCTTCAGCTACCCATCACCAAGCGTCTAATACACAAGAAAACAAATGATTGCATATCTTCATGGCATGTCTCCATGACAAACATTCAGATGTATTATTTCAAGCTCTAGATATTGTGCAGCGTGACTCGAGACACAACGCGGCCGGCCGCAGATGATTACAGTCTTCGAGGAACCTCAACCAACTCACGGGAGAGGGGTTATTCTGGCCTGTTAAGTATATGAGGCTTTTATTGGTATGTTTACTAATATCAGACGAATGCTCCAACGGGAACACATTCTCAATAATTCGTTGCGCACACAAAGAGTCCACCAATTCGAGATCAAAGGAAAAAGAGTAAATTGTCCTACCAAGCAATAATACTAATCATGAGCACAAATCATTCATGGCTATCAGTCAGCAACAATAGTAGCAACCATGAACACGAACCAGTCATGGATATCAGTCAGTAGCGAATTTGGACAGTCATGAGCACACACCAGAAATGGCTACCAGTCAGCAAAGAAACTCACTCACTCAGTCTCACTCACGCGTAATATCACCGGAGTTCAGTGGCACCATGCAGCGCTCCGCCATCAGAAGAAGTCCTTAGGCGGAACCTGCGGCCTCGGCGGCGTCGGGGGCAACGGACGCTCAGTGTATGACAGCGGCAGCGGCGGAAGGGGCTTCGTCGGGCGACGCGACGCAGTCGGGAAGCCGGGATGGTAGTCCTTCGGCGGGACCGGCGGCGGGGATGGGGTCGGCGGCAGAGGGCGGCCGTAGTAGTGGCGTGGGCCGTTGCTGCTGTTGTTGTCCTTCGGCGGAACCGGAGGCGCAGGCGGCGTGGGCGGCAGAGGGCGCTGCGCGTAGTAGCGGCAATTGCTGCTGTAGCCGTCGTTGTTGTTGTTGTTGGTGGTGTTGTCCTTCGGCTTCGCGGGGATGTGCAGAGGCAGGGGCGGAAGCGGCTCGTTGAGCCTCGATGGAGAAAGACAGGCGCGCAGACTTTCAGAGCCTTGCGGCTGCTGCTCCTCCTCCTCGTGCGTCTGGTCGAGCCAGTCGTACCATTCGCCGGAGGAAGCTGCGGGCTCGGCGCGACCCTCGAGGGCAGCGAGGGCGTGGCTGCGGAGGAGATTGACGGCCTCCTCCGAGGTAATCTGCTGTTGCTGCTCCTGCATGACGGGCTTGTACAGAGTCGAGAACAGGCGGCGAAGATGGTTCATACCAAAACGGTGCTTCGTCGAGTTCTTGCTGTCCTTGCGGTTGAGCAATGGCATTGGCAAAGTCCTGGATCTTCGTTCGGGTACAGTCGAGGTATGTGGGGAAGAGTAGTGGTGGTGTGGTATTATATACACTATTTTAAAGGCGATGTTGAATATGAACAATGCTGAACAAAGCCGTTGTTCCACAACAGTTCGCTTTATCCTATTGCATATGATGCATGTATGTACAATGCTGGCCTTCATTGTTGAGCCACTCCATTTCCATCAGGAACAACTTTGGAGAATGTAAACGAGTTCAAAATTCATGGAGCAATATCCCGAAAAGATCTGGAATTGTTATCCCTCGAGTCTTTTCCTGTACGGTTGCAGCGATAGTTCAAAATCCGAATTTTGTAAAGGAGAGGAACCCTTCATCATGGAGTCTCGAAGGCGCGTCGACATTAAGGCTCAATACAAAGTCCCTCAGAGGATACTCCCACTGCTTCAGATAGCCATGAATAAGTGGCACCGGGGTCGAGGAAAGTTGTGCATGCTTGCTACCCGCCGTATCGTAACGTTAAAAGCTCCACCCACCACACCCCCGTGACTGGGAATGCTTCCCTTCCTCATATTGCTGCACTTCAAAACGCCAGCACTGTAGCGAAATGCTGCTGCGTAGACCTCACACCAAGTCCACATTCTCTGCAAATATCTCCAGTGTCGAGTAGATGGATGCGAGCAGACGAAAGGCGGCAGTGCAAATACTGGTTGCTATTGTTTCTTGACATATGTGAGCTTCCAGCCCATTGAGCAAATACCTTTCAAGTTTCTGCTCTCACCAAAGCTCCTGAAAAAGAGCTGGGAGGGGCATAGGAGCCACATGCAAGACCTTGGTTGTAACAAGTCTAGAATAATGAAATCAAGCTACCTTGTTGAATCTGACCTCTCATACCCATCTACCTTTGCAGATATCTACGTAGAGGAAGTATTTTACGAGCGAGCCTTTCCGACCGCTCAATCCGTGCTGTTCCTTTTTAACTCCGTGAAAACCAAGCAAAGTGATAGTCCTTCTGGGTATTTCGCAAAAAAGCTAGCAAGGGGACCCGTGTCTCGTGTCCATCCCTTTTAGCTAGCAAGCTCGCATGCTTCGTTTCGCCATTATCGTTGCTTCATGATGAAGAATTGTTTTCCCGTAGAAGGAACGTTAGTATCAAAGAACGCTGAAAGACTGGCATGCGCAGCTGAGGCCCGAAATCCTTAAGCACCAACGTCGACCATCATGTTTGAAGCTTGCTCCAGAGGCTCCATCAACGAGGCTGCCACCGCCATATCGAAATCAGTGATGCCAGCCTGCTCGATGCTGTCCAGAGCTTTCGGAACTCCGATGAGAATGATTCCCTTGGGAACAACGACTCCCTCGACGCTGAAATTACCGAAACTGACCAGGCGCTCCAGGTTGGGACATGATTTGAATATTCCCGCGACAACAACTGTATCAACAGTGTTGCAGAAGGAGATATCGATGGTCTTGAGTTCTGGGTAGATGTTCTGGCCATCGAACACGTTCATGAATGCCTTGTGTGAGATATGACGGCACGAGGCAATGTTCAGAGACTCGAGTTTTTGACCAGAGTGGCTCATGAGTGCTTGAAAGCCGCCTGACGCAAGGCCGATGGCCTGCTCAGGCCCCTTAGGGTTCGAATTGTCGACATCTCGAGTACTGTTGAAGTCGGCAATGCGGAGCGGCGGATTAGCCCAGTCCGTAAATAGAGCAACGAAGCCAGCGTCAGAGCAGTAGTCATTCTCGGAGAAGCGAAGCTTGCAAAGATTCCTGCACTGAGAGTGGATGGCGTCAAGAACGTCGTCGTTCGCATCCAGAAAGTGCTCAAGTGAGAGCGTCTCCAATTCGGCACCAACACAGTCAACCAGAAACACAAGAAGCTCACTTGAAACCTCTGCGGACGTCTGGAGTGAAAGATGGCGAAGATTCTTGAGCCCGGCAATGGAATCGATGGACTCTGAGGTGATGCGGCGGCAAAGCTTCAGTTTGAGGCGGACGAGATTGGGGCAATTCGCGACCATGGTCTCCACAACCTCGTCATCAAATGCTGCATCAAGCCATTGGAGTTTAAGATCCCGTAGCTTTCGGCCCTGGCGCATGAAGAGTTCGTGCCACATGTCGTTGGTGACCAGGTTCGAGGCGTAGAGCTGCAGGTACTGGATATTCTTGCACTTGTCAAGCATGTATTCGATGTTCGCGTCCTTGAACTGGCAAGCGTTTCGAAAGATGACCTTTTGTATGTGCGGAACGTTGGCAAACAGCTCATTGTAGTCCTCAGTCTCGAGGTATGCTGCGTCGTGGACAGCAACGCTGTCAAGGTCGGAGCGTAGAAATAGTTTCAATGTGCGCGGGGTGAGAACACGCTTTTTGGAGAAGATCTCGGCAATCCTTACCAGAACGTTCTCAGGGAGGTCGCCGAACTCGTCGATATCATTGTGGTGCTTTGCAACCTTCTCGATGCAAAGCTGTTCAAGTGTCTTGGCACCCTGAGGCTTGTATGTCGCGTCCATGCGATCGCTTTCGAGCTTGCGGCGGCGCGTCTGACCAGCGGGCTTCTTCTGCTTCTTCGCAGGGCCGGCCTCGGCAGCAAGCTCTTTGCCGCAGGGGGTGCACAACAGGCCTCCGTCGGGACCGGTCTTGCTGTATGGTGTGACGGTGAACCTCTTGTTGCAGATCTCGCAATTCTCCAGTTGGCCGGGTGGAGGCTGCGTCTTCTTGTACATGTCCCTTGCGAGAGCGTCATCGTAGTCCGAGTCACTGTCTCCAGCATCGGCCTTCCGCTGGGCCTTCTTCTTTTGAAAAGCCTGGCTCTTCTTGATCTTGGCCAGGCTCTTTGCCTCCGCAGCTATCTCGCTAGCCTTGCGCTTCCTGGTTGAAGCGGAAGAAGGACCTGCAGCGACCTCCTCATCCCGAGCATCGTTGTTCGAGCTGGAGCCAGCGTCGGGTGTCTGTGATGCGGAGTTCTGGGCATCTCTCGCGGCTTGCTCGCGGCGGCGCTCGTAATCGTCGCGGATCTGGTTAGCGGAAATATTGTTCGCCTGAGGAGGTCAGTAACGTGATCTACGCCCATGCAAACGATGCACGAGAGCGAAAGCACCTACAGCTAAGAAATCCGTCAAAGCCGAATTCCTGCACGACGAAGTGAGAATAGATCCTTTGAAAGCGATCGTGCCAGCTTCATGCGGCTGACAAGGGAGATCTGCACGTACGGGCCGCGGATGCGGTTGGCATTTGAGCGTCTGTTCGACCTGCTGTGTGTCAGTCGGGGTTCGGCGGGAATGAATCAGGCTGGCTTACATTGTGAGACGGGGGTGGGAGGAGCTGCGAGCGCAGTGCAGATCAGTGGTCAAAGGCAGCTGGCGAAAGACGAGAAAGGTGGAGCCAACGAGGAAGAGAGGCGACGCAGAAGAGAGTGCTGTGAAACTGCGGGTTGTAAAGCTGCGGCGGAGGCGACCAAATCGATAAGACGCGCTAGCGCCGACGCGAAGTCAGGTGGCAAATGTGGGACGCGCTTTCCACTTTGACTAAAACGGCAGGCAAGTCGTCGATCGATTTTAGGCACGTCTCAGATTACCCGTACATCGCACGAAGACTCAACATACAAACGGCCAAAAGCTCAAAAGTGAATCTTCATGTAGAGGCCCGTGCTACAAAGCGAATGAGAATTCATTGAGGAGAAGCATGAAAACAGTCACCGTGCAGCAAGGGCAGACACCGGAAATTGCACCAAACAAGGTTGTTGATTCGGCAGCTCGATCGGAATACCTTTATCGCAATGAACGAATACCCTAGAGCGCTGTAGCCTATATTCATCTGGCCAGCTGATAGTGAATGTTTTCTTTTCCTTCCCCCCTTCGACCCGCTTAAGACTTTTTCCTCGTTTCCGCTACCTCTTTCAAAGCAATTTGTCGCAGTAATCAGCCATGCTTAAACGCTAAACCCATGTCAAACCAAAAGCAACGCAGCCAGTTGGAGAAGTAGCTGCCATCAGACGCAGCCCGGATCGTCAGCATATTTTTCATTAATTCCTTTGCAAAACGCAAAGGCTGTCCTTGAGCATCGAATATCAAGGCGATCGCTCAAGACTGGCTCAAGCATGGCGGGTCTTGCTCTTGTCGAGGGTGTACTCGTCATCAGATTCCTCTTCATCACTCGAGGACTCCTCCTCGTCGGCCTCTCCCCATACGTCCTCCTCCTCCTTCGGCTTCGGATCCTGCTTCTATATGCTTGTTAGAGCCTGGCCTGGATCAATAATGAACGAGACTTACGAATGCCTTGACCTTAGCCCAGCCAGAGCTCTTGCTGCTTGACGGCCTGTTTGTTTCCATGGAGTCCGCGACCGAAGATCCAGGGTGACCGTACTTCTTCGGGTCGAAGTTGCTGCCCCAAGGAGAATAGCCGCCATTCTTGGCAGTGCAGTTCGACGACACAGAAGCGGCGTAGCTGGACGTGCGGGCTCCATAAGCGCTCACACCAGCCCTGCTACCGCCAGCCCTAGAGCGGTCTTCGACCGGAGTCCAGCCATCGTCAGAGCCCGTTGATGCTGAGTCGTCCACCGAGAGGCTGTCGAAGCTGCCAATCAAATTTCCAGTAGCAGTCCTTGAGCTAGACTCCGCAAGCGTTGAAGTGTCATCACCGAAACCGCTGAACTCCTCGTCGTCGGAGTCGTCGTCAGAGTCCGAGTTGCCGAGAACTTCGCCATGAAAGGTGTGCTTGTCCTCGACCGCCTCGAACTCGAGCTGTTCCCTCATGCAACCATTGCATTTCTATCTCCGAATGTTAGCCATAAGAATCCATAGCGGTAGTGACGAAATCATACGGCATGATCGGGCTGCTTTCGCTGCGCCTTTGCGAATTCCTCGAGGCCCTTGTCTTTTTCGCACATGTAGCAAGTGAGCTCCGTAACTTGCTGGGGAGTACAGACAGTACACTGGATGGTGAATGGGGCCTTGTCATCGCGAATTTTCTCCCGGAGCTCATTGAGCCTCTTCTTGGCAAAGTTTGACGGGTTCTTGAATTTGGCACACTTGGAGCAGCGGATCCTATTGGCATTCGTAGTTAGTACAGGTCTTCACTAGCAGATTGGACACCTACTTCTCTGGCAGCCGGATGTTCCTCAGACTACAATGCGAACATGATCAGCAATGGCGATTAAGATATCTGCGAGTTCGATGTCGACAGACCTTCCATCCGTAATGTCTGAATTCCTGTAGTATCCGCCCATTTTGATGAATCGCGTTGATGTCGATGTCAGAGAATCGTCTGATAGGAAGGTAACCGCAGGGCACGTCAATGTCAGAGCCGAGTGAGTGAGGCTTGGCCTGTGAGCAAGTGTGTCAGCCACTGCATTGAAGCGTGTCTTGCACCCGGACGGACGAAGACAGAAAGACTCACGGATGCTTGGTCGAGATGAACGAGGAAACCTGAATCCTCGTGCAGGCGGTGGTGGTCGTCTTTGTGAGCTACTTGGACTTCGAGGGCTGAATTTGTGGATGGATGAAGGACAGACTGAAAGTTGCGGCGTCGGGTGGTGAAGAAGAAAGGAAAGGAAGAGATTTGAGCTGCACTTATAAGCACGGCCTGCCTGCTCAACTTCAGGGTCTAGCGCGTGCAAAGCAGGCAGGCACGGTCCTCGTGCCTGGTCCTCATGCTCGGTGCAGCATCAAAGGAGGAAGGAACGCGTGCGTGCGCGCGCGCGCGCTCGCCGCAGCGCGTCGCCAACCGCGTAGGGCATGTCGAGCGCAAGTAGGAGCAGTCTGAGTCTAACAGTTATCGGCCGATTGCTCGATCAATTGTTCCAATGCGGGTTATCTATTTGCACGCATGGCCGGTGCATACCTACAGAGCCGCGAACATGTCACGTGCCAGCGTGTAGGAAGAAACTTTGGGTAGCGGGAACTATCTAAGATTCGCCCTTCACTAGTAGATAGGGTTTTCCCGGGGCATGGGTAGATAGACTTCGCCGTCCGAAAGCACGAATTGAGGCTATGGGCAGAAGTTTCCGAAAGAGTTCGCGGCGGATTCCAATGACGTAGGTACGAACAGTGTTTTCAAATGCACTCCTTGAATATTTCATCGCCTCACTCTTCAGCTTGATGCATAATCTGACATCTGGAATACGCAAAGAAACGACCCATCTGGTTACAAGCCAGTGCCTGTCTGGGAAAGGATCGGCGCCGCGGAGCCCCCACGAAGTTCCCCGCAAACTGCAACGCCAACATCAATCCATACCCCGCGAACGCACCGACGTCCTGCTTCCGTGTCTGACTATCACTGCGCCGGAAGAAAGCTGTGCTTGGCGCCATCGGCCCACTTTCCCTCCCCGTCGGCTCGTTCCAGGCTGCATCTACCGCTTCTACTAGAGGCCCCGCCATCCCTTGCGCGGCCCCGCCATCCTACCTGCCGAGGACCTTTGGGGAACGATACGGGTGTGGAGACTTAGTTTTGCCCTTTATAGATAAATGGAACGCTGCTGCCGCCATGCTCTCGTTTCCTCTGCTCCCTGTTTCTCCATTTTCCGCCCAGCTGCTCCGCCCAGCTCCGCCCTACGCTGCTTGACTTCGCTTGTATTCCGTCTCCAACCTAGACCTTCACGACGCTACAACAGCACCATGACTGCTCCCACAATCCCCAAGAAGTACAAGGCCATCATATATGATAAGCCTGGTACCGTCTCCACCAAGCTCGTCGAACTCGACACGCCAGAGCCCGGCCCCGGCGAGGTTCTGATCAACCTGTGCGCAATGACCCCGCATATTCATCACCCATCCCCTCTTCTTACTCATCATCCGTATAGGTCACACTCTGGCGTCTGCCATTCAGATTTCGGCATCATGATGAACAGGTCAGCCTCCCACGTCAACAACTTCGTTAGCGTGCGTCTCTGACATCCTGCAGCTGGGTTCAACTTCCATTCCCCACTCAAGAGGGCCAGGTTGGTGGTCATGAAGGTAATCCGACCTGATCGACCTATCGGATTGGACCATATTGACCCGCGCAGGTGTCGGGAAGATCGTAAAGATGGGCCCAGGCGCGGATGCGGCCGCCGTCAAGGTAAGCCTTATGTCAACAAATCACCTACTGAGCTAAGCAACGTGCAGGTTGGAGATCGCGTGGGGATCAAGTGGGTCAGCGCAATCTGTGGATCTTGCGGTGTGTGACGGATCGTTTTTGCTTGTGTGAGGCTTGTTCTGATACTCTCTGCAGTTGCGTGCCTTGCTGGTATGGATGGCCAGTGCATGAACCAGGTTCGCTCCTCTCTGAATGAGAATTTCATACATACATGCTGACTGTGCGGCCAGAAAGTTAGCGGCTACTATACTCCCGGTACCTTTCAGGTTGGTCTTTCAGCTTGTGTCCGTCAGAAACGCGTGATCTGACAGCAACAGCAATACGTCCTAGCTCCTGCAAACTACGTCACCCCAGTAAGTTTGACTTATCCCTATACTTGTCCATGCTCATGCTCATGACTTCCATTAGATTCCAGATGGACTCGACAGTGCAGAAGCGGCTCCCATGCTCTGCGCTGGTGTGACGACATACTCAGCTCTCCGCAAGGCTAATGCTCAGAGCGGCGACTGGGTGGTCCTAATTGGTAAGCAACCTCCCGCTTTCTGCACCCGCAGTCAACTTCAAACTCCACTCGTCTCATACATCGAACTTCGCAAACCTGGACCAATTTGTCCCAAACCTTCGTGAATTCCCAAAAAAGCAAACAACACTAGAACAACGGGGGACCCATACCTCTCCCACAAACACCCCCCTTGCACCACCAAGCTAACTCCACCCACCCACAGGCGCCGGCGGCGGCCTCGGCCACATCGCCGTCCAACTGGGCGCGCGAGGCATGGGCTACCGCGTCATCGGCATCGACCACGACAGCAAAGAAGATCTAGTCCTCTCGTCGGGCGCGGAGCACTTCCTGCCGCTCTCGCTCGGCAAGTCGCTGCCGGATAAGGTCAAGGAGCTGACGGACGGGCTGGGCGCCACGGCGGCCGTCGTCGTCGCGGCCGCCAACGCCGCCTACGCCCAGGCCGCCGACATGCTGCGCATCGGCGGCACGCTGGTCTGCGTCGGCATCCCCGAGGGTGAGCCCGTGCCCATCGCTGGCGTGGCGCCGCAGTTCATGGTCGCCAAGGCCCTCAAGATCGTCGGCGTGGCCGTCGGCGACCGCCGCGAAGCCCTCGAGACGATGGATTTCGCCAAGAGAGGCATCGTGAAGACCCATTACAGGCTGGAGAAGATGGAAAAGCTGACCGATGTTTTTCACGAGATGGAAGGGGGAAAATTACGAGGCAGGGTGGTGTTGGACTTGTCCTAATTCTGAAGAAGGTGGCTCCTGTTGTAAAAAAAGGTGGAGATCTGAAAGAGGGACTGCGGTGTCGGGAGATTGCGGGCTGGAGTTTGGAGTGTCGGTGTTGAGTAGGGATAGTATGTGCATATCTGAGGATGGTGCTGTTGTCTATGAGATATGACTCTCTTAGCATGTTAGGACGGCGATGTTACCTTTGAAGCCAGCAACTAGATTGAAATAAGCTGGACAACGGATTGAACCATATCCTTCGTGACCAGGCTTATCGACGTTGCGAGACGATACGGAGGAAATCGAGCCATAGGATTCTGAAGAAGCAAAGGAAGTTTCTGTATCTTAATCGTGAGATAGTTCCTTGCATGCCTTCACGCACTCTATAGTACACAGGAGAAGACTGTCCCAGCTTCTTCCTACGTTTATCCATCCTTGAGGCTCCAGG
>RHKH01000023.1:244845-268202 GCA_009829795.1 Lasiodiplodia gonubiensis | reverse complement strand
CAATCTGGCAGTTGAAGGAGAGGCATAGCAAAGGATAGGAGAAAGCGACAGAAAAAAAAAAAAAGCGCCGAATGAAAACAGAGGATTTTCCTATTCTTTCCCCGTTCAATCCGACCAAAAGTTTTGTTGGTATCTCAGTCATCGACCAAAATAGATGATCTCGACCAAAGAAGTTGTCTTACCCGCCCAAAAGGTTTACCGTTCGAGAATAATCAAGAATCCAGGGGCCGTTCCATCGTAACCTCGTGAATAATAAAATGTAAAATGCATAAGAGAAGGGCCGTGCTCCGAGGCCAAGTGCAATCTGCTTAGTGTTGTCGTTCCAAAACGAAAGATCAAAGATACTGAGGAAGAGGACGTAAGGATATGGGAGCGGGTATATGTGGTTTGTATGCGTTTTATAAGTTAAAGGTGCATCGCTGATAGAAGGTAGAGTAAAGCGGATCTAAGGTGATGGACGGTCGACGAGATCCAGCTCGCCATTCTCGAAATGTGCAAGCGAGCGAGGGGTACAGTTGACCGACTGACAAGAGAAGCCACAGTGCTATCATGTGTACCTTGGTGGGGGCGGGGGGTAACCACCGTATGCGCTGGAACTATAAGCTGCCGCAGATGCTGCACTGGCTCGTCGATAATAATCGCCTTCGTCGTACAAGCTGTTGTGTCTTGTCTGGGAGCTAGGGGTGTAGTTGTTGCGTTGGCAGTTTACGTCGAATTGCGCTCGAGATGCAGAGCGTGGCGCTCCGTTGTCGTCCTCGCCCGGGTCGCTATATATGTTGCTCGTATAATACGATGCAGGAATCTCACCAACATTGCCCGGCTCCGAGCGAGTACCGTAACCATCGCTCCTGGGAGTACTGAAAGATGGACTGCGCCGTCTTGAACCATTCATGCGGGAGCCAGTGCGGTATTGTCTGGTTTGCGTGGTACTTGGTGGATACTCTGAGTGACTGTTCGTCCGATAAATGCCGTTCGTGCCGCTCGCGCTTGAGGCATTGGAGTATGTGCGAGGAACCCGCGACGGTCCACCAGTGTCTGGAGGTGCGCTTTCACTGGTGAGGCCTACTACAGGAGCAGAGTTGTTCGCTTGGCTTCTTGAGGAGAAGTCATCATAGAGTTTCCCAGTACCTTCGCGTGCAATGTACGGCTTGCGCTCACGTTCAATGGGAATTGAAACAGGCTCGTTGTCGGAGTCCGATGCTGCCGTTGGCTCCCTGGTATCTGCCGGATAAGACGGGTAAGACGAGGGAGGGGGTTGCATCGGAGGTTGCGTCGGGGGCGGGGGAGGGAAAGTGGGAGTCCGGACGGTGATCTTCCCGCTGGAGCAGATGGCTGCAGCGCACCGCTGGCGCGTAGGGAGATTTTCGAACCTCGGGAACAGGCGGCGGGGAAGCTCCTTAGGGAAACGCTCTTTGATGTCATCGGCATTGCTGATAGGCATGTGCATGACAGCCTTGGCCAGACGTGCAAATTCGATCTCAGGGTGTCCCTGAATCATGAACGTCATCCAAGTATCAAAGCCCAAGGGCGTCAATGCGGGAGTGTTTGGGACCTCGTCGGCCTTCTCCTGGACCAAGTGATGGAGGCAACGCAAATCTCTGTACATCTTCGAAATTGCCGCATTGGACAGCGTCCCAAAGATCGCTGATCGAGTCAGTTTGGGTTTCCTCAAATGCAGATCATCGGACTTACTGCTCCAGGGATAGATTTCATCCTGGGTCCGAGTTTCCTCGTAGAACTTGCGCATCTTCGCTGGTGTGACAACTAAGGTCCCCTTTGGCTCGTAATCCTGCATCTATCACGAGGCGTGTCAGTAACAACACGAGTCGACGTCCGTGTTGGCGCGTACCAAGTGGAGAGCAAGGCCCCGTAAGAACTGGCTCAATCTCGGGGTTGGCTGTCCATCTGCATCGAACAGCGGGCGCCATGTCTTCTCGATGGCCGTCTCCTCGACGTCCGTGAAGTGTCGCTGGACCGGGGGCCGCGGCGGATATTGGGCATTAGCGCTGGTGTTGCCGTGTTGCGACGCGGCACCGTACTGCGAACCGTGGTCCGACGTAACCGATGACGTCGTACGTGTACCACCGAGTTTCGGTAGGGGACCGTCCCGCTTTCTAGCATCAGACTTAAAGTAAGGGTCTTGGACTGGTGGCTCAGGCGAATTGGAGCTATCGGTTGAGTGGATGCTGTCGTGCCTGCTCGGCGACGGTGGCGTGTAGACGCGCGGTGGGTAGGACGCGGTCGCAGACTCCTTCGCCTGAGGCTTGCTCTGCGAGGGAAGCTGGCCCGATGACTTGAGCGTATCCAGGACTTGTTTCCTCACTTCTTCGGTTATCTGCGCTACCAGATCTGGGTCGAGCTGGCTCGCGGCGTTCGATTTGTCGAAGGCGCTGTTGACAGCCTCGTACACAGGCTGGCCCTGCTGCGAGCTCTGTGAACCGTCCGCCGACGACGAACGCGAGGTGCGTCGGCGTGGAGGGGCCGGGTAGGATGCAGTGGATGGCAGATGGTCTGAAGGCTCAAGGTAAGCTTCGTGAGGCGGATCGGGGTTGCGGTAATCGTAGGCCATGGCGGACCGTTCCCGCGCCGGTGGTGGGCTGCTTATGTCGCTTGTCGTGCAGGAGTAATCGCCAGATGCGGCACGGTGTCGTGGCTGGTGTGGTTGACGACAGGCGTCACATCACATCGCTCGCATGAAGTGCATGCACGGCGAGGCTGAACGGGAAACTGGGTGATGGGAGAGAGGTGCGTCGAGATGGGGTGATCTGGCAGATGTAGTGTGCTGGGGCTCAGCCTTGCGCCCGACGCAACGGTCACAATTGCGTTTGCCGGGTTGGGCAGGCTGTTTTCTGATGCGGCACCGGTCAGGCTGGAGTGTTGGATGGTATTCAGACGTAGGGCAGCAGCGCAGGCGTGTTGGGTTAGTTGTCAAGAAATAGGGCAGGGTCTCTGGAAAACATGGAAGGCTCATTCTCCACCAGCCAGCCAGAGATATGCATCACAGAATCAAGTCGGCCGCGTGCGTCATCCCCAGAGCACACGGGAGAGCAGCCACGCCCGGCCCCGTTACCCCGTCGCCTCCCGCAAATCAGCATTCGAAACGGCCTCGCTTGCCCGTCCAAGACCTGACCAGGCACGCGCCGCCACCCGTAAGCATGCGCATCGTCATTCTCGCCCATGCTGCCGGACACTCTAAGAGACCCGAGAACCGCGCGCCCTCGCCGCTTGTGGCACTAGTCCGACCTCTGCCGGCGCGCCGTTAATAGATAGAAGACGGTATCCTTCCCCGGGTTGGCCAGATCGCCCGCTGCAGGAACCGGCTGTGCTCGATAGCTGGCACGCGAAACTTGTTGCGCTGGCCCGTGGCAGCGTCGCATTCCTCACGTCATAGAAGCTTCCATGGGCACGTGTAGGTGCTACTGCTACTCTCCGGAGGTTAAGCCCTTCCCCGCCGTTGCCTGGTGGAGCGGCGTTAACGCAGGGTCTCTCGCCCCTAAAGAAGTTGCCGCGGGCCAGGGTCACTGAACCGCTCTGGCACGCATAACATATAGCATGCACGTCACAACATGGGCATGGTTCGTTGATAGCGGATGCTGACGGACGCGCACGCTGATGCCGGGCGGGTTTCAAGCTGGCGCGCCACTGCCACCGCCCCCCGGTGCCGCTGAGGGCGGCGCAGAGCAACGGAAAATTTGAGTTGTTTATGAAGAGGAAACGGCGGTCGAAACACAGAAACGACAGGCTGCCGAGACTGGCCGCCGAGGCGCGGCCCACCGGTGTGTTGGACTCCTACAGCAGTAGCCTACCGCCCTGCATCGTCACCCTCGCCCCTCTTCTCCCACGGAGCATCCTTGGGCTGCTGGGCGCCGCTCTCTTGCCAACATCATCGAATGTCCCTGCACCGCGCTGCTCGTGGCCGCACAGCGATTTTCCGGGATGCGGAGCTGTGGTCGCCCTGCGTGAGCCCAGCGGCGGGCGCGTACGAGCGGCGCACGGTCGCTGCGCTAATCTTACTACGTAGCCTGCCTCAGCGGGTGTTTCAGCTTTGCAGGGCCCACGAATCGCAGCGCGCCGCGCCTGGCTACCGGACTTCTCAGCTGTCTGGACGTTGAGAAACAAAGCTGCCGCTCTGTCCTGCGGCCTCTTGTGTCGTGGGCGTTGCCTCTCTCTCTCTACCCTTTGTCCGTTGCTGCGAGTTCGGGGTGCCCGCCTGTGCCCACCGCGAAACGCCCAGCACCTCCCTGTCTCACTTCTAAAATCCGCTGCGCATCCCGCAACGCAACCTCCACGCACACTCTCGCATCCTTTTCTGAATCGCGCCGGTCCGCGATCCTTGTGCGAGCCTCCGCCTTGCGTGCTCACAGACCTCAAGCCCGACTCCGACTCCCGACGACGGTCCTCGGGCACACCGCAACGCTCAACTACCGCGTGCACCCTCGCACTCGCCCGCTGCGCTGCAGCTCCTGTTCCGACCGCATCGCTGCCCGCGTCGCTGCTGTGTGCCTTCGAGCTGCTCCTGGGCCGTCCCTCCCATTATCAGCGAACAATAAGATCGACCGTCGCAACCGCCATGCTCTTATGACGCTGTTTAATTAGGAGGAAATAGCACTTACGACCTCTCCTCGAGCCTACCTACTCAATAATCCACCCCGCCGGCCTCCCGCAGTCAAAGGACCACACCACCACTATGGCCATGCTTGCGTCTAAGTCGCAGTATGTCGCTCCCATGGGCAACTCGGCGCCAACATCGTCGTCTCACTACCCCCCGAGTTCCGCCAGTCACCGCCATCCGCACACCTCGGCCGCCGCCCACAACGGCACACGGTTCGCCAGCCCGACCGAGTCCGAGTTCTCCGAGACTTTCGATGCTCCTGGCTCAGTAAAGTATGACACGAAATGTGGGCGACATCTGGTGCAAAGGCTGACCAGACCGTACAGGAACTGGGACGAGGAACGCGTTGGAGAGTGGCTGAAGAGCATAAACTGCGCCCAATATGTGCAGCTCTTCAAAGGTCTGTGGAAACTGCTGTTGGACCGGAACCATCCCCTGCTGACCCCAATATAGAGAACAACATCAACGGCGAGGTGTTGATGGAGATGGACCAAAGTCAGTTGAAGGAGATGGGTATCAAGAAGATCGGCGACCGCGTTCGCATTGGCTCGCAGGCGAAGCTTTTCAGAAACAAGGAATACCGCAAGTCGAAGCGCAACTCGAATAGGGTGAGCCTTGCCGCCCCGTGGACGTCGCATGCCGTATGTGGCTAACTTTCTGATCAGGAGTCGTTGGCTCTCCTCGACAGCGCAAGCTACACTCCTCCGTCATCCGGCTCACCCAGGCCCCTTCATTCAGCAAGAGGTGCACCTACAACTTCCCGCTCCGACAAAAGGATGTCACGGCAAATTGGTGGAGCTGACTGGAGCTATACCCCAGGCCTTTCGGCTCGGAAACAACCGTCGCGTCCAGGATCGCCCCTCGTCGACCAAGAAACCCGCGGTCTTCGCCCTCCGACGTCCGGCAACATGTACAGCCCCAAGCACTCGCTCAAGAAAGACGACTCCTACTTCGGCCAGCCTCTTAGCGCAAATTCTTCTTCAGGCCGCGGTCCTAGGTCCGCCACCACTCCCGTTGAGACGCCGCAAACCGCCCGTTTTGCTAACCATATGCGCGCAAGTCCCAGCCAGGACGGTTCGACCACCAACAGCAGCGCTCTGCCCGCCGACAAAGCCTTGATTCGAGTCATCTATGACAACGGCAGGTCCTCCGTCATCGATATTAAAGGATGCAGATCGGCCGAAGACATCATGCTCCAGGTGCTGAGGAAGGGCGCGCTTAACGAGGCCCATGTCAAGAACTATTGTTTCTACGTGCTCGACGGCACTGAACCTAACCCAGCCCTCTGCCGTAAGCTTAGCGACGTCGAGCTGATTCGCGTGTGCAACGATCGGTCAAGGATGGAGCGGAACCGCCTCATTCTTCGCAAGGTCCACGCCGGCGAACCCGAGGATGACCAACTTAAGGCCGCCGCTAGCATTGCCGCACAACAATACAGTCAGCTAAACCCCACAATATTACCTACTACGGCTCGAGGCCAGCTCAAGATTGAAAAGCTTACGGGCGAGTCCTTGGCTGCAGTAAGTTATCCGCTTTCTCCGGCATCGCAGAAAGAACGCGAACGGCATATCAACTCGACTGCCAAGGACCTGGAACGCTCGGACAGCGGTCGTTCAGCCAGCAGGACTCCGGACAGGCCAATGAAACAGTTCTACGGCGGCCGTCCACCGAGCAACCTAATCACTTCCGATCTGGCCTCGTACTTCCCAGATGTCGAAAAGGAGGAAATGGACAAGACTATCCGCATGTCTGTGAGACGGTCTCGCCGGCTGAGTCGAGCCGCCAGCCGCCTCAGCACGCTAAGCAACTTCAGTGTTGCTTCAAGTTTGAAGGATGCTCCACCACTCCCCTCTATTGCTGACCAGTGGCTTAACAACAACGGTGGTCAAGCCAAGCCCTTGCGGCCACTTTCGGTAATGCGCCTAGGCCTTCCATCTCTGGGCCAGACAGCGTACCGCGATTCGATAACGTCGTCCGTCCTCGAGCCGCTGGAAGAAGAGTCTCCCACCGATCCCTCGTCAATTCGCAAATCCTACGTCTCGTTCGGCGGGGACAGTGGATCTGAAACCGTGGCTGTCACCGACCCAGAGGGCCATACAACACTGCACAGCTATTTCGACGATGGCGGCAGTAGCTTCGCCGGCAGTAGCCAGGGCACAGAGGCTGGCGACTCGTTCAACAAGCGCTTGAGCTCAGCCCTGGCCGAAGACGGCGAGGAGTACGACGAAGAGCTTGAGGAATACCTCGAGACCGACTCATGGGAGAACGTCAAGTACATGAAGGGAGCCCTGATCGGCCAAGGCTCTTTCGGCAGCGTGTACCTCGCATTGCACGCTGTGACGGGTGAGCTGATGGCCGTGAAGCAAGTGGCGCTGCCGACCAACGGCACTGTTGACCCCAAGAAGACGAGCATGCTTGATGCACTGAAGCGTGAGATCGGCCTGCTGCGCGAGCTGAAGCACCCCAACATTGTGCAGTACCTCGGCTCTAACAGCGATGAAACGCACCTCAACATTTTCTTGGAGTACGTGCCAGGTGGCTCGGTTGCCACGATGCTGGTCAACTACGGTCCTCTCCTGGAGCCACTTGTCGCAAACTTCGTGCGCCAGATTTTGACTGGTCTCGCATACCTCCACAGCAAGGATATCATCCATCGCGATATCAAGGGCGCCAACATCCTTGTCGACAACAAAGGCCGAGTCAAGATTTCCGATTTCGGAATCAGCAAGCGAGTTGAAGCTTCCACTCTGCTGTCTCCCTCGAGCGGCAAGAAGGGAGCCAACCGCGTGTCACTACAGGGCTCCGTCTTCTGGATGGCGCCTGAGGTTGTCAAGCAGACAGCATACACACGCAAGGCTGACATCTGGTCGCTTGGCTGCCTGATAGTCGAGATGTTGACGGGCGTCCACCCCCATGCCGACTGTTCACAGCTGCAGGCTATTTTCCGCATCGGTGCTGCAGGCGGCAACGCAAGCCCAACGATCCCCGACAATGCCAGCGATGACCTCAAGTTCTTCCTCAGCCGCACGTTCGAGATTGAGCATGAGAAACGCCCGAGCGCGGACGAGTTGCTGGAAAGCGAATTCTGCGTGGTCAAGGCGTAAAATGTTCGCTTCGATTCATCGACAGGAAGTCGTTAATTGTGTTCTTGTTCCTTTTTCTGTTCCTTTTCTTCAACCACGCTCATACTCATTAATGCTGCGCCCTCGCTTAGTCTTCGCAAGTGGCGCATTTGAACATTTGGCCCTGACATTCGACATACGACTTCACGTTTTTCAAAGAAGCGACGAAAAGCAAGATGGACGGAGGAAGAGAAGATGATATTTTTTGAGACGTCTTGTCATGACGAATGGCCATACCTCCTGTTTTTACCCACCGTTGAACGGATAACCAAATCTGGAGGCAATGTTGCATTTTCCTCACGGAAGCCTGCCGCACACTCCCCACGGCTTCCATGCCGTTCTTGTATTATATCCATGTTAGGCTGAAAGGCCATTGATTATTATTATGCATAGCTTTTGTACCGGGTGGTATCTGCAAATGGGCGGTAGGATAGGATAGGATAGTCCAAGGGGAAATTTGGAAAGATGATCCTTGTACACATCGAGCGACGACAATTGTGAAATGCTTTCCATGCGCGCTTGCTCATACCAAGCTGCTACAGTTGGCGGGCGGCATGTGATCTCATAGGCCGGCCGCGTAAAGTGGCACGCGCGACGCGTCGCCCGAAGCGCGCCTGCACGCACGTTCTTTCCGTCACCATCGCACGCTCAACTACACCACAAATCACCACACAGCGGCAACCCAAACGACGTCTGCGTCATGGCATTGCTCGTAGACAAGCACCGACCGCGGTCGCTCGACGCGCTGACCTATCACCACGAGCTCTCCGACCGTCTCCGCGCCCTTGTAAGGCCCCCGCCGAGAGATAACGTTCTCACCCTTCTGTCGCAAACCTGCACCGTCTCCATGTCTCCACAGAAGCCTTCCGATACTGTAGTCACATTCGCTAACTTGCGTGCGCAATTGCGCTTTCCATCGCAACTAGGCACAAAGCGGCGACTTCCCTCACCTACTCGTATACGGGCCATCCGGCGCGGGCAAGAAGACGCGCATCGTCGCGACGCTGAAGGAGTTATACGGCGCGGGCGTGGAGAAGATCAAAATCGATAGCCGAGTCTTCCAGACGTCGTCGAACCGCAAGCTCGAGTTCAACATTGTCGCGTCCAACTACCACCTCGAGATCACGCCGTCGGATGTGGGCACGTACGACCGCGTCGTCGTGCAGGACCTGCTCAAGGAGGTCGCGCAGACGCAGCAGGTGGATCTGGCAGCGAAGCAACGATTCAAGGTTGTCGTCATCAATGAGGCGGACCACTTGACGAGGGATGCGCAGGCCGCGCTGAGAAGGACGATGGAAAAGTACAGCCCGAACCTGAGGTTGATCTTGTTAGCGGAGAGCACGAGCAACATCATTGCGCCTATCAGGAGTAGGACGCTGCTCGTGAGGGTGGCGGCGCCCACGGAGGAGGACATTGCGGAAGCGTTGAAGGTGGCGGGGAAGAAGGAGGGGTGGAAGGAGAATGAGGAGTTGAACAAGAAGATTGCGAGAGAGTGCGGGAGGAATCTGAGGAAGGCATTGCTGATGTTTGAAGCGGTGCATGCGCAGAAGTAAGTGGCCATTCTCTACTTTCTGGAATCAAGGAAAAGGGAAGAAGGTCGAAGACTTGGGAATACTGACGGGCTGGCAGTGAGAATGTCACGGAAAACACGCCTATCCCTCCGCCGGACTGGGAGGCGCTCATCGCTCAGATCGCAAAAGAGATGGTCGAAGAGCGCTCACCTGCTCGCATCATGCAGGTTCGCGCGAAGCTGTATGACTTGCTCACCCATTGCATCCCACCGACAACAATCATCAAGGTACGGTCGAACAGCATTCCTCCATATATTCGTTTTGATCTGGTCCAAACTGATCCATTCTGGCAGACGCTCACATGGAAGCTGATCCCTCTTTGCGATGACGAGCTGCGAGCCGACGTAGTTAAATGGAGTGCATTCTACGAGCACAGAATAAAGATGGGCAGCGTGAGTCTCCAGATATAACGAGAGAGCAGTTGGTATGCTGACACCCATGACAGAAAGTTATCTTCCATCTCGAGGCCTTCGTTGCTAAGTTCATGCGTCTGTACGAAAGGTGAGTATTAGCTCAAATATTAAGACATACATCGGCTGATCTCCAAGTAGCCACCTTATGGGTATCGATATCGATTTCTAAGCAATAGCAACACACGAGCTTTCTTAAGGATGCACTTCAACGAAGAAGTATACATTTCACAAAATGGCTGGACACTGGGGAACGGCGTTGAACTGCTTATTGCATTGACGGGTAGGAAATATGACAACTTTCCGACTACTGACCTTTCTTCTACTCTTACTCATCTGTGACACTTTGTTCTTATGGTGTATTACTGAGAGCGACTCTTTCGTCTTCATTTTGTCTTAGTTCGTCTAAAAAGCAGAGAGCTTTCTCCCTTTCATAACCTATGTCTACGTTTGCAACTCAATAGCTCACCCATCGCTTTGAAACCACTAGCATCGGAAAGGGTATTCCTGGGGAGGCGCTTTAACTGGTAAACCGACATTTCCCCTCTCGCCTGGTATTGATCGAACAATCGTAGAACCACATCTGACGTAGAGGCTTCGCATACCAGTATGTCTCCCGTTATCCCGCATTGTACTCTCAGAGCACTTCCGGTCAGCTCCACCATTCAAACATCTTTTACTCATCACGCCAAATCAACCGTTTCCCTCGAAACCATTGCCTCTTCTTTCGGCTACAGCTCCTTATTCACACTCTCTAGCGCCACTCACGACTACCGTTCCGCAGATCTTGGCCGCCAATTTCCTCAACGTCTTCAGCGTCTCTTCGTCTTCCAGCGCAATATCCCCCGACACAAGGTCCGACTTGCTATCGAACAAGCTAGCCACCACGGTACAATTTTTGATGTCCCTCCCGCCGTACTTGGCCAGGTCCTCGCACGCCTGCCGCACAGCGCTGATGCCACCGTCGCCATCGCTGCTGCTGCTCTTGCCACTTTTGCCACCGGCGGGGACCCAGTACCACCACGGCAGCCCCAAAGCTCCGGCACCAGCAGCGGCTTCGGCGCGGTCGAGGAAGCGCTGGTAGTCGCGAAGCGGGTTGCCATGGCGGGAGAGGAGCGTGTCGACGGGCGGACGGGGGCGGCGGCGGTCATCGTCGTCGTCGTCGTCATCGTCGTCGTCGTCGTCATCGTCGTAGTCTTCGAAGAAGCGCTGCTCGTCGTACAGGCGGAGGAGGTAGGCCTTCAGGAAGATTGAGGGCAGAGCTTCGGGGTCGAGAAGGGAGGGGTCGACCGCCGTGGCGGAGGCGGGGGTGTCGCGAGCAACGTCGACGTTGTCGTCGTTGTTAGACGCAGGGTTGGTCGTCGTGTTGCCGCAGGTTTTCTTGTGGACTTTCCAGTCGGCGCGCTGGCAGGCGCGGGAGCAGTAGAGCGTGTGCTTGCACTTCGCGCAGTGGGAGAGCGGGCGCGAGAGGGCGGCCTCCGCGGCGTGGCACTTGTGGCAGACGCGGGTCGAGGGTTCGGCTTGGTTTTATGACGGTCAGCTGCGGGACGCGTTTTTATGGATGGGGAATGGGATGGGGGAGAGGGTGCGCAAGAGCTTACGAGCTTTTTTTATGTCCATGGCGGCGGGGTCGATGCCGTTGTTCATGGCGTTGAGCTTCTATGTCTTTTGGTGGCACGGGTTGTTGTGTTGCTACAGTTAAGGACGTCGATGTGCTGTTGGTTTTGGTGCGGTAGATGTGCAGGGAGACGCGAAGAAGCCGGAAGGTCCCAGCGTTTGTTTGGGGTGGTCAGGAAGTAGTTGAGAAGCCGAAAGCGCAAGCGGCGTGAAAGGAAGAAGACGGCACAGAGAAAGGCCTGGTGGTTGCCACGGACGACCGCAAGCACAGTACGCGTACTTAGTTTGGCATATGCACTGACTGAAAGCCTTATGGATGCGAAGCGGGAACCCACGGGCTTTCCCCCAAGTTGCAGTGCGCGCCGCGGCGTAGTCCTGCTCAGAGATCGCGTCTGCGAGTACCCGTTTTGCTCTTACATAGAACGAATCAACTCGGATAGGCGCGCCTTCATTTTCTCCACCGAACAAAGTAGAGTGTTCCAATCCAAGCCGCACATATTACTGTGCGAATACCTGCCTCGCATGGGGGCCCGCTTACTGATTATCAGTTTAGAATAGGAACAAGGAAGCTTAAGGAACTCGTCTTCCTTCTGTAAGCCAGTCGCTAGAATGTCCTGCAGCTGCATGGAGTAACTTTGTAAGGAGCTCTACTGGGTATAATAGCAAAGCAGCAGTCACTATTAGACACGGTCGCTTGTAGCTGTGATTTATTGGAAACCTGTACAGACTGAAGCACTTCACTTTCGCGTTCCTTGACAGGAATTTAACCAGAGAACCAAATCCTTCCATAAAGGACAGCGGGTAGGAAGTGGTAGCTCGGGAATCACGCTCGGAACAACTGCAAGAAGCTCAGCACGACTTGCATGGTCAAGCGATTGCTCACGTTGATGCTGGGCGAGGTCCTAGGCTGGAAGTCACCCAAGCGTGTAAGAAAACAGCCATGGCTGAATTGTATCGAGAGTGGCGTCCAGAAGAGTGTCATGTGAGAGAGGATTAAAACCGGGTGGTGATGGTGGATGAATGGTGAGAGGAGAGGTTGCAGGTCCAGGCCCCACGAAGATGGCGAATCAGGGATGAAGATGGAGAAACCCCCCCTGTCAATTCCCCAGACAATTCACCGTCCCCCTCGCGTACTACAAGGGCTCGGTATCTAATACGTCACGTCCATTCGCAGCTCGCCGCCATGTGCTAATTCATGGGCCGAGCGACGAATCATGTCGTCGGGTCTAGCACGGCAGCCAAGCTGCCCCGCTGCAACGGTGCGGGCATGATCATCAACTCATGACGCTGTGCCCGCATTAGTCCATTTCTTGCGGATATCCGCTGCAATGTACCACCATGCTTTCTTTTGCTTATATTTCGAAGTGTCGGATATCGGATAGACGCTGCACTACATTCTGATCTCAAGATTCTTCCCTGTCATGGCTTGGCCAAATCCGTTCAGACGACGCACCGAAAACACTCGAACGTGTGTATCCCCACGAAGCCCCTGAGAACTTGCAGTTGACCCAAATGCAGAGTATGGGGTCTATCTATCGAACTGACTCCCGAGCATCTCACTCCCGAGCAAACGCGCCCGCTGAAACTCTCTTACGACGTGCTGGGAGAGCAGTGTTTGCAGCGCTTGAATGAAATTTCGCCGCCACCACAAAATGCGCTTCCCCGGCAGAACAGTCAATACGCGGCCGCCAAGATGGACAAGACGGCTGAGGCTCCAGAAGAGCAGGATCGATCTTTGGGCGATGATAAGCGTCCGGAGAAGCAAGAAGGTCCGCCACACCGAGACCTGTATGCCTTGCTGCGGGACAACGCCGACAAGGACGAGAAGCTGGCCGAGCTGTGGAAGGAGGTCAATACGGTGCCCGATTGGGTAGACTGGGAGCAGATCAAGCGCGGCCAAGACGTGTTTTACAGGTACGGCAGCGCGGCTCTCACCGGGCTGGCGTACCAGTCACTGCTCGGCGGCATGGGTGCCGCACGCGTTGTCGAGACGCTGGCTCGCACAGGAGGATTCAGTACCAAAGTCGCGCGCAGGCGGCTCTTCGAGACTACGCAGCACATACTGCAGTGCACGAGGACGTTGGAAGGCATACAGCCGGGTGGCGAGGGCTGGGCAAGCAGCATCCGTGTGCGTCTCTTACACGCGGCGGTGCGTCAGCGCATCATGAAGCTTGCAGAGACGCGGCCGGAATACTACAGCGTGGAGAAGTACGGTGTCCCCATCAACGACCTCGACAGCATGGCCACCATCTCCGTCTTCTCTGGGACATTGATCTGGCTGAGCTGGCCGCGCCAAGGCATCTTCGTGCGGGAGCAGGAGGCAGTCGACTACATCGCCCTCTGGCGATACATCGGATACCTGGTCGGCTCTCCCACGGATGCTTTCGCCACGACATCGAAGGCGAAGGCGCTGATGGAGACGCTCTATCTCAACGAGATCCGCCCGTCCGAGGTGTCCAAGATCCTGGCGAACAACATCATCCGCTGCCTGCAAGACCAGCCACCGGCCTATGCGAGCGCCGACATGCTGGTGGCCGGGGCGCGGTGGCTGAACGGCAACGAGCTCAGCGACGCGCTCGGTCTCCCGCGACCGTCGTTGTACTACTGGGCGCTCATGGCCGGGCAGTGCATCTTCTTCATGGTCATGAACTACACCTACCGGTCCATCCCGAGCTGGGACCGGTACAAGAGCGCGGCGACGCGAGACATCTTCTGGAAGTACATCATCGACAGCAAGTGGGGTCTTGAGGGGAAGACGACGCACTTCGAGTTCAAGTACGTGCCCGAGTACGCCATCATGACGGAACTGGGTCAAACGGATCTCGCGACGCTAGACCAGGAGTACGATGTGGAGTTCAGAAACCTTCGGTGGCTGCTTTACGCGGGTATCGTGTTTGCAGGAGGGATTTACCTTTCTTACAAGGTTGTGAGCGGAATGGTTGGACTTATCCTATAGTTACTTGGATTCAAGGGTTAGGCATGCGCAAGGCTCCGCGAGTCATGCGCCCGAAAATCATCGTTCACTTTTGCCGGCGTGAGCGCAAGCTGCCATCACCACCACCAACCATTGTCATCAACCACCATAACTTCCAATGACTTGCCCCGCATGCTCGCGCCGGGTGCTCGGCCTCTTCATTGAGAGTGCGAGCGGCTTAAACGCCACCACTATACTGCGTTCTCGCCGATTGCCTCCCAACAGCGCCCCGCCACCGCTGCGCTCGAGAGCCCTCAGCACGCGACCCGCCCTCCGTGCCCCCGACTCCTTCCGCTTGCCAGATGTTAGACAACCCGATCAAAAAGACGCTGCCATCGTGCCGTCGAATATCAACCCCGAACCAACGCCACAACTACGTGACGACGCCGAAGTTACAATCGATGGGGCCCATTCTGCGGACCCTGACCCGGCCGAGCTGCGCAACGAAGTCGGCCTGGGGTCGGACAATGTGCAGCACCAGTTGTGGGAGCTGACAGGAGGCGTGTCCGGGACACGCCCACCACGGAGCAAAAAGCACAAGAAAAAGAATGGTGACGAGGGCAGCTCAGATGGGAAGAAGAAAAAAGTTGCAGAGATTATCTTACAAGGCGGCGTTCCCAAGGTTGCTACGCACGAAGAAATGACGAGGAAAACTTGGGGTAACGACAAGAAAAAGAAAATGGAACCGTGGAAGGTGCAGAAGGAAGCGCTGAAGAAAAAATTCGGGGACGAGGGCTGGCAACCGCGCAAGAAGGTGTCGCCGGACGCAATGGAAGGAATCAGGACGCTTCACCAATCGAATCCTGGGTTTTACACGACGCCGGTGCTGGCCAATGAGTTCCAGGTCAGCCCGGAGGTGATACGGAGGATTCTCAGGTCCAAGTGGCGGCCCAAGGAAGAAGAGCAGGAGGAGCGGGCGCAGCGCTGGGAGAAACGCGGCGAGAAGATCTGGGAAATGCAGGTGGAGAAGGGACTCAAGCCTCCCAAGAAGTGGAGGGTCAAGGGTATAGGAAGTGTGCATGGAGGCAAGGATGTGGTGCCGGCGTGGAAGCAGAAGCGAGGCCGGAATGGCAAAGGAGAGTATGCACAGTATGAGCCGAGGAATCGTGTTTCAGAGTTTTCGCGGCCAAGGGGACCGGGTACTAATTACGGCGACGAGGGCGGCTGGAACGACAGGATTCTGTAGTATAGTTACGTATGTACCGTATGCAATGCGGGCGGCGCAGTCAGAAGGGGAAGGGCTCCTTGGCATACGCATGGCGTCCAGCCAGGTCGCTTGAGCTCCGCAACACCTCCGTCCTCTGGTCATCAGCCCGCGCCCTGTGCTCGTAGCGTGGTCGACGTTTGACTTTTAGCCGCTCAGCATGACTTCTACGCACGGCCGATCATCGCCCGCACTCTCATGACCTAGAGCTCCCGTGCGCGGAGGAGCTCCCTCATCTCCGCAATGTCCACCACCAGCACCAAGACGACCCCGATACGCGTGTCGGTCAGCTTCAAGGAACCCTCCGTCTTCGCCGGCGAAGACGTCCAGTGCACCATCACCTTCAAGAACGTCGCCTCGACCCAATCCGCCGCCGAGCGCACCCCTCAGCACTCCTCCTGCGGCGACCCCCGCCTCCTGCATCCTGAGCGCTCGCGCACAAAGCCTCTCCCCGCGCGCGCCCCCTCTGTCGCCCAGTCGCTAGCTCCCTCGGTCGCCCCGAGCATCCCGTCGTCGGTCCAGCCGTCTGCAAGCAAGAACTCGTCGCTCCACGATGTCGCCATCATCCCGCAAGGGGCTCAGAGCGCCGCGCCGCCTGCGAGAGCCCGCGGCCACCGCCCAACCCTCAGCTTGAACACTCCGCACCTTCCGGGCGTCCCGCGGTCGCCGTCCGCGCCTAGCAATGCCCCCAATGGCTCTACCACGCCCGTCCACAAGCACGGCAGGTCTTTGTCGATAATGTCTATTCACAGCGATGCCATCAACGGCACCAACACCACTCCTGGCGGCGTGGCCCCGCCCAAACGCCCAGCGAGAGGACACGGAAGGAGTACCAGCCTCCAAGTTGTCTCTCCGCGGGGAGGAAGTTCGGGTGCGCCTAACAGTGAGTCCGCCCTCTCGGCCCATCGCATTGGTACTGACCATACAACCAGGCTCTCGTTCCTTACAGCCCTCGCCGTTTTTCAGCACATCACCGCCCCCACTGGGTCGAGCACAGACGGATAATAGCGTGCCAACCCGGCCGAGACCGAGCAGACGAACATCAAAGCAGGGCACTTCGCCGGGAACGCCTGTGGCCAGCGAAACCAGGAAAGCGTCGCTGGGGAGCTTCAAGTTTCCTCCGACGTCGCCTGAGCCTAGCTCCGCTCTCGGGGAGATGAGCCCTGCGCTGGAGATATCTCCAGCAGCAGACGACACCTTCATCGTCCATCGCACGAGGAACGCGTCACTGGTGCCGTCACCGGGCAATTCCTTGACGAGAAGCCCAGAGGAGATTGCGCCGCCGCGAGAGAAATTGCAGCCATCGCCAGTCACGAGGATCATATCAGGCGCGAGCATGAACGGAGGCAGCTCTCGCAGCAGTGGCGAGTTCTACACCGTGAGCAACAATTCCACCGAGACCTTGGCATCGGAATACATAGCACGACCGACAGCTCGCCTTCTTCCCAAGTTGATGCAGGATCGCAAGCCTTCCAATCTCGCACCAGTGCAATCACGTCTGCAAGACAAACCCGAAGTCTTGATGATGGGCTATGCCCAAGTCATGGGCTCGTTCACCCTCGACGGCTCACTCATCAACCAAGGACCATTCGAGGAAGTCAAACGGAAAGGCATGATGGGAGGGCAGGGCGGCGGCGGCGTTGTCGGTATCGAACGAACAAAGCGCGACAGCGGACTGTTCGGCGCGCTTGGCTGGTCGCATCTTGGGGAGTCACTCGGAGGTCTCCTGGGTGGCGCCGAGCCTAGCAGCATCCGCGAGATGCGATCTGTTGCAAGTGCAAAGACCGTCCCGCTGCTGAGCACACCGCAAAGCATTCTCTTTGTTGATTTGAAACTAGCGCCCGGAGAGGAGAAGAGTTACACGTACACATTCACGCTACCGAGAGGACTACCACCATCGCACAAGGGAAGGGCAATGAAGGTGAATTACCATCTGAATATCGGAACTCAAAGACCCGGCAGCGCGGCAAGAGCGGTGAGGAGTGTAACCGTGCCTTTCCGGGTCTTTGGAAGCGTCAACAGTAAGTTTGACAATATTCAAGCCACAGGACCTTCGATGCTAATATTCCGCAGACCTTGGCGAAATTCTCGGACACGACTTGATGTCCCCGTACATAATTCTGCGCGACCAGGCTACCATCAACACCATTGAAGACCCCAAAGCTCAATCAATACCCAATGGTTCAATCAGCAGAAGGACGACGGGCGAGGCAAAGCAGGCTCGGGTTGAATTCGAAAACTATGTGCGGAATCTGCTCGAAACAGCAAAGCGCGACCCAAATTCTGGCCTCCTCTCGCCTACCGAAGCGCCCTCAGAATATCGACGCCGTCGCTCCACAGTCGAAGACCTACCCGTCAACTCGATGAAAGAGGCCATCGATTTTGCAATCCTTCGTTCCAACAGTAGTTCCTTCTCCAGCGCCTCGACCAACCGCTTCGAGATTGCGCGCAACGGACGGCGCGTGGCGGTGATCAGGCTGGCACGACCAGCCTACCGGCTCGGGGAGACGATCTCGACGGTCATCGACTTCGACAACGCGGACATACCGGTGTACGGCATCGCGGTGACGCTCGAGTCGAGCGAGAAGGTGGACCCGGCCATCGCACTACGCAGTGGGGCGAGCATTCACCGGGTGACGCGCAAGGTGCACGCCAGCTTCGCCGAAAACACGCTGTTCGCGCGGCGCGTCAGCTTCGCGCCCACGGTGCCGCCGAACGCGACGCCCGAGTTCATCACGAGCGGCGTCAGCCTGGAGTGGAAGCTCAGGGTTGAGTTCGTCACGCCCAGGATCGCCCATCATCATAATCACGGTAGCGTCCACGGAAGCGCCTACGGTAGCGCCTACAACAGCCGCAACAACAGTGTCGCAAACACGCCCGTCATGGAGAAGCTGCCACCGCAGCAACAGTTCGGAGAGGCTTGGGGCGGAGTAGGAACGTTGATGGAAGAGCTGGGCAGCGATGATCGCGGCACTGTGTTGGCGGCGGTGGAGAGGCTGAACTGCGAGAGCTTCGAGGTTGCCGTTCCGATTAGAGTGTATGGTTCCCTGACGGGCTCGGACAGCTTGACGGCTGCGGGCGAGCAGGAGGACGGATATGCCATCTAGGCGCGAAAGGAAGAGAGAGGGGAAAGAAGAATATTCACTTATCGCTTATTTTGGACGATTGTTTAATACGGTGGGGGGTTTTTGGAGAGGCACTGTGCAATTAGGAAGGATGGGTGGGTACGATCAAGGGAGTAAGTACGGTTTACGCGACATTTATTGTTCAAGAGAGAGAAAAAGGCCAGCATTTGGCGATGTAGAAATGAAAGCTTTGTTTTATGGTTGTCTTGTTCGTCGTGTTCAGACTGATGATTCCTTCCAGGACAGGGGAAACAGCATTTCGAGGAGCAGGTGAAATGAAGTTAGAACAGAGAAGCGCTGATCTCAGCCCCATTGGTGGAGTGGAACCGCCGTCTGGGCCGAAAGGATTCACTGCCTTGATGGAAGTTCCCGGCGGTTCCTTTTGGTTTGCCGAACGACGATCCGGCAGGGCATGATTCGGGAGGGACGACGATTGCTGATCGCCATCGTATCTGCTGGCTGCAGGGGGCAGTAACAGGGGCGAGGTTGCTGTTTTGGGCAGAGAGCTAGGTAAGCTTACTGCACAAGCTTTTCCTAGGCCTCCGTCTGTCGCTCATCCACATCCTACACCAACGTCTGGCCTCTCATCACAACCCTCGAAGTCTCGGTCTCTCGGGGTGTTTCGCTTTATTATATCCGGAGCGATGGAGCAGTGTCGTTAGCGCGCATGCGTCTATTGGGTTCCGGCCCTCGGCAAGCCACAAACATTCCGGATTCGCCAGGAACGGCCCCTGAGGGGCTATTTTGGCTCTGCTCCGCGACGCCTCAATGCTTCAGTCTTACCATCTCTCGCTTTCGCGAAGCCCACGGCTGAGGCCGTTATTTTCGGCACCCGGGAACTTGGCGCCATTTGCCCATGCTGGGGCTAGAACCAACCGAAATTTGACTGGGCTGGGCGGAGTGGACGTGAGCCTCTCACATCACTGGCGCATGGGGGAGGATGCGCGTGGCGTGTTGGTGGTGAAGCTTGTGTGTCGTCTCGCCTTTCTTGCTGGGTGGATAGTGGTGGCTTTTGCCGCATTGACTGGGCTCAGATGACCATGCGGAGAAGCAAAGTGCGGTGGTGTGTGCGGTACTGCTGCCTGCAAGCGCGCGCGAAGGATTGAGCCGGACGACGAGTGGACTTTTGTATAAGATCGAGGTTGTTCCCGGCTTCTTCATGCCCTCACCACCCTACGTCTCTCGTTACGGTCGTCGGTCTTTGAGGTTTCCCTCCAGTCCTTCTCTGAAACCAGCAGTTCACTGCATCACATTCGTTGCCAACCACAACAACAATCAAAAACATACATCCTTTTTTCACTTAACCACCAAACATAACAACATGCGTACTACCGGCGCCACCCTCTTCGCCACCGCCCTCCTGGCGGCCAGCGGCGCCCTCGCTCGCACCGATCTGTCCGGCTGCGTGTCGTCGGCGACGGTCAAGTACGGCGGCGCCTCGCTGGTATGGTACGTGCCCGGCACTGGTGAGCTGTGCGAATTCCTCGACTGCGGCGGCGGCCGCGCCCCGCCCAAGACGACGGTCCCCGGCTGCGCCGCCTACTCGGGCACCGCCACTTACTCGCCCAACTACCTCCCCGGCTACGGCGCTGATGCGACTCCCACGGCCGCGGCCTCTTCTTCTTCCTCGGCTGCTGCTGCTACGTCGGCTTCGGCCAGCCCTAGCGTCACTGCTGCCCCTAGCTTGTCGAGCGCGGCCGTCAGCAGCAGCGCCGCTGCCTCGTCGTCCTCCTCCGCTGCTGAGAGCAGCGCGACCGCTTCTTCTTCTTCGTTGGCGTACGCCTCCCACGGCGCGTCGACTGTGACTCCAGTCACCACCCCCAAGGGCGTCATGACGCCCGTCGCTGGCACCCCGTCTGCCGCGTCCACCCCGGCTCACTTCACCGGCGCTGCCGGTAGGATCGAGGCCGCTGCTGGCGTCGCCGTCGGCGGTGTCGTTGCTGCGCTTGCTTGGTTGTAAGCGATGGGACGAGTTGCCAGGGACCTGGGATGCAATAAATGGGAGCTTGGATGGCGATTAGGAAGGGAGGAGATCGAATGGATGAGACGGCATAATGTGTTATTGATAATAGTGCCTCACACATGACGAAAGCAAATGAAATACCATTCGGTCAACATGTTCCGTTGTTGGGTTCTTTGTCTCTGTAGATTTGACGTTCATCGTGCCTCATAGCTTTGCCTTCGGAGAGCCTGATAGGAGCTCATCCACCATCTCACTCACGACTTCGCCCAGCCCGAAGCTATAGCCATACCCACTACCCGAGACACCTAGCACCATCTCCAGTCAGCCAAAATCCGAGATATAACGGCAAGGGGGAAAAGGGGCAGGGAAAGACCCAAACCAACTCACCGTACGCATGCACAACCTTCAACCCAGCACCACCGCCCTCCAACACCTCCTTCTCCACCCTCGGCCCGCCCTCCCTGCCCGGCCTGAACCCTACGTTGTCCCTCACGACGTCGAAGTCGGCCGGAAAGGCGGCGAAGACGTGCGGCAGGTTGTCGCCGACGCGGTTGAAGATGTCGGTCCGCTGGTCGCCGCTGACGTGCGGGTCGCCGCTGCCGACGCCCTTGACGCCGCCGACGACGGCCGTGCCGTCCAGCCGCGGGATGCAATACGTGTACTGCGAGCCCTGGCGCATGAAGATCTTGGACCAGTGCGTGCGGAGGAGGTGCGTCTGGCCGCGGACGGCCTGGATCTTCTGTTTCTCACCTCCGTCAGGAGAGACGAGGTCACGCGCCCCATTGCCCGAGGCATTGATCAGCACATCGCACGCCGGCGCGATGGATGCGGTGTCGCCGAGGCTGTCGACGGAGCGCTGGACGAAGGTCACGGCGTTGGCGCCTTGCTCGAGCTGCGCGCGCAGCCACGGCAGCAGGATGGCCGGCTGCACCACTACCGTCTGCCAGCTCGTGCCGAGCGTGCAGCCCGTGGGCAGGTCGGCGGCCGGGATGGGCTGGAAGTTGGGCACGTGGGCCGCGTACCAGACGTCGTCGAGGGTGGCGCCGTCGTCTCGGACGTCTTCGATGTCGATCCGTCGCACGCTGGACTCGGGGGAGGCGTCGGCCAGGCGGAAGAGGTGGGGGAGGGTGAGGGCGAGCATGCGTTGGTGCAGGGGGGAGATTTTGATGTCGGGCATGTAGAAGGCGCCGGCCCAGCTAGAGAGAGTGGTTCATATTGGTTAGTTTCGGATCGTTTCGATTCCTTGTAGAGGGCCGGTAGGTGAGGCACGTGGAAATTTTACTATCAAAGCGACTCACGGGGAAGCCCAGTCTTTGGAGGCGGTATCCAAGTCTATGGCCTGGCCATCTTTGGGTGGAAGGTCCCGCGCGATGATTGTGACATTATGGCCCTTCGAGCGGAGGATTGAGGCAGTAGCAAGGCCGGTGATGCTGTACTAACCGTCAGTTCCATGAGACATTCATACAACGTTCAAGTGAGACACTCAAATACTACTCGTGATGGAAAAAGAAAGTGGGGGGATGTGAAATGCAATTAGCATATTGGGGTGGATAGCGTACCCAGCGCCAAGTATCGTGATCTTAGCCATTCTACAAGCTTGTACAATGGCTCACTCGAACGTAGTCTAAAACTGGGAAAGTTAATGGAAGTTTGTATATATGTACAATCGTTGGTGGTTGCGGGATCAGAAGTCATGCCATCGCTTATCGCCGGGTGTCGGGTTTGCCGCTTGCGGGCCGACACTGCGGGGAGCACCATCACTCCTGAATGCTTCACAGTATCGAAAAAAAGTCAGAACCAAAGTCTAGATAAAGTACCTGATCATACTTGAGTCTGAACACTTGTTTATGAATGCTGAACAAACTAAACTTCAGCATCTTTTCCCCTCAGACGCCATTGTAAGCCCTTAACGCTTTTTTTAGATGAAGCGATTCCCTATCTTAACACAATGATGAGCTTTAGCAAGTAGAAAAGAGTGAACATCGACAGCGGACTCACCCAGCTGACCAGGAGAGTTGTTCCTCTCGACGAGAAGCAGTACATACGGAGTTCCCACACGTATAGCGCATCAGCTTTGCCATTGTTGACCACGCTTAAGCCGCAACGAATCTGGCTGCTTTTACACATCGTCTCCGGCAACAGATTCACTGCCTTTACGAGGCCAGGGTACTCGCATCAGCTGCTGCGCCCGCACAAGCCTCTCAAGAAACCATGTGAACAGAACCTCTCATGCTTTATGCTAGATCCTTGTGAAGCCCATGCCCGCCTCAAGAATATTATAGTCGATCTCCCATGAAGGCACCGGGATTTAGCTAGAGCGAAATCATAAAGGTCTTATAGAGAAATCTGTGGTTGACTAGAGTCTGTGTTTATATATTCGAATCTTCGACCCTCATTTCATAGACCCGTCCGAGGGCCGGTAACGAGTGGGGAGTTGACGCAGTCGCCCTCCCTACTTAAGCCGTGACTCGGACGCCACATGCGAGGGTGGGGTACGGTCGGGTGGGTGTGACGGGAAAAAACAGGCGGTCCTCGAAGAGCCTGTTACTGTGCCACAGGCATAGTTTTTTGCCTCCGCCACGATGCTTCTTTTTCCTCAGCAGGATCATCAAAACGCGATTTTTGGTATTCAGTGTTTCTGCTGTTGAACGGTTCGAGAAGAAAAATGGAAAGAAATCTACGGTGCTTGGTAGTCAAACGTAGAAAGAAATTCATGGCTCTCTGATCAAGAAGGGAAGGAAATCAATGTGATAATTTTT
>RHKH01000023.1:196756-241389 GCA_009829795.1 Lasiodiplodia gonubiensis | reverse complement strand
CAGCCCACGCCATCCCCCGCCTCCGCCCAGAACCATGTCCGCCCTGCGCGCCACTTATTTCTCGCCCGCCGACGGCTCTGCCGTCTTCTCCCGCGACCTGCCGCCCGTCAGCGGCGCACCCACCACCGACGAGAAGACAGCCTACCTTTCCGCTCTCCGCAAGTCCGTGTCCGAGCTTCAGACCGAGATCAATGCCCACGTCACCCAGAAGATGGAGCAAGAAAAGAAGGCTTCCGGCGTAGATGAAAGCAAAGAGGCGGCTTTGGAGGCCAATTACGGCGAGGAGGTCGTTGAAGAGGACGAATGATCCACTAGCAACCTTTCCGGCCTGGTACTACATGCGGCCATCCTCTTATCCGGGAAAGGCACTGTCGTTGCATTAGCATGGCCGCCTAGGACTTTTGCGGAAGCTGATCAACCATCGCATAACGGGCGCCGTCACCGGAAGGCTGCTCGTGCGAGAGCTTCGACACATGCATCGAACCTGTGCCAATCGCCGAGTGGATCTACAGTCTCAACCGACCGTCGGATCTGCTTAGCTCGTAACCCTACTCTGGTGGGCCATGTTCTATCCGCAAAGATAATCCGGCTGGCGACTGCTTCTGTTCGATTGCGTAATCAGTATCGAGGCGGATAATTCATTCACGCTCCTACGGTACCTGATGGGGTGGGGGCTCCGAATCACGTCCGCATGAACAGCTCCCATATTGGCCGCAGAATCAACTCGGGTTGTGTGGGCTCGCTCGTCCTGTGTTTTGGAGACGGACTACGTCAATTTCAATACAAATCCTACCTTTCCCAATAGCTCAACTGACGTCGAGACGGTGATCCATTGTTCCCATCTTTTGGGTTCGTGGCCCGCTTCTTGTGAAAAGTAAAGAAAAGGGAAATATTGGCGAAGCCTTGAAGACGTCCACAATTCGATAGGCGTCTACTTTTCCAATCTCCTCAGACATATTCGGACCATATGTCCGATCAACCATTTCTCATCCCAGCTTCATTGCATTTTCTTGCGTGACAAACGTACCAAGATCATTGGGTACGGTAACAACAGCATGACAAAGAGATTCAAGATAAATCTGCTTTCTTTTCGCCCGTAATCCGTTTCTTTCAATGCCCCCTTCAGAGGCGTGTCGGTAGAAAGATTCTCGCAAATAAAGCCCAGTGCTTTCCATAACGTTCAAATGTCTTCTTCGTTTCTTTCTTTTCCCTTAGCGACCCATACTTTCACTTCCCCACAAGTTCGGCTTTAATACGACATATGTGTTGTTTAGAGCCTAAACTTCAGCCGTCTTGTGGAGCTGATGCTGATTGGCGTTTGACCTTGCCAATATACGCGCGTCACTGCCACTTTTGCGTACGCAGGTGTACAGAGACTGCTCGGGTAGACAGGCTGGTATTGGAGCATCAACTGACATTGCTCTATTGTAGATACGCAGTCACTTCGCCTCCCCCTCGCTTGTGCACAAAAACCAGGCTAGTCAAGTCTGCGAAACGACTGCCCTCATGTCTACATGCTCATTCACGACCTGCCTCACTGCACTTAACCATGCCATCGAGCACCCAAGATGCACTTGAACCAACCCACCACCTTCCGCGGGTTACGAGAACAACTTTCATCAGCACCGACTACGTGTCACCATACTCAATTCCCAAGCACTCTCCATACTCAAGTGGCAATTCAGCCATGCCTACTAATGCGCAAACTCCACCCATTATCAAGTTCCGCGTCTCACTGAATGGCGGAAGAGCTCAACAATCTGCGGCTTCCCCTCGCACCTCCTCCCGTGTTGCCGGTCAGGCAAACCCGCCCGCAGCCTCGCCCAAGAGCCCTACTGCGGGCCTCTGGCACGAATGGTATGCTAAATGGATTAACCGCTTCTGGGGTCGATTGCGCCAGGAAGGCATCGACCTACGAATTCTCCCGGATTCCTGCGGCGAAGCCGTCACACCGGACATGATCGCTTCCACCAACGTCTCGGATCCGGTCATCGCTTTGGTCCATTACTTGGTAAGCACCCCCGTTCCTACCGTTCGAAGATTTCCCCGCAACCGCTCTTCACCTAAGACACACGAGCACACACTCGGGCAGCTCCCGTGCCCAGCACCAGTTCACCAACAAGACCAGCTAACACCCCATTCCTCCAGGTCAACTCGCACGCCTACATCACGACGACCTACGACCGCAACCTGGCCGCGGCCATGGGCTATCCGGTGGCCGACTGGGCGTACCCGGAGTTCGCGCTGCAGGACCGCAGCGCGCTGGCCAGCACGGCGAACACCACCACCACCATCATTGTCGTCGACTACCACCTGCACGACCCGGGCCCGATCGTCCACAAGCGCCGCCGTGTGCACGGCCGTCTCGTCACTAACAAGCTCCAGTGGGACTTCGGCATCTGCAGCCCGCCCGTGCCGTGGTACTGGAGCCGCTTGCCGCAGGTGCACGTGTCCGAGGTGCCGTATGTGCTGCAGGCGAGGGAGGAGAGGGAGGATGCGGAGGAGGCGAAGAAGGCCTTTCGGAAGCGGATCAGGAAGGTGCTGCTAGGGAAGGACAGAAATGAGAAGCTGGTGAGGAAGAGAGAGGAGGATGAAGATAGGGAGGCGGTCCAGAAGCACTTAAGCAAGATCGAGGAGGATGACGATAGAGAGGCGGTCAAGAAGCACCTAAGCAAGATCAAGGAGTGTGCTGGGGATGCGGCAGATGAAGCGGAGGAGGAGGAAGAAGAAGAACAAGAGGAAAATGACGATGATGACCTGATAGATGGCTCGGACGAGGAAGATGACTCGACAGATAAGGACTTCGCGGATGAGGAACGTGATGTTCTTGAGGGTGCGGACGTGGCGGATGTTCCCAGCCCCGATGAAGATTCTCCCAAGAAAGAAAGCGAAGACGAGAGGCCTCGGATTCGCCGCTCTACCCGTCTTGGACAGCGCCCACGTCGTCAATATGGCCATCAGTTGTAAGGCACTGCAAGAACGGCAGAGAAGCTTCTTGTGGTAATCTACGGAGGAGAAGGTTAGACTGTGCTTTTACTTTAATTCGCCGCTCGAAAACGGATATAGGACGAATTACTTAAGCCGGAATTTGGAAGCTCTGACAAGCATAAAACGGAATACCATATTTGCCCTCCATTAGAAGTGTGAATGACGGGTAACGCATGAATGGTGTTGTGTATTCGCATTCTGTTGAGCTCGCGGAAGCCCCATTTCTAACAATATATTTTTATCCCTTGGTTTTACCTTACGCCTTGGCCTTTGGCAGCTCCAGGTCGACTACCACTGGCGCATTGCTCGGCGTATACGACAGATCCATGATACTCGCATTGACCATGACTGTCTCCTCCCCTACCCTTAACGGAGTACCTCCACTCTCACTGACGTCAACGAATGCGGCATGGTCCTTGGTCATGGCGGCCTCATCGAACTCGTATTCCGTAGCCTTCTTCACCAGTTCATCGATACTCTTCATGGGCTTCTTTTCCCCCGCCGTCGCTGCATCATCGCGATCCGGCCACTCGACCCTCTCGACACCCCAAGCTTCGTGGATGTGTCCCCACGCATGGAGCCTAGGCCTGGCTCTTTCCACCGCGCGCAACAGATGCGGGCAGCCGACGGCGAGTTCGGATCTCGTGGTATCCAGCCGGTTCTTGGCTGGGCCGTGCGTCATCACGACATCAACAGCACCGGGTGGGAAGTGCTCGGGAAGCGGGTTGACGGCGACGTTGACGGCGTCCGGAGCGGAGAGATGCGGGGGGTTCCAGCGGTCATTGTCGTGGTCGTAGTTGAAGGCCCACTGCCAGAATTCGGGCTGCCACGGGGAGGCGTAGACCTGCATGTATTGCTTGTCAACAGCCGAAGGTGATATGCAACAGATATCCGGGCAGTAGGTAGGGAAAGACACAATGTATCACGTGAGAGTATGGTCAACGTACGGTCATCTTCGCGCCGTTCTGCAGCACAAACTCATGCACGCCCTCCTCGAGATACGTCACGCCCTTGGCCTTCGCCTTCTCCCCTGTCCACATCTCCTTGGCCTTCCTCGGCATGTCCGGGTCATAATTTTTGAGGTGCATCCGCTGTCCGTTCGGGAACGGCGCTGGCTTCCCGCGGCTCTGGCCCAGGTAGAACTCCTCGTCCAGGCTCAGATCGTGGTTGCCGGCGATGACGAGCTTGAGCGGGGCGTCGATGGAGCCCAGCATGTCGAGTGCGCCCTCGTACTCGTCGAGGTAGCCCATCATGGTGAGGTCGCCGCAGTGCAGCAGCACGTCAGCCGCCGGCAGCGGCGCCCGAAAAGGGACTTCGAGCGCCCGCTCATTCCCGCTGGGGTCGATTAGGGGAGCGGTGTGCGTGTCGGAGATGATCAAGATGCGGGTCTTGACCGTTTCTGCCGAGCTTTGCGGTTGAGACATTGTTTTTTCGGTGTGGTTCCCGTTGGTGACGTCGTTGGTGCTTGCGGGGCTTCCCTCTGTGGCGGGTAATCCGCGCGGGCGCCTGCTGATGCTGCGCGTGGTAGATACCCGGAGAAATATCGCCGGATGATGATGGGAAAATATTGAGAGCGTGGGCAATGCAGGCGTCGTCGTTATCGTTCCTACCTTAAGGGGTGGCGAGCACATGTCATGGGAGGAGGCTCATAGATGGAAAGTCGTAATCTCTAACGGCATAATCGGAGGTAGATGTCATAAATATCACATTGGTTTTCTCATGACATGCTGTATACTTTTCGAAGGTTGGAGTTGGCCAGTCCGTTGTAAGATTCATTTTTGCATATGTTATGTCCAGACTTCAACTCAAGCCATTGTATTACTTTGCTCCGCAAGACGCATTGCGATATGCAGAAGCAAGGCAGCAAAATACTGGTACGGGATGTTCGAGGTTACGGTTCAAGTGCGACAAAAGTAGAGACCCGGGCTTCGTGAAAGGGAAAGACAAAGTGTCAATGGAAGATATTTTAAGACTTTCTCGAGCAAGAACGGTCGCCGACATCATGGTGGCGAAACGAAGGAAAAGGGAAGAGCAAGGTGCTGACAGGAGTCTGCTGACTACAGATAACATCAGGCGCTGGAAACATACGACGGACCAACAAATCCACCACAGAAGTATACTAAATGGAAACCTGGGTATAGAAATATCTGACGGGTTTTCCGAATATTCGTAAGTCTCGTCCTTAGCGGCCAAAAGCGTATATAATCTGCCTCTCCGTAGTCCTACCCCAGCAGGCTTCCATCTTCATTACATTAGGAAGCCAGAATGCCTTTCTGCCAAGAGAAGGGAGCGTAAGAAATTTATATAAAACGTGTCCGCGGCATTCGATGCCGGTCGTGAAGAAAGATGACAGAGGCCACCGTTGGTAGGTATGAAGAAAGAAGTGATTTGAGAGTAAAGATGGAAAGCAGGTAGGTAGGTCATGAAAGAACAGACGAAAATAATGAGAAGCCAGTCCCGATTTTTACGACCAGAGACTGTAAACAGGTCTTTTGCGCTGACTCCGTGGGTCCTTGACCTCTTATAATCAATTCGCCGGTGGTGGATGCCCGTCGTGCGCTAATCCCGCGCCTGGATTCGAATGGACATGATGGCCTCCGCTCAGTCTGAACACCTTCTTAACGCTCTCAACTCCTTTCTGAAGATGGGGATGATGTGCAAGGAACTCGCCGTGATGGCCGGCGGCACCGCTTCCCGAGCCTGCTTTTGCACCATCGCCGCCACCACCCAGTACCGCAGCTAATGTGCCGACCCTTCCTGCTGCTGGTCCAATCTTCTTTCTGCCCATCAGCGGATCCATAGGTCCCGGCCGCGGCGGCCACTCTCCGTCGTCTTTCCAGCCCTGCACCAGGGCACGCGTCATATGCGAGAGGTTGATGGGGACCTTGGGCGTCTGGCCGCTCACGACGATCTTGGCGTAGATGTCGGAATACGCCTTGGGCGTGATGGACTGGCGGATGACGTTCTGGGGAAGCAGTGGCGGTGCAAGAGGCACGAGCGGTTCCTCAGACGCCGGTATGTCGATGTTGATCTGGGCAATCTTCTCAATAGCCTCCTGCTCGCCCTCCTCCCCCTCCTCCGCGGAAGTTTCCTCGCCATCTGTCGCTGATGCCTTCTCCTCATCCTCATCCGATTGTCCGTTTTCCACTGCACCATGTTCTCCCCGTTGCTGCACCACCACCTTCTCCTCCACCAACGCCGTCTCCTCCAGCATCTTCACAACCGTGTCCCTCGCCTCCGCCTCCGCCGGCTCCATGTCCGAGCTCGACCGGCTCCGCCGCCGCGCGTACTTACGCACGCTCGCCGCGCCCGTCCAGCGGTCCCGCCTGCGCACGAAAACGGCCATGCCCTCGTTCCACCGCATCTCCTCCTCGAGCGCGCGCCTGCGCCGGCGCTTGCGCCGCGCGACGCGCTCCTCCGCCACCCGCGGGCCCACGTGCTCCGGCGAGTCGAACCTATACTCCTTGCCGTTGGCGGCTCTGGAACCGCTGTTGTGCTGTCCTGCTGCCTTCGTTGTGGTGCCACCGCCTCCTTCATGCTCAGCCTCGTCCTCTGATGGCGAATCGTCATTGTCGTCGTCTGTGCTGCCGTAGTACCGCTCGCGAAACTCGGTCACCCCGCGCAGCTCGTCCTCAGACGCGCCCGTCGCGTAGTCGGCCTCGGCGGCCGCCGCCGCTGCGGCAGCGTGATCGGTCGGTGCGATGTTGGGGGGCAGCGGCGGCCAGTCCCAGTCGTTGCGCACGCGCTCGAAGAGGTAGCGGCGGGCGTCGCGCGCGGCTGTTTGGTTGGTGTCCATGATTTTTTCTCTTTGGGCGCGCCGGACTTGGCTCTGTTACGTTGTCTTGCCCTTTGTGTAGGATGCCAGTAGTTTGGAATCGAAATGTTTCTTGTATTCGGAAGCTGTAGTGCTTGATTTCGGCCGTGTGTCAATTTTTCTTTTTGGTCTTTTTGGTTGGGTCAAAGAATAACCGTGCGGTCTCGCGGTAATGCCATCCGGTGGGGTATGCGGTCGTGAGCTTGCTAGCGATGGAGCTATCGTGTGAGAAGGAAGCGAGAGCAGGGAAGATGCGCAGGAGCGGAATGGCGAGATATGTAGGGGTTGCGTCGCCAGTGCAGACGCCGTTGGGGGCGAGAGCGGGCGCTGTCCGCTTGGTTGTCAAGCTTTTGCTGCGTTGGCCAAGGCGAAAAGCAAGAAGTATCTTGACCAGCGCTAGCGCATACCCGATAGTCGGGGTAAAAAACGGTCACGGTCACGAGAAATCAACGCTGGGGAAGGTAGACCGGGATATCAGCAAGCCTGGGCCCACGGCCTGATGTTGATGTCACGAGGCGCTTGCAAATGCCGCTTCGAGCCGCCCATCACTATATCCTGCCGTTCGTCCGCCATGCTTGTCATTGACTCGTTGTTCTGTCTATCAACTTGAACGCCGGATATCATCAGTCCTTAAATCAATTAGGGAATCCCTTTTTGTTAACCCCTGGAAAATGCCCTCTGGTAACCGAGAATAACCCCAGTCTGTTCCTCGCATCACAGCGCCTCCCCCGCCTTGAGCGCACGCGCCTCCCGGGGCCACACACGCTTGTACAAGCTGACGCCCACTGCGTCTTGCGGGTTGATCCGCCCGTCAAACGTCGCCTTGAAGTAACCGTGCGTACCCAAGCTCTCTTTGATGAACCCACTGCGCCCACGCTTTGTCCACAGCTGCAGCGCCTTGAACCAGTGCACGTCCTCTGCATTGAAAAACATGTACCGCACAGTCACCACGCGTTTGTGGATCTTGTACGGGTGGCCGGTGAGGATGATACGTTTGGCGATCACGCGTGACGTCGAGGGCGGCAGCGAAGTGCCAGTGCCAATGAGCTGCACCTCGCCCTCATTGGTCTGCTCACCCTCAGCATCCATCGCTGTGTCCTCACCGTCTGCGCTTCCTTCATCCTCGGGAACAACCCGTTTGAAAAAGAGAGCGGGAACGGAACCCCAGGTAATTGGTGCAATAAAAGTAGCAATCGCGCTCCGTCCAGGGTGTAAAAATCTGTCACACTTGTGTACGTCGTTTGGTGTGTTTCCAGACGCTGAGTACACAGGGTTGATTCTGAGCCGCCTCGGGCCGCATTGGAGGACCAGCTCCTCCTTAGCCTTAAGCGGCTCCTCGAACTCAGAGTTGAGCGTGATGCTGTAATTGACGGCAGTGCGCTTATGCTCATGGCGCAGAAGCGAGAAAAGAGGTAGCGTGTTGGTTGGGTTGTATGTGCTTTGGAGGGCGAGGGGCACGTTGCGAAGGTGCACATTAACCCTAGTGCCAGGCTGGACACCGCCAACGAGGGCTTCTCTAGTCACACGCGCTTTTGCGCCCTTGTAGTCGGAGATTTCCAGAAGGCGCCTCCAGCTCTCCGGCTCATATGGTCTGTCCTCATCTGTCTCCCAGTGACTTGTCCTCAAGCTCTTCAAGCCTCTATACTTGGCCAAACGCTCCCGTGCGAGTACGTGAGGATGCAACTCGATCTCGTCAGGGAACTCGAGGTCCTCTTCCGCCTCCTGCTTGCGCTGAGTACGATAGGCTTCGATCTGCTCGGCCTCATCCTCAGGTGACGGGTCCATAAACATCTCAGACTGCGGGTATTCCGAGGGTGCAGCCTCGGTAGGCTCCCTTCCATTGATATCAATACCTTCCATACCATCAGCTGGGTTGGCAGGTCCATCCATGTTCTCGTCGTCTTCATCGTCTCCAGCAACGCTTTCGAGATCGGATCCAGAATCGGACATATCTCCAAGATACCATGCTGACTGGTATTTAGACGTTCCTCTCGGCAATCTCTTCGGGCGCGTTGCCTCATCGTCCTCGTCTTCCGAAAAATAATGGTGGTCATCCAGAAGGACACCCTTGCGTTCGGAAGGCGCCACAGAGACTGGATAATCGTCGATGTCCTCCATGACTGCCTCCTCAGGGGCAAGGTCGGCCAAAGTATCCTGGTCCTCGGTAGGTTGATCCAAAACGGTGTCCTGGCCCTCCAAATCGACGGCCATATCATCGCCCTTGCCCTTCTTGCGCGTTTCGAGAGGAGCAGCAGTAATCTTCTCGACCTGGAACGTTCCCCAGTCTCCCACTTCCACCAGTCTGTCCGCCTTCAATCCTTTGCCTCTCACAACACCAGTGAGGACGACCTCTCCCTTCGCCTCTTCGTCAGTCGCGGCAGCCTTGCCGCTCGGCCATCTCACATCCTCCACAACCATCCAACTACGCTCCTCCCTCCACCTTACGCCCTTCGGCATAGTTGTGCAGAGTGACCTCATAAGGTTCAAGCACTCCTGCCTATTGTCGAGCGAGTGTACCTTCTCTTGGGAGGCGAAAAAGTGCGTGATGAAGCTCTTGAGCGAGCCAAGGATCTGAGTACGACGCTTCGGAGGCTCAGCGGAGTCGAGTCCCTACTTCTCGTTAGCAATGTCTCCCAAAAGCCCCAAAAAAAGATACAACGCAACTCACCTGCACCGCGGCCAAAACGTTCGAAACACCCTGACTCTCCACACTCCTCAAGATCAATTCTCCAAGGTGATCCACCTCCTGCTCCGCCGACAGCACGAAAACGACAAAGTCGGCCACGCGACACGCGTCCAGCGCGGCGAGCAGGTCCCTGCCGACGACCAGGTACTGGACATTCTGCTTGAACCGCTCGATGCTGACGCGCGCGACGCCCTGCTCCGGCACGTCCTCTTCGAGATCGAGGCAGCCGTTCAGGCTGCGCACCGCCAGCTTGGCCGACACGTCTTCGGTGAGCGGCACGACGGCGACGACGCGCGGCGCGCCGTCGCGCCCCGCGAACACCTTGGTCGCCTCAACGTGCTCCGCATGCTTTCCCACCCGCTTCTGCTTCGCTTGGTTGCGCCGATCTAGCTTCGACATGACCTGCTGGTGCGGCGTGCGCCGGACGCCGCGGTCGCCGTTTTCGACTTGGCCTGTTGTTGGAGGGGTTTCATGTCAGCACTTGCAATTTCGCGGCGCATTGGGCCGGGAGAGAGGAATAAGTGAAGGGGCATATGCGCACCCTTGCTTTTCTCCTTCAGCGCGCTTTTGCTGGCATGGCGGGACTTGAAGGGCTTGTGCGACACCTTGGTGGTGCTGCGGTGGTGGTGGCCGTCCATGGGCGCCATTTTGCTCCCGCTGGCTCCGGCTTTGAAGCGGAAGGGAATGCTCGCCAGATTGGGGGTGTTGGTGCTGGCCTGGCCGGTCGAGTCGTTTTCGCTCTTGCGACAGTGACGACTGTTGTAGGCGCGGAAATTTTGGCGATGTGGGACGGCCGATAAGACCCATGGGCCCTTGGCCCGTTATCGAGCTTGCAGGGATCTTGCTCTAAATTATCTCATCACGTGCTGGCTCACGCTTCTGAAGAATGCTGACGCTGCAGGTAGTATAGTAAACGATGAAAAATATGTGCTTTCTACATGAAGAGACAACTGTGCTCGACATCTATAGATCAAGATGACGTTTTACCAACTCCAGACGCCAAAAAAGCCCACGGCCACAAGGTATCTTGCGCAAAGCTCCGTTTTGAGTCTTGTAACTCCGATTTCTACCCTTCTAACCCTCTTTTTACTTCTTGAAAACAGCATTCATGGCATCCTGGAGGATGTTGATACCCTGCTCAATCTCCGCCTCGCTAATGACCAGCGGAGGAACAAATCTGAGAGTGTTCGTGCCGCAGGTGATGATCAGCAAACCCCTCTCACGAGCAGCAGTCACGATGGGCGTCGGGTCTTGGTTCAGCTGCAGACCGAGGATCAAGCCCTTGCCCCTGATCTCAGTAATGATACCGGGGAAGCTCTGCTGAAGCTTCTCAAAGTGCTTGCGGAAGATCTGCTCCTTCTTGAGAACGGACTGCTGCAACTCCGGGTCCGCCAGCCTGCCCACGATGTGGTGTGCAAGGCGGCAGGCGAGGGGGTTGCCGCCAAAAGTAGTGCCGTGGTCACCGGGCTTGATCTTCGATACGACGAAATCGTTGACGACGGTGGCACCAATGGGGAAACCGTTGCCCAGGGCCTTTGCAGTCGTGAGGATGTCGGGGTGCGCCTCCTTGGGCAGGGCGGCGTGAGCCCAGATCTGACCGGTCCGGCCGAGACCGCTCTGAATCTCGTCGTAAATCAGGACAGCGCCGACCTCGGTGCAGCGCTTGCGGAGTGCGAGAAGGAACTCGGGCGTCGCAACGTTGACACCACCCTCTCCCTGGATGGGCTCAATGATGACACCGCAGGTGTTCTCGGTGACCAGCGATGAAATGGCCTCAATGTCGTTGTAAGTGCCGTATCTGAAGCCAGGGACCATAGGCGCGAAAGGCTTCTGGTACTTGGGGTTCGGCGTCGCGGAGAGCGAGCCCATGGTGCGGCCATGGAAAGAGCTGTGGAAGGAGACAAGCTCGTGCTTCGCGCCAGACGGGTCAAGCTCCTTGCCAACCTTACGCGCAAACTTGATGGCAGCCTCGTTGGCCTCGGAACCGGAGTTGCAAATGAAGGTCTTCTCGGCAGTGTGCATGCCGCCACCAGCAACCGTCTTCTCAACCAGCAGCTTGGACAGAGCGCCGGTCCAAGGATTGTGGTACAGGTTGGAGGTATGGATCAATGTCTGCGCCTGTTCGGCCATCAACTGGACCATTTGCGGGTCGCAATGGCCCAGCGCATTCACGGCAATGCCTGCGGTAAAGTCGAGGTACTTGCGGTTCTCCACATCCCACATGTAGCAGCCCTCACCCTTGTGGAACATAGGCATCGGACGGACATAGGTAGGGACCATGTACGGCAACGAGTCGTTGACCAGGCGCGCGGTTTGCGAGTCTGCGGCAGGATCGGGGTTTGCGAGAGCGGCCGCCTTCTGCGCAGCTGGTCAGCGAATGGACTCATTATACGACTTTCCCAGAGCATCTAACTCACCTCAATGGACTCCTTCACCTCGCTGGGCAGGCTCGAAGCTGCCGTCGCGGCAGATGACGCATAGCGCTGGGCATAGACAGGCGCAATGGTGAAGGGCCTGGAGGTGCGCAGAGCAGCGCAAACGCGCTTGGAACCGAGCCTCAATGCCATTACGAACGGAATGAAGAAACGAAAGGAAGCAGAAAAGCAGCACAAGAAGAGGGTATCTGCAGGAGGGATAGCAACGTGTTGGGGAAGTTGAGATGACTCGATATGGGCGCAAAAATGCCGCTATCGATAGAGAGCGCCTGCGCCGATTTCGCAAGTGCGGAGGCCTGCACCCTGCTTCTCCGCGCGCGCCATTTCTTGCATGGCAAATCCCGTGCTGCGCCTAGACAGGAGCCAGCTGCACATCGGGTCTTTGCTCTGATGTTTCTCTGGTAATACATATAGTATTGTCCGCTAAACAGTACCTGGCCTATCACCTGCTCACCGCCAGCCGGCTGATAGCGTCATCTTTCCCCAGACATCAAGGTGCAACAGATTGTCAATAAGGAAGCTCAGCTGGGTTGCAAGCGCCAAAGAAGCCGGTTTTATCTCGTGGTAGGAGCAAAACACCCCCAGAAACATGGGACCAGAACTGGATCTCATCTGCATGAGTGTTTCAAGCCGCAATCTTACGTCGTGCCTCTGCAATGCACAATGGCCGACGTGAAGAGTCATCTGCAGGAAGCTATGACCCGCGGGATTTTCACGGCTCTCTGGGTGAGGTCTATAGTTTCTTCCCTGAGGATTCATTGCCTTTCTAGGTCTTCAGCCGCTGCAAGTTCTACACTATCGGCGATAATCCTAAATTCCGTGGAGCTACGGCTTTCTATATTAGGCGTCAGCGCTTACTACCCGAGCTGAGCCTGACCACACTTATAGGTTCTGACGTCCAGAAAGCTCCTTATACTTCCTTTTATTGACCCAACTGCCGCTCTGATTGACCGTCTGACTCTTCCATCTGTGTCCTTGCATCATGGAGAACATTAACATGGCGGAGGCTTCAAAGCCTCACCCAGAACTTCAAGAGGTCGTTTAGTACCACAACGAGCGATTTGACTCAAGCTAAGACAGCCAGCAGTATTTCGCGCAAGGCGGCCAAAATCCCTTCCCCAAGATGGTCGACCTCAACGTCACACGGGCAGGGCTGGCTGACAGTATCCGGTCTGTCTTGTCGTCCATGCCTCCAAGTTACATGGAAGGAGTCAAAAAAGAGCGGGTTGAGATTCCGACACGAGATGGAGCCAACATCTCAGCATTGGTGTACAAGCCTGAAGTCGTTCCAGACGGAAGCTCCACGCCGCTGGCCGTCCTGTACCACGGTGGAGGTCATGTCATGGGCATCCCTGAGATGGAGGAAAACAACGCCATGACTTTGGTCCGCAACCACGGCTGCGTGGTTGTTAGCGTGGGCTACAGGCTCGCTCCAGAGCACCAATTTCCCATTCCGGTCCACGATTCGTGGGATGCATTCAAATGGGTGAGTCGCTTGACTGCCACACGGCGAACAGTACCTTACGCGGGGCTAGGTGGTCGCAAACGCGTCTCAGCTCGGGGCAGATCCGTCCAGGGGATTCCTTGTTGGGGGATCGTCAGCCGGGGCTAGCATTGCAGCAGTTGTGTCGCATCTGGCGCGCGACGAGCGGGTGAGCCCACCGCTGACGGGCGTTTTCCTCTCGGTCCCAGACACGCTGCCAGAGGGTGCTGTGCCGGACAAGTACAAGGACAGATACAGAAGCAGAGAGGAGAGCAAGAGCTACGAGCTGACGGATGCGACGGCTATGCTTGAGGCAATGAGTGAGTATAGCACCGGGCGCGATTTTGGAGCTGATTCCAACGACGGCAGGCCTCTATCAGGGCGACGACGCCTCTCCGCTGTACGCTCCGTTCAATTGGCCCAGCGGGCATGCGGGGCTGCCACGGACATATTTGGTGGTGTGTGGGATGGATCCGCTGCGGGATGAAGGGCTGCTGTACGAGTACGTGCTACGAACCGAGGGCCAGGTGGAGACAAAGCTGGATTTCTACCCGGGCATGCCTCATGGCTTCTGGGCCGTGTATCCGCAGTTCGAGGCGTCAAAGAAAGCAAGCGCAGACATAGTCGCAGGATGGGCGTGGCTGCTGAAGTGAGGGCACTTGGTCAGTCATATCAAGGTTAGCCGTAAGCTTGCTAGCAAGGAGATAGCCAATCTGTATCACCGTTACGGGTGGTTCGAGTGTGTGCGCTCTGAGGAACGTCAGCACCAGCCACGCGGGGTTTGATTGGACTGTGCTTGGCGAGCGTTGCACGAAGCCGGAGATGATGGGCTGTGTCGTGTGCGCGGCTGCCGCTTCCTCGGGGCGGGGGGTCGCTATCTCCGAATGTCCTGGCCGGCCTGCCTTCCGTTGCCGACGTGGGGTCCAACGGCAGCAAAGATCAGCCGGGTATTCTCAGCATGCGGTTTCGTTCGTGGATTTTTCGGATGCGGTTTGAGCGTCTTCCTCACCGGCAGGGATGGCAGCTAGCTCGTGGCTTAGTCCGCGCTCGGCAGGATCTCGTGTCGCCAAAGGCAGGCTGAGTAGTGGCAGGCTAGCGGCCAAGCTTTGCGGCTTCTGCGGCGCTGCACCGTTGGTTCGCCTGTCGGAAAGCCGGAAGCCCCAGGTCATGTTATGACGCTCTCTCCTTCACAAGGCGTCGCGAGCTGCAGTGCTCCCTCTACTCTTCGGCGCCAGGAACACAGTAAGCTGGAGGCGATCCAATGGGTGGCGGGTCGTACCGGCCCACCCCTGCGTTGACTGGGCCGAAAGAGCTTACGGCGCGTAGTGCGTACGCAAGCTGCTTTCCAGCCTTCATACCAGTCTGACGCGCGGCGGATGGCCCACGCCGTGCTGAGCCGCAACCGCACCGCCTTTTGCACCGCGGCCTGTATATACTCTCCCAGCCGCCCGTCTCTACTGGTGCTTCCATTCCTTCCGCTACCCTCTGTCCGTCTCCGTCCCGCCACCCACCATGAGGACCGTCACCCGCTTCCATGTCCTCGTGTTTTTTGCCGTCTGCACCATCGCGTACATCGGCTGGGTCTTGCCGTCGCTGCAGGTCCAGAGCCGCGTGCAGAAGGCCTTCTCGGGGTCGCAGCGGCGCATTGTTGTCTTCGGCGACAGCTGGTCGGACGTGGGCACCTACCACGTCGACATTCCAGCAAAGAACCCGCAGCACAACGTCAGCCGCCCTTTGTGGACTGAGGCCTTGTGCAAAGAGGTAGCGTCGTCGCCCCCGTTGCATCTACTCTAGACTAACGAGTCAGCTCCTGTGCGACGACATCAACAATTTCGCCCGCTCGTCGGGCGCGTCCAACTTCTTTGAACAACCGGACGCTGTCTTGGACACGGAGATTCTGGCCAATGTCACGAACCAGCATCCCGACAACCACAAGTTCCTTGCCGACCTGAAGAAACAGGTCCAGCAGTGGATCAGCTTCGAGAAGCAGAGTGGTGTCATCGCCCGCCGCGCCCAAAATAAGGAATGGACCGTTTTCACCGTCTTCTTTGGCATCAGCGACATCTGGCAGTACACCTTCCAGGACAACAAAGCCAGCGACGACGACATCAACGAGACCATGGCCTCCTTGTTCGCCCAGCTTGACGTAATCGCGCAACACACGCGGACTCGCCCGCACATCGTGCTGCCCAGGGTCATTGACATCTCTTTCCTGCCTGCGTTTGCACAGCAGCCCATCGAATTCCCGGATCGGCAGCAGTCGGCTGTGTCACTGACCGAGAAGTGGAACAACGCGCTTGAGAAGGCCGCCCGGGACTGGACGGGCGGCTACGTCCACCTGCTGGAGACGGACAAGTGGCTGCTGAAGATGATCCGCGAGCAGCAGATGAACAAGATTGGCATCGCCGACGAGCGCGGTGAGGGCAAGGGCAATCCCCGGTTCAGCGAAGTCAGGAGCCCGTGCGTGCCGTTGCCGCATGTCGGGGCCCAGTTCCCGTTTGACATGAGCGACACTGCCAGCAATCGGACAGAGCCCTGCGAGGACGAGTCTCACTATCTGTTTTGGTCAGTAATTTCTGCTCTTCTGCGCTCGGTTGTGGTTGGAGGCCTACTGACACCGTGTTTCCAGGGACGGCATGCACCTGTCCGGCAGGGCGCACAAGCTGCTGGCCATCGAAGCGGCCGATCTGGTTGCCACCAACTACACCTTCAACCTCAACGCGCTCCGCAAGCACGATCTCGAGCAAGAGGAGGCAGCGGCGAAGGAGAATGAGGCCGAGTCGACTAAGTAGCACGGCGAGCAGAGCATTTCTTAGGAGTTTTCCTGTTGCGGTTGTCTGAGATACCCATTCACGTTTCAGCATTTTCTGGCGTTGACGTGGAAGTGCACGGCTTACATTCCAGAGTGGCGGGCACAATTCCCCGGTGGGCGGGCGTTTGTATGCATTGTCTCAAATCAAGTTTCTTTGTACCCATGCTTCCTTGCATCGCCCTTCCGCAGAGGAATGTCTCGGGCGTGTGCCCGCTCCCCACAGCCCCGCCGCATCTGGGAATCTCGCTCGCCTAGGGAGAAAGAATTTGCCGTTGCGAACAGCACCTCTCCCGCACCTGTCTAGGACAATTACATGCACGCGCTGCTACTCAAACAAAGAACATGGACCCCAGGCATAATAGACACAAAGCCTGCTGCCCGGCCATGTCTTTGACTAGCGCCGGCCCTATTGACCATTCAGCACCCCGGCCTCGCCAGAGTCCGCCGAACAGCTTGTCTATCAAAGCTGCTCTCGCCGTCTTGATATTCGACCTTGAGCAAACGGAAGAGCAGCCGCTCATGTCGAGGTCCGCCGCAGCAGCACCCTTGACCACTCTACCGCCATGGACGTCGAAATGTCAGAGCCCGGCTCGGGCAAGGGGGAGACGAGTCCGCGCAAGGCGTCTACGACATTTTCCACCCGCTCCTCCCGCCGCACAGCCAGTCCTTCCCGCGCCTCGAAACAGGACGACGCAGGCCCCCCGACGCCAGAGTCACCACCATTCAGACTGACGCGGAAGAGGGCGGCCTCGCTGGCTGATAAAGGGGACAGGGAGGAAGCCGACGCCGTCGACGAAATCACTCCGACTACCACGCACTCTCGCATGAGCTCTGGTGGTGTATCCGTGGGTTCTGCAGGCTCTCCGGCAACTCACGTCTGCCTGTGCCAGCCCGACCCCAAGATCCCACGACCAAGAAACGGTCAGTTGCACACCGGTCTATTATCACGATCCCTCGTCTCTTTATTCAGTCCAACATCTCGACCAGTTCGATTACTGTCAGTTTGCTCTTAGCGTCCAATGGCGTTGTGAAGTGATGCATTTTCTTTGTTGGAATCTTTGTCGTTTCCGCGTGGCTGACGGCTTTGATATGCAGCCTTCATACTATATCGCCAGCATCATCAGGCTGCAATTGTGGCCCAGCATCCCGGGTTAGCCAATCCAGAAATATCGAAAATCATCGGCGAGCAGTGGAAAGCACAACCTGAATCCGTGCGAAGCGAGTGGAAGGCCCTAGCTGAAGAGGAAAAGATCCGGCATCAGCAACAGTATCCAGAATATCGCTACCAGCCTCGCCGTGGCGGACGCCGGGGCAGCCTGTCGCTCAACACCACCCCTGACAAGCATCACTGCACCAAGTGCGGCGGCCGAAGCATCACAACGCCAACAACGGCTTTCACGCCCAGCCACAATAACGCCGCCGCTACGACGGCATCGACATCGTCCCCTTCCTCTAACGCGCCAATGCTACCCCCACCCACGCCTTCATCACTCTTGACACCTACGTCTCGCTACCTCCCACCTATGATGTCCGGCCTCGCCATCAACACTTCCGCCGCCGCCGCAGCCAGCAACCCCCAACGCCGCAACAACAGCACGCGGACGACGCCCAACCCGCTCACCAGTTTGCACGCCGCCCGCACCCGCGATGAGCATTCCATGGACGTGCAAATGCTCTCGCCACTCTCACCGGACGCGAAGCGGCGGCGCCTGCAGCAAGCCTACGTCCCGCCCCCGTCTGCATCCTCCTCGGGCACGCCTCGCTCTTCCTCCCTCGCGCAGCCAGGCACGCCCTACCCCTTCCGGCCCGATCCCCGCCGCCACTCGCTGCCGCGGCCGGATATGATGCATCAGCAGCACCACCGCGGCGTCTCGCCCCGCAATGGCAGCAGCATCCATCACGACGGCAGCAGCTCCAACAACCATAACCTCACCCTCCCGCCCCTGCAGACCGCCAACCACCATCACCCCTACCCGGCCGCTGTCCACCACGCCGCCGTCAGCCCGGGCACACCTGCCGGCCTCAGCGCTAGCGGCGGCGTCGTCGTTGCTGGTGGTGAGCAGCCACCGGGGACCGCCAAGACGGTCATCATGTCGCTGTCGTTCTGGGGCAAGATCCGCCTGCTCGGCCGGATCACGCCGCCGTACCAAGCGGTATCGTCACCGTCGCCGTTGTCGCCTCAGCAACAGCAGCGTTCGCCACCACGGGTGCGCGGGGCCATTGTGGCGGTCGAGGGCGACAGTGGCGCGGCGGCGCGGGCGATGGCGACGTGGTTGGAGGAGAATCTGAACAAGACAGGGGAAGTGTGGGCGCGGACGGCCGAGGCGCCGAGGGGGCCGGAGACGGTGATGGGTGGTGGGGATGGAGAGGAGGCTGAGGGGGTTAGCAGTGATGATGGTGGCGATGATGGCGGCGCAAAGACTCCGGATGAGAACAGTGCTGTCGCGCCGAGGAGGACCGTCAGCCTTGGTGACTACATCCAGGTCATTTCCGAGTGGCATGGCAGGACGAGGGAGATGATCGAGTTCATCACGACACCGCCCGGCGGCAGTGCAGGAGCCGCAGCTGACGCGTCGAAGACAACATCCAAGGGCGGTGAGAATGGCAATGGCGAGGTGCCGGACAAGAGGACGCCCGTTCTCATCATGCCGACGTACAACCTGCGCGCCTCGAACGTGTGGGCCAGCAGCCTTCCTACCGGCGACAACTACAGTCCTCCTGACCACTGGCAGTGGGTGGCGACGCTTTGGCGCGGCATCGTCGGTCCGGACATCACCGTCTACATCAGGGACGTCTCGGCTGCCGAGTTGGAAATGTCGCGCGGCAGGACGGTCGAGGTGCGCGAGGACGGGCAGTCGAAGTACTTGATCGTGAAGCGCGAGGGCACCCAGGAGCTTGAGGAGAGCACGTTGAGGAGGCTCGGCTTCGAGATCGGTGAGCTAATCAGAGGGGTGAGCGGGCTGAACGGGAAATAGAGTATGGGGAGAGGACATGCTATTTTTTCAGGGACAGCGTGGCGTATCGGTCTCTACAGGTTTGTCTGATATTCCCCGTGTAGATGTTGCTGGTTGGTCAAGCTGCTGGCATTTTGGGAATTCATTTTGACTTGAGCTCTACAAAGAAAGAGGCTGCGTAGAAATTTGGATGCAGTAAATTTGAAGCTGCTATTTTTGCAAGGAGACAAGATCGAAGCGTGCTCGAATTGTGAAGACTTGGGATGTGAGCATGTTACAAACGGTGTATAATGCAACGTGCATGTCAGCCTGGTTCCATGCAGATAGCCTGCTTGGAATGCTGGATCTGCACGTGAGAAAACATCCCTTGCTAGGCATTCATGTACATATCTCACGTAAGAGTCAGGTGGTGGTGTGGGGATGCATGCAGGACAAGGGACGGGAACGCCTAAGCGAGGTACGTTGAATCTACACGTCATTTTCGCAGCGGGTCTGGCCAAACAAGCACGTGCCCAGGCAGCAGGCGCGCGGGAGGCGGTTTCAAGCTGGCGGTCACAAGCGGAGAGAAGGACGAGACATGGGATCTGTGCAGAGTTCAGGGCGAGCGCTCGGAAAAGGAGAAGGGGCGCAATTGGGATGACGAGCGGGGATGGTGTGGAGCCCCCAGGCTGTCTCCGCAATGTGGGGGGAGTTGCCGCATGCCGCCAGCTCTCGCGGGCAGCATGCAGCAACCACAAAACAAACAACACCATCACGAGCCTCCACGATGCACATCAGCTGCCATCGGAACCAGCCGGTCGCCGGGCGACACGACTACTGTGCAACAGCCGGCGGTACGCGGCGCGTTGTCTCGGCGGAACGTCATTCGGCTTTTGGCGGTGTTAGGTCGCCTTTCACATGTCAGCCAGCCTTGACTAGCTCACCAAGCACTCCGGACAATGCGGCCCACAGTCATCGCATCTACTCCACGACTCCTTTTGACCGCTCCGAACGGGCTGTCCTCTGCTTTCCATGAGCCACAATGATAGGTATCCTCCCTCGCGCCTCGCCTTCGCCCCCAACCGCTAATGCCGACGCCCGCAGACCATGTACTGGGACGGCCGTCCGTCAAGTTTCGGAGAGTTCAGGTACTCGCCGTCGTTTCCTTCTGGTGTGCCTATCTGTATAGGTTCGTCCGCCCGCTGCTGAATTTGTCCTACCACCACTCACGCCTTCTAGGGGAAATCGCCATGGCCCGCCTTTGCTCAAACGCCTCTCGTCCCTCGCCTCTTCCCGCCTCACTGCCTGGCAGACCGTAGTCATTACCATGCTCTGGCTCTACCTTTCTCGCAACTTTGGCAAGCTAGTCGGTCTCGAGTGCCCCGAGCCTCTCGCAAATCTGTACACACGGTCGTATTTCAGGGCAACATGGGTAACAACTGCGCTGGATGCCGGCTTTTGGTCTGCCATGCCAATCAGGAGGAAATGGGCTCGGGACATATGCTCCATCGTATTCACCCTATACTACCTGATCTGCGCTGAACAAGCCGACGAGAAGGTCAGGAAGATCCGTTCCACTTTGACAGTCGACCACCTGCGCGTGAGCTGGAACAAAGGAACAAGCCCATACCTGAAGTTGGTGACCGGCCTGATGCGCCCGCGCCTGATGCGCTACCCTCCCCGTGCCATCCGCATACCACGGCCTCCGCAATCCTCATACAAAGAGCCGGTCCAGGGTTGGTTGTATTTCGACGGTCCAATCTCCGCCCTGAAAGAGCACAACAAGATTGTTTTAGATATCCCGGGCGGTGGTTTCGTGGCCATGGACCCGCGTAACCACGACGACAAGCTCATCGGCTGGGCTGGAACGACTGGGTTGCCGGTCCTGGCTCTGGACTACAAGAAGGCACCCGAATACCCGTACCCGTATGCTTTGAATGAGTGCTACGATGCCTACCACACGATTATTGCGAGTAACGGACGATGCGTTGGCCTTTCTGGGTCAAGCACTCCGGAGATCATTATTTCCGGGGACAGTGCTGGCGGCAATCTTGCAGTGGGAATGGTGCTCATGATTCTGCAAAGCGGTAGCACCGACACGCGACGTTGGATGGGTGAAGAGACGCTGCCTCCACCCGCCGGCGTCGTTCTCATATACCCAGCGCTTGACATGAACATTGGCAATTGGATGACGGATGAGCAGATGGCACTCATTCGGGACCGAAAAACCCGCAAGACCAACGAGGGTCTTCTCAGGAGGAAGAGCGAGGACTACAGAAAGCTCACACCTACCACACCTCACCACTCAGATGATGAGGATGACGACGACGTTACGCCACCGGCAGAGAAGAACGAAAATACGCGTCGCACAGAGAACGGCGACTCTACAGCGACAATCACCGACAATACTTTGACCAGGTCGCCGTCCACTGCGATACGACTATCAGCAGCGCACACGGGAGTCGATGCCCACAGCCTCGAAAGTAAGCTCTCTGAGTCGGCATTTCCTCAGCCTGCACCCAAACCCACGACCATCAAAACCCGCCTGGCCATGTCCTCGATGATTTCCTACTTCAACGACCGCATCCTCACGCCAGAGATGATGCGCGCCATGATCATTCTGTACATCGGCCCACATCACCGCCCGGACTTCGGCACCGACTATCTCCTCTCGCCACTGCTCGCGCCCGAGTCTCTGCTGGCAAAGATGCCCAAGACGTACTTCCTCACAGGCGAGCGCGACCCGCTCGTCGACGACACGGCCATCTTCGCGGGACGCATCCGGCAGGCTAAAGCGGCGGCATGGCGCGAGCGGCGCGAGCTTGGCCTGGAGGAGACGACGAAGGCTTTCGTCGACACGGACCACGTCGAGGTGGTCATGATCCCGGGCATCAGCCACGGCTTCCTGCAGTTCGTCAGCGTCTTCCCGGAGGGCTGGAAGTACATCTTCAAGTGCGCGCGGTGGATGCGCGACATCGCCGAGCACGTCGACGCAGACGCGCTGGAGGCGGAACGCAAGACGAGGGGCGAGGGCCGCCCGCGGCACAGGCGTCGCCGCACGCTCGAGAGTAGCGGTGATGAGGATCGGCCGTTGGAGATGACGGTCGCGAACAGCAGGGGCAACAAGGCGAACGGGTACGGTGGCTCGGTCAGAGCGGCGCGTGGAAGCAGGTACGACAGGAGGGATTCGGAAACGGACCATCACTCAGGTAGGGGCAGAGGTAGGGGCAGTGTAGGGAAATCGAGGAGGAAGAGTTTGGTCAGCCTGGCAAGTGAGGACGATCTGTTAGGTAGGAGGATGAGGGGCTTGACCGGTGCTTTGATGCGGGCACCGGACGAGGAGTGGGAACCGTCAAGTCCGTAAGGGCATGTGGAGGGGAGACTGAATGTGTGATAAGGATATACATGCATGTAAATGTCTGCCGACGTGTAGATATATCATGATAGATTCACTGATGGATATGAGAAACAAGAATGTATCGATATGAACACCTTTTTTTCTTTGCTATCAGGCTCATGGTTCCTGAATTTTGCTTGCAAAAGAACAGGCATCAGTCCAAAGATAGACAAGTATGTCAGCAGTGGCGTTGCGGTGCCTTGGGTGCGGTTGATTTTCGGACGGGAGCGGGAGGATTAAAAAGCGCGGCAGCCTGCTTCCCTTCTTCCAACTTCACTCTTATCTTGAAATGACGCTGCTTAGCAACAGTCATCGAGTCTTCTGACTCATCGCGCAACGGTGGTATTATAAGACTCGGCTCGGCAGCTGTGCGGCGTTGCTTACCTTTAGCCTCCAACATCGATACAACTATGCAGCAGCTTGCGCATAACCGACCTACCATGGAGAGAGCGAGAATCCTGAAGGAATGAGCTGGGAGAGCACAATGCCTTTTCATGCGACCATGGGAAGAGAGTTATCCGTCGTCGTGGAGATCGAGTCCTCGGAGTCCCGCTTGCCCACCACTTGGCCAACCGCTGGCTGGGTTGGAGGGTTCCAGCCCAGGCGTTGCCGTTCACTAATAGAAACATGCTGGAATCCGCTCGCTTGCCGACTTCAGTGGGCCTGCCTCAACTCGTATCGAACGCCTCATTGTCCTACCATGCGGAAGCCATTACTTTACCTCTGTCGCCACGATGGCTCGTCTGGAAGGGGCAGCTCCGTGGGGAAGACGTGCTTCAGCTACTTGCACCAAATCCGGAAAGCGCCGAATAGGCAGACCCAACGACCAATACGACTGCGATGACACGCTAGGCGAACCCATTGAGCAAGGCCGGTGCGCAGGACCTTTCTTCATTTTCACTCGGCCGCGCAGTCCAGTCCCGGGGCTAGGTATTGCTCCGCAGTAGTACGCGCACGACTCGGGCGGGCCTTATCGCGCAATCAGCGGTGCAAGTGGCACCTTCCCCGTACGCGGCCCACAAGATGCCCAGCGAACGACGGCTACAAGCACTCCTCAAGCCTCCGCCAACCATCGAGCCAAGCTTGATCCTTCGGTGCGGCTCTTAGTGGTAAGAGTAGGAACCCAGATGGCTACGGCCGCTGTCATTCTGGCCAGTTCGATGTCGCAGTTCTCCGACACAGCGTTACATCCAGCTGCTTAATCAAGGTCGTTGCAAGATAACGCCCAAGAGTGGCGTGCTTGAAACGGCGCTTCAACCGACGCCGCAGGCTAGCCATGGGCAATTCCAAGTCAGGCACTTGCCGAGGAAATCTTCCCAATGTCTCGGTTCCATTGCTGCTGTTGTATAAGAAGCCTGGCCGGCATTTCCTGCTTCACGCTTGCCAGCGACGTGTTGTTGACGATCGCCCACCCCCCATTTCCGCCCACTTCTGACCAAGATGTGTATGTATTGAAATAGCTAGCCTTCAAACATTCGGCTGATCGCTCCACAGCTGGAACGGCCGAGCACATCACGACCGACGTCCTTTCGACGCGGGTTCCTGAGCAGGCCGTTGATGCCAATGCCCGCAACTCCTTCGCTATAGGCGAGAAGCAGCTGGACGTCGAGGTCCGCCGCGCCTCCACTGAAAACGATGAACTCCACCCGGCCCCAACAGAGGAGGAGTCCAGGACCCTCAGGAGAGTGTCTGACAAGGTCCCCATGGTCATCTGGCTTCTCTGCCTGGTCGAGTTCTCTGAGCGCGCTTCCTACTACGGAGCCAAGACCGTCTTCTCCAACTTCATGCAGTATCCGCTGCCCGAGGGCGGTAAGGCTCACCGTGTATTGATCTGACGTTCATCAAATTGACGCCTTCGTAGGCAATGGCGCCGGTGCGCCCGCTGCCGGCACCCAAGGCACTGCAGGTGCGCTTGGAAAGGGCATTCAGTTTGCCAACGCCTTCGTCCTGCTTTTCGCTTTCATGGCCTACGTTGTTCCTATCTTCGGAGCCTGGATTGCCGACACAAAATGGGGCCGCTTCAAGACCATCGTCATCGGTGTTCTGGTCTGCTTTGTTGCCCACGTCATCATGATCTTCTCGGGGCTTCCCAGCGTCTTGCAGGCTGGCAAAGGCTTGGTCCCTTTCATCATCAGTTTGCTGGTCCTGGCCATTGGTGCAGGTTGGTTGCTTGGAAGATGCTCTCTGAAGTTTGTTCTGACGTGTCCAAGGTCTCTTCAAGCCCAATGTCGCCCCTATCCTGCTGGACCAATATGAGTACCAGAAACCCTTCACCCGTGTTTTGAAGTCAGGGGAGAAGGTCATCGTCGACCCTGAATCAACCGTCCAACGCCTGATGCTCATTTTCTATGGTGAGTTACTATGCATGTCTCGTGATTCAAGGTCGTACACTGACAGCTATAGCCCTTGTTAACGTTGGCGCGTTCTTTGCCATCGCCACAGTTTATGCTGAGAAGCGCATCGGTTTCTGGCTGGCTTTTCTCCTACCTACCATTATCTTCATGCTTCTTCCCGTACTGCTCGCCTACCTGTACAAGAGGCTGATCAAAGTTCGACCGAGTGGTTCGGCGCTCACCCACGCATCCAAGGTCTGGGCAATCGCCGTCAAGGAAAACGGCGGCAAATTCTGGAGGAAGGGGTTTTGGGATGCGGCCAAGCCTTCGGTGTTGGCCGCGAAAGGCATAACCACTTTCGTCGGCAAGCCAATCGACTGGAATGACAAATTCGTCGAAGACGTCGTGCGTACCGTTGATGCCTGCATGATCTTCCTGTATTTCCCCATCTACAACCTCAACGATGGTGGTATTGGAAGCGTCCTGTCAAACCAAGGTCAGCAAGGAACCCCAAGACGCTTTAGCAGGTCTAAATTACTCACCCCTGCCCAACAGGCTCCACCATGACGACCAACGGCGCACCCAACGACCTCCTCGGCCACTTCAACCCCATCGTCATCATCGTCACAGTGCCGCTGCTCAGTCACGTCATCTACCCGGGGCTGCGCAGGTACAACATCCGCTTCGGCCGCATCTCGCGCATCACCTTTGGCTTCATGCTGGCGGCCATCTCGGGTGCCATCGGCGCCATCGTACAGTGGCGCGTGTACGAGACTAACCCATGCGGCTACCACGCCACGACGTGTGCCGAGGACGGGCGGGTCAGCCCGCTCAGCATCTGGCTGCAGATCCCTAACGTCGCCCTCGGCGCCCTTTCCGAGTGCTTCTGCAACGTCACGGCCTACGAGATCGCCTACTCGCGCAGCCCCCAGGGCATGAAGTCCCTCGTCATGGCCATCTTCCTCTTCATGACGGCCCTGACGTCGGCTTTGGGAGAGATCTTGACGCCGGTCATTACGGATGTGAGTTCTCCCCTTTTCTTGCTACAAGACGAGCAGTTACTGACTTTGCCCTGACAGCCTTATCTCATCTGGGTCTGGGCCGGTCCCGCCATCGCTCTCTTCGTCCAAACCATCATCTTCTGGTTCAAGTACAAACACATCGACAACGACGAGTTCATGACTTATGAGGATGAGAGTGCGGCCACAAGCACCACCAAGGTTGCCGAGTCTGATCACGACGATGAGAAGAAGGTGTAAGGATGGTGCCGAGTGAGATATGAGATTTATGAGGGAGGAAATGTCATGATGCTAGCGATTTACTACCGGAATTGATCCTGTATTGACGAAGGGAATTTGGGGCCGTTGGACCCAGGAGAAAATATTTGTTGTTAGTTCTTAGGGGAATACCCATGTTCCGTACAAAAAGATATCGTAATCCTCGTGTTCGTTTCTTAGTCTGTTCCAGCTGATCCTATATACAAATCCATTCTGTGCAGCAAAGGGGTTGTCTTGGAATTCTCGCAATGAGGATAACGCAAGATCGTTCCTTGGCAGCTGCGAAGAAACGGCCCCAAAAGTTGATAACGGCGTTCTCCAATATGATCAAGTATATTACCTTGATGTTGATCGATGGTGGGTTTCCATTATTTGGGGCACTCAGGCAATGCCACTCCATTCATGTAAAATAGCAAGGAACTTACACCGACCAGTGTGGAAGGATGGTCTGCTCAGAGACGTCAGTCCCTGTCTAGCGTTCCCGAAGGCTCCGACTAAGCCGGATGAGGAAACCATCTGACGAAATATGGTCCCGAAGCCCAGCGTCTTCATCTTTGCGTGTCCGAATCATACTGCGCCAGCGCATCCGAGACGGCAGCCATCATTGCGAGAACCTTCTCTTCCTGCAACCTGCGGCCCATGACCTGCACTCCTACAGGCGCACCGTCGAAGAGCTCCTTTTGATCTACATCCAGGAATTAGACAGTCGCCCTCACGGTACATAGCAGGGGAGCTTACATGTGCGCCAATGCTGGCGATCTTGTGGATTCTTCGGCTTGTACCTGGTGTCCTCGGGATCCAGGGCTCTGTCTGCAAAGGTTACGGGGACACTGCCGGCAGTGTAGTCAAGGAAGCTGGCAATCGCCGTGTACGCTGTTCATATAGCATCAGCGCGGCATTATTTGGACGTGGTGCGAGCGGCCTACCAAAGTGATGGAAGAAGCCCTCTTGAACTGCTGCGCTAGGGGCGATTGGAAGGATCACGCCGTCGACAACTTTCTTGGACGCCGTCTCGCAACGCGTGGATTGCCAGTAAGCGTGGTACTGGGCGCGGTATTCATCCCGGAGTTGACAAAGTCTCCAGAATTCAGCACTGGACGACGGTTCGCTCCGCTGCTCGTCGTACCACTGGCGCAATTGATGGACTGGAGGCTCTCCACTCGAATCGAGAGCCTTTCGGACCTCCTCGCCGGCGGTAGAGCCAAAGATTTGAAACAGGCTCATGGCTGCAGACCCATGTGCTGGAGGCTGCCATTCGATGACCTGGCTATATTAGTCGATTTCCTGCAGAGTTCAGGGGGATCTCACCTCGTATCCTCTTTGCTGTAACGCTTGAACAACCATTCGCAATGCCCGCAGTACTGGAGGGTGTGGGACTACTTCTCCATCACTCGTCATGACAGCAAATACCAGCTTACCGTCCCTCTCGCCCTGCCGACACATCCTCATCCGCGTACTCTGGAACCTTTCCTCGTTCCACGGCATGTCCAGCACGTCGAAGTCATCCTGGCAGCAGTTTTCATTGATGATCCACTTGGTCACCGAGGTCAGGACATCCAGCGTGGTGGCCATCGGACCGACGACGCTTTGAGCCACAGGCAGTCCAGGGAGGCTCGTCGTCATCCCGCCAGGCGGCATCCTGCCGCACGAGGGACGCAGGCCGTAGAGGTTGTTGAAGGCGCAAGGGATCCGGACCGAGCCCGCGATGTCGGATCCCCATCCGAGCGGGCTGCCCCTGAGGGCGAGCAGGGCACCTTCGCCCCCAGAGGCACCTCCGGCAGAGAGCAGTCTGTTGTAGGGATTGCAGGTCGAGCCCGTGATGTTGTTGCTCGTCTCGCCCATCAGCATGCTCATCGGAACGCTCGTCTTGACGAAGAAGATGGCCCCGGAAGCGCGCAGCTTGCGCACGAGCGTGCCTTCATCTTTCTCGCTCTTTTTGCATCCGATCCAGCTGACGTATCCGCAAGCACTGTCGATGCCTTCGATGTCAAAGCGATCCTTGAAGCTGACGGGTAGTCCATGAAAAGGCCCAATCGTTTGTCCGGTGCGCTGGTAGTGGTTGTCGATCTCTTCGGCCCTCTTCAAGGCAGCTTCGAAAAATATTTCGGAAAGACAATTCGTCTAGGACATGCAATGTTAGCGGGTTGGTTGGCATGAGGCGAAATGACGGACCAATTGGTGCGCCAGTGACGCGCGGTGACAGAATGCCCGGGTGACCTCGGTAGCCGACCAGTCACCGGCCCGGATCTTTTGGAGAACAATGTCTGCAGAAGAGTCTGTGATGACGAGCTCGGCCGGATCCAGATGCTGACGGACGAAGCCGGTAACGTCGGGTAGCCGAGTACAGGGTGGGATCTGCGATGATGTCAAGCGCCATTGAGGGGGGATGGCTTGCAGCAAAGACTCGCGTTTTCTTTTTGCCGTTTCTTGCCAAGTCATTGCAGCCGGTGGTTGAATCAAGAGAGCGGACGGCCCGTCTTTGGATCGCAAAACATGTTGTGGAGCCCCGCATGAGCTTCAGGAATGGCGCTCCCGAGCCTTCCGATGCTGACCCGACCGTCGACCATCAAGCATGGCTAGGATAAATAGCTTCTTAGCCAACTTGTTACGATATCAATCTGAGACGACTATGACATGTGGCAATGCGTGCCAACCTTTTGTCTTACGTTCCGTCCTATGCGGGCGCCCGTTGCCAAAAGCCATCGGTAACGATCACAATTTCACCAGAAGAGCAGTACGGTTCGGTCCCATTCAAACAAGCTCGAATAGTACGAGCAGACGGAGACACCATCAAGGGATGGGTTGATGTGTCAATGCCGACAGGCCTAACGGTCAAACTGAAAATGTCATTTTGCGGCGTCATGAGATCGTGGGTTGGTTCAACACATTATGGGCTGGAGCCTGGCGAGAAGCCGTTTGACACCATGGAGCATTTCGTAAGTGAAGGCGGCGACCATTCTATAGTCAAGGCGCTGAGTTCTATAGTTCTTGAAAGAGACCATTACTATAGATTCAGATCAAGGAGCGACCAACATCTGCGGACAGCCCGGCTGGGCCATTCACCGATACCCTTTCTGCTTTACGGTACCGCGTACCTTGATTTCACCACACGACGACGTCCATCCAAGTTACATGTGCCTACCGCCTTCAGCGAGGCTTGGAAGACCGTTCAGCGGCCGGACCCCCACCAAGACGTTCATGCAGCCTCTTATCAAGTACACGGTGCAGGCTTGCCTTGTCACAATATCCACCAACCCAACTAGAATGAACGAATACTGCGCCGAAAGAGAGATCGAGATGCGACCCTGCAGGGAAGCCCTGCCACCTCTAGATATCAGCGACTATCCAGGAGACTTCCAGCCGGTTGCAAGCACATGTTTGACGACGAAGAAGGGAGGAGGAGGAGAACTGCATCTCTCTACTGTGGAACCGCGTGCATTGTCTGTCAGCACTAAAGCACCGAGAGCCACTACCGCAGCCATCATCAGGCTATGCTTTTCACCCGCAACCGTGGAAAAAGAATTGGGCTTGCCGTACGAGTGGAGCTGCGAAATTGACATCACCATCCGGAAAATCACCTTCTGCTCGACGCGGAAGACCAGCCGAATGCAGACGGTCGAGGAGGCTTCCAAGCTTCTTTACGGAGATGTTCGCGTCGAGGACTTGGACACGGAGACTCGTGTGCTGAACTCGTTGGTATGGCGGCAGGACCACCTGGCATCGAACGGAACCATTCGCTCTGATGACGCCAATTTGCCCTGGACAACGACCCTCCCCGTACCTGTGAGTGGATCGAAGCGCTTGCTGCCGACTTTCGCCACTGAGCTCGCTTCCAGAAGATACTCGCTCGTGTTGAGAGTCCGGATAAAGGCGCTGCGGCATAAGCCTTTGGAGGTTGAGGTACCTCTCCAAGTTGTCAGAGAGCCAAGAGTAGCTGGGGAAAACTTGGCAAGTGGTGTGCGGTCCATTGAGAGTGAAGCAGAGCTACCGGGTTACCAACTGCATGCGTGATTCTAGATACTCCATTTAATAACTACCTTCCATCACTCGTCCATAGCGAAACTCAAGAGTAGCTGAGGAAGCGCTATTGTTGGGGTGTGGCCTTTTTCAGGCCTTACATTTGGGTTCCGAGAAACCAACAGTCCACCGAAGACTGCCCATGATGATTACGAGGCTCCCAAGCCCTACTGCAAGGCTGACTGCTCCATACACATACGCATGACGCCTTCGTAGCGACTTCAACTCCAGGATCCACGTGCTAACGGTCGTCAAGCAACCACAGAACCCATCCTCCACGCCCTGCAAGACCTGGCATCCCACGACGCCGCCACCAACAACACTCCGCTGCAAATCAAACGACATGCCCAGTACCATGGTCCCGAAAACATTAGCAACGAACGTGCCGAGCGGGAACCGCGGCAGCCGGCCGTTCAGCCACAGCGACAGGTAGAAGCGCAACAGGCACCCCGCAGGCGCGAAGACCAGGGCGAACACGGCCTGGCCGCGCCATCGGTCGTGAGGCGGCCAGATGGCCATGATGATGGCGCCGAGCCACATCGGCCATGCTAGAACTGCGGTGACCGGATCCAGAACGGCACGGAAGTTGAAATTCTCCAGACGGGGAATGCGTTCGAACATCGGCTCAACGAGGATGGCTGCGTGTGCGCCCAGGTCGAGAGCGGCGAGGCTGGCGGCTATTTCAAGGATCAGGACGGCGAGGACGGACTCGACGCTGTAGCCGTCGTTCCGGGGGCGAGCTGCGGACGTGGTCATCTTGCTTGATGTGGTCTCGGTACTGAGGTCGTTGGAGAGGGCGAGGAAGGCATCGCGCATGAAGGACGAGAAGGTTGTAAAGCAGCCGCAGAAGCCGACTGACAGACCCACGTACAAGGGTATACCCTTCTTGATAGTCAAGTGCTCCTTCTTGAGTGCAGCGGCTTGTTCGAAAGTTGGCCGCTTTTCGGCCCTCTGCGTGGCTGCATCCAAGTCGCGCCGGAACAGAGAGCGGTCCTCGCTCAGGAAACCCATGACAAAAGTCCCACCAACGTTCGCCCAGATCTCTCCAAGGGCTACGGGGGCGCCGGGATAGATTGTGATGGCCTGTAGACCGAGCCGCGCCAGAGTTCCAAGTATAGAGAAAAAGACTAGGTATGAGAGGGTGTAGGCACTGGACCAAGTCCTGTGAGCAACGCCGGCACTCGTTTTCTCCGGCGAGACGTTGGGTTCCGTTGGTGATTCATTTCTAGCATCCTCTAGATCAGGGCCCTCGTTGGTGTTTATGGGTGGTGGAGCAGCCAGCTCATCGAGCGGAGACACGCCAGGGTGCGAATTGCTCCGGATTCCTTCGAGTGAGGGTCCGTCTTCGTTACTGTTCACTGGTTCTGGCGCTTCGAGCTCATCCAAGCCCTCGAGGCCATCAGCTCCCTGTAGGGTCGAGGAGCTTTTAGCCGACGTCGGTTCGGTGTCATCCTCTTGGAGGGAGCGTGTTTGAGGCCGCACTTCGTTAGCGTAATCCATCGAAAAGGTGATTCTCAAGAAGGAGCATTAGGAGCAAGGTACCCAAGCAATGAAGTAGTGTTGCTGCACGGACCCTCTTCATCACATAGATGGGTCCTCGTTCCCGAAGCACCCGACTAGGCCCATTATGGAAAGCCGTCAGGATTGGAAGATCACGTAAAACCACTACCCAACACAGACGATTCTTACGAAAACTCCCAAACCCCCCTTACTTCTCAGCCACCACCCGTCCTCTTCATTTGAGAAGGAAGGAAACAATAGAAAGGTATTCTGGATGGTGTATGACCTACAAATTGCGCGGAGTAAGTAACTTTGACTCAATCACAAGGACCATCTTCTCGTACCTTGTCTTTTTCCTATTTGGTAATCAGTGAAAATGTAGGCTTGTGGAATCACTTGCGCTACGCTGTGACTAGTTGCAACATGCCATATTCATACGTCTTCTGCTCTAGGGGTCATGGCGTGTCAAAATTGAAAATGGCGGATGGACTCCAGGCTTGAGCAGACGTCCCGTCACAGTTTGCATCTCCCTGCGGCGTCATGTCCGACTCTGCGTGTTCTAGGAGCGACTTCAACAATATGTCTGGGTCATCAAACGCCACCAACAGGTCTGTGAAGTCTTGATCTTGATGGAATGGTGGTTTCGAGTCTTCGGCTTGGGAGGACGTAGAGATCAGGTTATTGTCTGGATTGACAGCCGAAGAGCTCATCACTGGGAGATTCTCCTCGATGGCCACATCTGCACCGTCCTGCTCAGTCTTTCTGCGCTTTAGCCCTCGATTGTCGTCCTGGGTGTCATTTTCTGCATCTCTAAAGGCCAACATGCGTGCTGCGCTCTCCTTGACACCCGAGTTCTCCAGTATGTTCACGATGTCCTCGCGTTGTGCATCATTCAGGGCATGCGGAGGCCGGGCCAGCAGGCGCAGGGCGCTCACGAGGCGAGCTTGTTGCGACTCGAGGTGCTGGATGTACTCGCGCGTCGCGACGGTGGGATCGGTCGTGGGCTTCTTGGTCGCAGCGCACAGAATGCCCTCCTGCATGCACCGCAGGCACGGTAACGATCCGTCGCACTGTGGCACACGTTAGCACGAATGCGGCCGACGGAGAGCGACAGATGACGACGGGCCTTGATCTTCTTCACTCTGCAGCGGTCGCACGCCACTTTGACGCGCGACCGATGTTCTCCAGGCCGCTGCGCGGGGGCTTGTTGCCCGTCGCCTTGCTTGGGCATAATCATAAACATGGTGGCGGCTGAATTGAAGCTTAGGTGCACGAAAAGTCGCGGGGCCGGTGGATTGTGGTTCACGTCAGGCGCGTTGCGGGGGCCCCCGCTCGAGCTAATACCAGTAATAGTCTTCCCGAAGAAGACAAACTCGTTACACTCTATCAACATCAACGCTGAGCCACGACATCCTCTACATCTAATGCAAGGGGATCGGCCTACTTTGCTCGTAATTATGAATAAGAGGCGAACTTTCTACAAGTAAATTTTTATTCTTGCTTCGAAGACACACCATCGTATCCCGAGATGAAGGCTGAGTCACGCTCTACCTTCACGCTAACTGTCCTCTTGTCGAAACTATCGCACAGGTGAAGAAGAGGGGAATGAGAGCTACAACCCGAACTCTGAATGGGACTTCATTTAAGAAGGAAGCAAGGTTTGCTAGAGTCCATCAATACACCATTTCAGCAAGCTAGCAAAGTTTCCGTGCCAAATGACAATCATACTTTCCCTTACCATGAACTAAAATCCATTTTCCTCAAGGTCAGAAACTAGCCATGCGAATGTCGTGGATCACTTGTACTGACTGCTCTAGAATTTACTACACGTGCGTGGCACACTGCCACAGGATCCGCACCTTGATGCCCGTCGGTCGGCCAGCGCACTGATGCGACTTTTCTCGAATCCCATACCCACAGAACATCCGACCGTAGTGCCGTCCCACTCATCGATACGCCCAACGAAAGCCTGCCCAATGCCCGTCGAGCACATTCTCCGGTGAGTCAACAGTGAAGAAAAATGGCGTGCGCCGACCGTCATTTTGTTCATTTTTCTTGATTTTTGCCTCCCCCCGAAAAGGGCTGTCCGAGCCGAGCCGAGAAGTGCAGGAAAATCAGTTGATCTCTGGGTCGAGACTGACACGAGATGGGCCGATGTCGCGCACGTAACGCAGACGAGAAGCAAGGAACGAGAAAAAAAAATTGGGAAAAAAAAAGTGATCAGCATAGCCTTCCTGTCGGCGAACAGTCACCGGCGCCGAACAGCTGTCGTCCGTGGTCAGGGCACTTATTTTTGTTTGATGACGACTATGCAGTCGTGTCATCGTTCTCGACTGTTCTTCTCCTGCTTTTCCCGATCCATGTTTCATTCTCCGGTTCCATGCTGATTGAGCATCACGAGAGAAGGAAAAAGCGATTTTCCCTTGGCGCCGTCGTCTCGGCATGTACGGTATGAATCGCTCACGCTGATCAAACAGCCTAGAGCCTCATGAGGCTCTCGCGCTCAACCCGACAAAAATAGATGCGTGTGTGAGAGAGAGACAGAGGGGAGGGGAGGAGAAAGAGAAACACAAAAAATCACGCAACACGACTTCTCTCGCATGCAATGCCAACAACGCACCGCCAAGGACGAGATCTGATCCTCGTGCCAAGCTGCTCGCCTGCTCGATCCCAGGAGTGAAACGAAATCAAAGACAGCGAAAGACACAACCCACCTGCCAAGCATGTTGTTGCAACAAGTATACCAAGATGCCCTTCAGATTGCAATTTACATGGCATGAAATTCCTGATTGCCCTTCCAAAAGGAGCGTCGGAGCACTCACCGGAGCCTGTATGTACCCACCTTTTGTGCCTCCCTCTGCATGAGAGAAATAAAGCGGCCCCATGCGATGAACCCAACCCAACAGCATGCCCGACGGTGACTCCGAACGAGCCCTGCGCTGTTGACGCCCGACTCGGTGGCTGCTGCATCAACACCTTGTTGCGATAAGGCGTGATGCAATTTTCGACCCCGAATGGAGTATGGGAGGAGAGTAGGCAACAGCGAAACCGCTACCGGAGCAGTCGGGTGCTCCCGGGGAAAGAAAAAAAAGTCGGAGACCGCAAAACTGGACAAAGAGACTTCCGCTTGAGATTCAAGTAATGAATAGAAAATTTGAAGATGCAATTGCCTGCATTCCACCCCAAGAGTCCTCAAGGGTTTGTCTTGGTGCCAGCGAAAGACAGAGACGAAGAGAAAAGGAACAGAAAAGGAAGAAGTCGAGCGTATGCTCGACGAAGACCTCATTGCCGGGAAGTAAGCGTGGGACCCACATCGGGGCCTGGGGGTGGTATCAAGGTTCCCGGCGGATGCTCCGTCCTCCAAACCCGCATACACACCTCACACGCAAACACCCACATCTCAGCAAAACAAAAGATCCCGTAAACCCCCGGTCGTGGATATCCACCTTCCAAGACGGACGTTGAGCCGCAAGCGTCCAACACTCTCGACGCGAAGGTGCGACAAGCTCCATCTTGGCAAGATCCCAAGCCAATGCGTTTTGCAGGTCATCGCGACCAAGGAAAATGCCCCCCTGGCACGATGCCTCGACCGCCCGCGATGCCGCGCGGTTAGAACCCCCCGGGAAACTTTTGTTGCCGCGCATCTAAACCGCGATCGTTTGAGGGGGTGGAGCGGGAAGGAATAGTCGGCTGGGCGAAGGCTGGGCAATGTATCTTGTTCGCACATTCGCCACGGCCCCCTGGTGATGGCAGACTGCACGGGTATCAGCTTCCTAAATGGACGTATCCATCCACCCTCCTCCATCCACTTTCATCAACATGGGGATCGAAAGAAGAAAAAAAAGCCTCAACGCGCGGAACGTCGGGCCTGCCGAAGGCACGGCTGCCTTGCAGCGGACGCCGTTGCGCGCACAGGTCCCGGCATCGTGAGCAAGAACCTCCCAGGGCCCATCTCCATCCATGCATGCGACGCCTGCTTTGACCGGTTGGGCCTCGTCCTGTGCCCGACCTCATCACTTCGAGTGGGTCTTTCACATGCGTTCGTAGACGGCGACGTCGACGACCACAGACGAAAAAGAATAGGAATCCAAGACGCACGTAGGGAAAAAAGAAAAAAAAGATGGAGGATGGCGGAAGCATTCGTCAAGGCCAGCAGCAGACCGCCAGTAAAGACCACAAACCTTGACAACTCAGCCACTTCCGCCTGTCCCGTCAGCGAAGAAGCACAGCCTACCTCACCTTTTGCGCAGATCTCTGCGCTAATTTCCTCTCCGTGGCTCCGTCGTGGATGGGTCAGCTAAGCGCCCGGACGTCCCAAGGCTCTCAAACGACCGAAAAAAGTATTTTCTCTGGGTCTCCGCCAAGGTGTGCGGCAGTGCCGATGAAAATCGCCAAGCAAAAAAGGCGTCTTGGAAGGCCGTGTTATAGTATGATACGCTACGGGCTGGGCGGGCGGGCAATGAAGGAATCCCAAAGGCCCGGGCGGACGAGTTAGTGACGCGGCCGGAAAGGGAAGGAAAATGGAAAAAGAGGTGGTGGTGGAGGAAAAGGAAAAAGCGCAACGGCATGTGAGGCAATGGCGCAAACGAAGTGGGTCCGGCAGTGAGGTGTCCGTCGACGTATGTACGGGCAGGCGTCGCAGAGTGAGGGATCGACGATGGACGAGAGCAGGTGGTTGGGTTCTTCGTTGATGGTGGGCTATAGTAGCGGCGGCGGGGCGCTTCGACAGTCGGCCTTGGCGGGCATGGTGGAAAAAGGGGGTCCGGCGGCGGCGGGAAGAGGAGGGAACCAAACCAGCGGCGCCGGCGACGGGCGGGATCGATGCGTGGGATATTGGGATCAATCATTGGCGCAGGAAGTTGCGCAATAGCTTCAGAAAGCGGCAAGAAAGCTGCGATTGTCGATGCCCCCCTCGCGAGCGCCAAGACGACCATGGCGATGACGCGCCCCGGGCGTCTTTCGTCGCATGAAAAGGCTAATCTGGCAGGCAGGTGGCTGCGCGGGATGGCGGTTGGCTAGCAACACGGTCCAGCCAACCCCAGACATTGGAGATAAGGACTGTGTGCGCGCTGGCCGCGGGGCGGACTCCTGAGCGGTGCACTGCCCGGTGGGTCTCCACCGTGGGCTCTTGGCGGAGGCGGCCGGGGGGTGGGTGAGTGGGTGTGGGCGGAGGGTTTCTGCGCTGCTGAGGGGCTTGGCATGGTGTTGTGGGTTTCAAGGGTTTTGTCTGCGCTCGTGGTTGCGACGCGATCGTGTCGCTGCCGATTGGTGCGACTGTTGCCGGCCAAGCGAGACCCAACGACGGCCACCCTCCGAAACATTCAAGATAAGATCTCGCGCCTTACTGACTCGGGCAGTCCCTGAACGTCTGCGTTCCAGAACTCCTGCATTACTGCTTCGGGTGCTGTAAGGCCGACCATGTTGCGAAGCGCGCGCCTTTGCACCCAACGACCGTTGTCATCGTGACGACGCCGCGCACTGTGGCGATGCTGGACGTGGCCCTGGCGTGGCACGCACGATGATGCAAAGGCAATTCGGACCTGTGTCCGTCCGACCACGTCAAGCGCGCAGACACGAGGGGTAGGCAGTGCGCCCAGAACCGCCGACAGGGCCCCTCCCTGATTGAGCGACAGGAGAAGCGTCTGGAAGATGTGAGTGTACGCGTCCCTGTGGCGATCGTCGTAGCCGCGAAACGTACCAAGAAGCAGATGGCCCTTGGCGAGCTCTTCGCCAAACGCATCCCACGCCGAGAGATAGCGCTTACCTTCTTGGCTGCAGGGGAAGATCGCAATACATTCAGGGTAACCGGTGAATACTCCTTTTGCTGTTTCTGGCCTAGCTGCCGCCTCCCGTATTGCAGATGTAGTCGCAAATTTGTGGCGCTGCCGCTTCCGGATGCCATCTAACGTGATCAAGCAAGCTTTGGAAGGATGGAAGTGAAGATCTCTGATAACCCTTTTTTGCTCTGTCCTAATGCTAAGTCTGTCTATCATGTTCCCGTGTCCCCTTTTTTTCGCCTGGAACGCCTGCGCCTGCGCTGTGTCTATGTCTTGATAGATGAGGAGATAAAAAAATATAAGACTGTTTCCGTCTAAGACATTTATGGAGAAGCGAACGTGAAATAGGCCTCGTGAGAAAGTAGTCGAAGGGCCAAAACAAAATGTGCATCAAGGAAAAGGCCGAAGGGCCAAAGAGGAATAAGCAGAAAGACGAACACCAACCGCGCTCAACACCCCACCTCCGCCCCCCTTAGCTAGTCGCCTCCCCTTCCCCGCTTCGACTCCTTTAGTGGTGCTGCCCGTGCACCTGCGGCTGGTGCGCATCCTCATCCTTCCCGGGGAAGAGCACCAGCTTCAAGTGGATGGCCCGGATCTGCGCTGCGCCCACGAACAGCCACATGACCGCCAAGAAGATGATCATGACGGTTCCGAGCCATAGGATGGCATCGCTCTCCAGTTCGGTGCCGATCTTGATTGTGGCTACCGTGAAGCCGACGTTGGGGAAGACAAACGCCCACCACGGCACCGCGAACGACATGGTTGGGATGGCCGACAGGCACGCCACGACGGCGATGCAGAAGAACCAGAGCGCCAATGCCCACAGGAAGATGGCACACCATGTAGCAACGATGGTGAGAATCTCCTTGGCCATTGGGTGCGACTCGAAGTATGCGTAGTTTTCCGGAAGCGCGTTGGCGTTGCCGATGAGCGCGAGCGCAGTGAAGGACGGCGGGCCCACCAGCATGAACATGGCCGGGCGGACGTTGGGGAGAAGAGGACCGGTGCGGAAGAGTCTGTAAATCCAGATGGTCGAGCAGCACGAGGCGACGAACCAGCCCAGTCCCTGGAACGCGATGCCAGCCACAATGATCGGCATGGCGTCCTTAGGCGGCTGGGCGGCGCCAATGGTCTGCGAAAGCGTACCAGAAAGCATGATGGGGAAGATGGGAAGCATCCAGCCGGGGCCCATCTTGTCGGCGTGAAGCTTGTTGTTGATCTCGGGCGTCGTCCAGATGAACCAGTAGAAAGCGACGGCAAGCGTGAGGGTGAATGCCACGTATGCCCAGAAGACATCTCTCATGACCTTTTCGAGGAACTCCTCCACACCGGGAACGAGGTAGATTTGGACGTTGTTGATCATGGTGGAAAGCGTGAGGAAGAAACAGGGCATGAAGAAGCCCTCGTGGCCGTCGAGAAGGGAGTTGCGGAATGCCTGCGGGCACATGGCGAAACGGGCCGCGATGGCCATGGACAGGATGAAGAAGAGAACGATGTTGAAGACGAAGATGATCTTTCCAATCACCTCAATGCCCTCGAACTTGAAAGGTGCCGCTCCGAGCACAAGTGCCACGCCACCGGTGCTCATGGTCGTGGTGAACCATGCCCATGTGACGTGCGAGAGACGCTCCCTCAGCGATACCTTGCCGTTCGACGCGATGCTCTCCTCGTCCGAGCCCATCTTCAGCTTCTCGTCGTCGATGCTGAGCTTGTGCTGGGACAGGTGGAGTGCGACTTGGCTTGAGTTTGACGAAGTGAGTTCGTGCTGGGATCTGTCGGGCCAGTTCTGGCCGGGTACCGGGGGTGTGTTTGCGCCGTTCGTTGATGCTCCATAGTAAGCTGGCGTGGTAGTGCCGTCGGTATCCGTCTTGTATGCGCCGTTGGGGTCCAAGTGCTGGTCGTAGTGGATACCAGCACCGGTATCGGGAATGGACGGATGCGAGCCGTAAGAGGGCTCTTCCGCGAATCTAGGCGACGACATTCTGATATGATATGGTGGAATGGGTGGGTCCCATAAGCGTGATACTGACGAGAGAACGAGTGGAAGCGAGACGGAGTCTGAGGACTGAAGTGTGTGTGGGGATAGGCGAATATATTGCTATGCCAATTGATGTCAGGGCGCCAGGCTAACGCAATGCAATTCGACTAGCAGTGCGAAGGAAGTCGGCAGTAATTTGGATAGTGAGCGGGAGAGGTTGCGCTAGAGGGCAACCGATGGCCTATTTGAAGAGGCAGTGCTCAGTCCGCCACACCATCGCGGTCCGCCCGACCACCGCCAAGAGTTCCGTGATCTTACAAGAGCCGCAGCCACCTTGGCGCCGCGCGCGCCAGCCTGCGGTGGAGCTTATTGCGACGACGCCGACGCACAACCCTGTTACAGCAGGGGGCGAGAGCCTGGATCGCCGGTGTCGGCCCGTACCCGTGAAGAGTCACCCGACGATCACCCCCCTGCCTCGAGACTACGACCGTTGCAGCAACCACAATCTTGGCCTGCGCCCGTCCCATTTTCGTTGCCTGCCAGAGTCCATACGCTGTGTATGTACGGGGCGGCACTGTAACAGCGAGACCCACTGCCAAGTGTACACCTGTCTGAGATGCGATGGGCGCCCAACCCTGCTGACAATCGACACACCTCGTTCCACACTGCCCAATCGTGATTCTCGTTCTTAAAATTACCCACTCCTTTATCGCCTTGGTCCCGAGTTGATCCGCTGCTCACTGATAAGCCGTAGCTCGTCCCCCTTGCTGTCACTGCGCTCCCTAGTCTGTCGCTCCAGCGTCGTCGAAACCAATTTCAATGCCTCGTCCATCACATCCTCGCCAACGCGCCAAGTCCGCAGCACGACTCCTCTCTCCCCGAGCGTCTGCTCTGCTCTCGCCAATCGTTTCCGCCAGAGGTCTTCACGCTTATTGCCCGTGCTCGCAGCCCCGCCGTTGGGCGCAGACGTTGGTGTCGCACCTGACGCATTCGACGCAAACGACGGTTTGGTATTCAGCGACGTAGACGATCCCGAAGCAGCATTTGCCGTGTACGGCCGCCGGTACTCGAACTCGCCACTCGCAATACTGGGCGAATTCGCCGCCGAGAGCGTGGGCGTGCGGCTTGCTGGGCCGTCCCTCGCACCGTCTGTTAAGGATGTGCCGGTCCGACGGGGAGGCGGCGGAGGCGGAATTTTTTTGCTCTCAGCCGCCGCTGATGACGTCCCCCCGGCTCTTGGCTCGCTTGGCGAAGACGTGCCGTTCCACAACGTAGAGGCTGCAGGCAAGCTGTTGTAGGCCTGCGCTAGTTTGTTGCGTGCGGCCCCCGCGTAGGTAGATTGGTTGGACTGGCTCGTTTCAGTGCGCCTTGGCGGAGGTGGTGGAGGTGCACTGGCCTTCGCGTCGGGGGGCGCCTCCGGAGCATGGGCTGGCCGACCCAGCGGGCTGCGCCCTCTTGCTTGACTCGTCTTAACTTCTGTCGAGGGCCTCCTAATCGGCGGAGGAACTGGCTTGGCAGGAGACGCTTGGCGGAACGCGGCGGATATGTTTTCTTGCGACGGGCTACGAAGTCTCATTGGTTTACTTGGCTTCGCAGGAGGCGCCCTGCGCTCCCCAAACGATGGCGACGTGCGTCCCCTGATGGCATTGCTTCTTTGCAATGGAGCTTCGGCAATTGGCTCAAGCAATCTCTCCGACGTAGGATCAGAAATATTGCGGGTAAGTGGAGGCGGAGCAGAGCTAGTCGAAGTGACGGATGCGGCGTCCTCGTCATCAGATAGATCGATCAATTTCCCCATGGGAGGGTTCATCCTATTAGCCTCTGGCGCACCTGGCTCGGTGGGTCTGCGTGGAGGAAGAGCTGGCCGCTTCTCCGCGAGCTCAAACTCACTATTGGTCGGGCTGTGTCCCGGGGTCCATACCGGATATCGACCGCCGGGATCTTCGAACTCTCGCAGTGAAGCGGCGATCGCAGCGCGTAGTTCGGGATCGTCGTCCTCTGACGCTCTCGATGATCGGGCAGAGCGCCTGCCGCTTAGCACCTTGGAGTTCCGCTTTGACGACTTCCCGGACCCCGGTGGGGCCGTGGAGGGGTCGAAGAAGCCTTTCTGCACCGGAGTGGTCACATCTCTGATGAAGACGGCTACTACGCGCCCGGGGTTCTCCAGGACGAAGTCCGTGTAGACCTCCAGATCTGCTTCACCACTGTCCCCAACCAAAATGAAACTCCGCTGCGGGAAATCTCGTGCCAGCCGGTCCAGTGTGGCTTTCTTCCGCTCCGCTACCGGCTCGAAGATCCCCTGCAGCATGCCGCTGTATTGCTTAAGATGGAAGGAGCCAGGTGGGAGGCCGGCCAATTTGAAATACTGAGAGATAACGGGGTAAAGCTGCCACGGGGAGTTCGAGACGTAGTGGAACCTGACCCCCTGGTCATAGAGGGCATGGTACCACTCCTGTACTCCTTCGATCGTCAAGTCCCCCAGTTCGCGGATGAATGCATTCCGGAATATCTCGCGGGCCCCGGAGCTGATGGCAGAGTGTTTGATGGTGTCGTCAATATCACTGATCAGGCTGACACCCTTCGGCTCAGTGATGTGGACCTCGGCCGTGGTCGAGAGGGTTTCCGAGACGATGACTCTGATGTGGGTCGGAACGAAATCCAGAGCAGCTCGAACGGTGAAATGGCCGGCGGCATCGGTGTAGATGGTGCGTTGCCGCGATATCTCCTCGTTGTAGAAGAAAATGGAGATGGGAGTGTTTGCCAGAGGGTTTGACAAGAATGGTAACAAACGGGTCATCAGGTGCTTGTTCGCCATCTCGAGCTCAGAGGTGTTCATGTGGGCGGGCTGTATCCATGATTCTCTCTTCTGCATCCCGGTCTTCGGAAGAGGATCGTTCTCAGTAGAAAGCTCGGCCAGTCTGCCAGAACGACCTCTTGCTGGTGACACGTCCCGTGATCGTGTCGTGTACAAGCTGTCGGAGTCAGACCCTTTCGATGGGGCTTCGCTATAGCCTCCCTTCTCTGCGTTTGCAATCTCCATTTCTCCTCTCCTCATAATCGAAATGGCCTCCTTCTCGACCAGCTCCTCCTCTTGTTTTGCACTCTTTTCACGAGCTTTCTCTGCCATGGTCCTGTGCGGGCTCGGCTCACGGCTGGGCGGCCTGCTGCTTTTCGTTGACGCCGTGGGAAGGCCAACCAATTGCCGGGCGAGGCCTACGAACAGCCTGTGTTTCCGGGTCATCTGGCCTTTATGGGGGTAGTAAATCCAGCCACGTACATCCACGTCGACAATGGCGTTGTCGTCCTCGTATTTTTCGAATTCCTTCCTCCAAAACTCGGCATCTCCAGCTCCGGCAGCGTCTCTCGCGTCTCGTCCATAACCTGGGGACTCCTGAATGGTGCCGGGAACGGCTTGAGGCTGTAGCAGTCAATACCGACACCCACTACCCAAGGCAGAAGTTGATGACTGACCTTCCGCTTCACATGCTTCCTCGCATAGCTTGGGAACAAGACCATTTCCTCATCACCACTCCTGATTATGGCGGCATCCGGGAAGGCGCCAGGGGTGTCGTCGCCTTGGTCCCAGTCGAGCCTGTCTCCTCCACCGTTACCCCAGCCTCGGGTATAGCTTTGCTGGTATGCCTGTCGCAATTCATTGGCAGCTTTCAGATAGCCGGCGAGCTTCTTCCGGCGTGCACCGGGCTCACGCTCCGTGCGTAAGCCTGAGAAAGTACCATCGTCAGCGTCAGATTCGACATAAGGGGCACCGGAATAGTATCGACCGGCGCCGAGGGAGCTCATCTTGCCGGACCCGTCTCCGTCGCTGTGGACATTTTCCTTGGGGGAGTCGTAAGGCGTGGTGCGCGGTCCGCGCAAGAGCGCGAGGATGCGACTGCCGCGGAAATTTCCGAGCGCGTTCTGGGCCTTGCGGAGTCGTTTCTGCTGGCGGCGGAGGATGTACTGCCAGATGCGTGACTGGGCTCGGTGGCGAAGCGAGGGTAGGTACTCGTGGCGGAAGGCTTCGAGGCGCTGGCGGGCGTGTAGGCGCGTGTGCGGAAAGAGGAAGCGGAGAGGGGAGAGGTAAGGGCGGTAGGCGGTGGGCTTCCGGCGGAAGGGCTTTGGGGCCAGCTTGAAGACCAGGCGCGAGGGCCAGCGGGGAGTTAAAGGGGCGCGACTTGGAGGCGTGAGCGAATGCGATGGAGGGTGGGTAGCATAGTTCGGCGGCGGTGGTGTTCGTTGCGGGTCTTGTGGGGAGCGAGCCAGAGCAGGAGCTGCGAGACTTCACGTCATGGGCCGCCCGCCGCCGCCTGCCACAGGGTCTCGACCACACCGCTCAGATCAAGAACATTCGCCAAAATCTCGCCTCTGCCGCAGCCGCTGAGCAATCCGTGGTACCCTTACAAAAATTCGCAGAGCCCGATCAAGAACGGCGCTCGCGATCGATTCTCCCTGTGAGCTCCGTGCTGCAAGGAGGCCGTTGGGATCCTCACAACGGCCGCCACCTTCTTCGCAGAGACGTGCCGCTCACGGCCGCGACATGTTTTTGCTTGCGCAATTCTCCGTCAATGCTCAGCGCATCTGGGCCACCCCTCCGGCCCGACTAGAAGCCAAAAGACGACAGCTCAACAACTCAACTGAAACAAGATTCGAGCCGTCCTTCAAGAGCGTGTCTCTGCTGGCTAGCTACTGTCGACTATGACGGCATACCCGATTCTCCAGGATCGACATCAAAAAGTGGACTTTTCCCCATCCCCACCGTTCAAGCTTCATGCCTGTTCGCGAAACCCCCACCCCTTCACCGCCTGGACGGGCTCGCAGACGCCAGTTTCCAACCTACAAGTCTCCACGCTACTCTACGCCTATCGTTCATCCGCTCTGCCTCCTTGAGGGCTTGACGGCAGCAGAAATCAGCCTTGCATCATACCCTGACCGGTCCGCCACCCATGTCTCGGCCCGAGCTGCAGGCTGACTCGGTGTTTGAGCTGCGTGCGCCGGAGGACCAACCGCCTGTCAATAACGGTACCATGTCTCTCATCATTCTCTGCGTGACTCAACGTTACTGGGGTGGTACGTACCCGCTCAGAGGATCTAGTCTCTTTGAGGGACCGAAGCCAGGACCGTAACCAGTCCCATGTGATAACACAACCATGAACTGCATTATGAGATTTGCATGGCGTAAGAAGATCATAGCCCTTTGGGATGT
>RHKH01000023.1:150144-188034 GCA_009829795.1 Lasiodiplodia gonubiensis | reverse complement strand
TCATCACTTAAAAAAAAAAAAAAAAAGATAAAGAACGTCCGCACATTTGACCAAGCGGCCAACCCGCAACTACAAAGTGCTCATGCCCCTTTCCCTACGCGCATCGTCTGCTGATTCCCTTGGTGACATGCCACTATTGCCGTGGTAGCTCACCATCTCCCACTCCGACTTCTTCACACGCCCATCAATGATGCCAGCTTCACTGGCCTCGGTCTCCGCTATACTCTCACTGCTGCATTCCCTCACATCCATCGGCCGCCTGCTGTCAGCTCTCTCGATATCGTCGTCATCACCATCTCCCCTCCCGCCCGACATCGCCCTCAGCGGATACGCTTTCTTCTTATTCGCGCCGCCATCGCTATGGCTGCTGCAGACGTACCCGGCCCTCGCCGAGCGCTGGAACCCGTACGACGCCGGGAACGAAGCAGAGGCAGCAGAGGAAATGTTGCCGGCGATGCGGCCGGCAGACCACTCGAGGAAGGGCTTGAGGGCGGGGATGCAGGCGGCGATGATGGCGATGGTGCTGTGTAGGTCCGTCCACAGCCAGTAGCCGGTCTGGTCGTAGGAGGTGTCGAAAGGTGCTGCCGCCGCTGCTTTGGTAGTTATGCCCGTGGTCCTGGCGTGGAATAGGGCGGTGCGATGGTGCCGGCTCACTGACGTCGTCGAGGATCGAGACCGGGCTTGGGAGGCGGCGTAGCGGGTTATGCTGGCGGCGATGACGCTGTTGCGCGTACCTGATGGTCAGTCGTTTTGGGTTGGTTAGAGCGTGGGATTTCTGTTGTGGACGTACACTATGCGGAACGCGAACAGCGTCTGTATCAGCCATTTCTTCCGCCGCGGTATCCGTACGTTGTGGATGATCCAGAAAGGCAGAGCCATTATCAGTGCCTCAGTCAGGCAGTCGACGACGGTCACGTAGAGCCAGATCTTCTCCGGCAGGCAGGAGCCGGCGGGGTAAGCTGTGGGGTCCCAGGGGTGTGGCATCGGGCACTGAAAGGCCACGATGAACTCGGCGCTGATGGCCCAGAGGGCGATAATGACGGCGAGGGCCCAGGTTATGCGATGGTGGATCTTGCGAGAGAGGGGTTAGTCGTTTGCAGTGGCTGTGGACCAGGGGAAAGGGGGGACTCACTTTCTTGACGGCGAGCCGTCGGAAGAAGACAGTCATCGATATCTTGGCAGTAGCTATGACAGCGATATAAAGAAGGTGCTGGGCGTAGTTGGCCTGAGAAATGTTAGCAACTCCCCTAATTATCTTCAGAATCTGGGATTATACCTTGGTTCTGGCATCATTTTGCTTCTGCGTTAAACTGGCTCGATGCTTTCCAAGACCACCCAGTTGTACGGCCAGTGCTAAGGCTACAGTCGCCCCTATGTCCATCAACTGCGCGGTTGAGCGTGAGTAATGAAGAGCATCGGCGCGTCTGAGGATGTACTTACCAGAGCCACGCCGACCATGATGTCCTCAGTGCGGAGTTGACGTGTGGCGGTGTAGCGGATCGTTAATCTGACGATGACCAAGAGGATGGCTAGGGCCATCAAGGCCCAGCTGACCGGCTCAAGGTCTTCCACGTGTGTCTGAATGCCCATCACCGCTGCCAGGACCGACGAAATACGAAGTTGAAGAAACGAGTGTTGTCTGAGGGGTCATCGAATAGGAGCGGCAAGAACAAGGGGATTTAGTGGATTGGTTATGGTTACGAGGAACCTGCCTCGCGAGTGTAGAAAATAGGCAGATTGGGAACCGGAGGGCGAAGAAAATAGGCTGCATGTGCCGACTTCTCGCCAATGGCGTAAAAATGTATGCGGGACGGCATAGGCTCACCGGATACGGAAACCTCGCCAACTCTTATATTAAAAGCCGCCACTTCGGCACTAAGCATGAAGGATTCTGTGAAGCGAAGGGGCCAATGGCGGGGCCAGCAAAGCAAACACGCAGTAATATGCCGCCCGGCAATTTGTTGGCGAAGTAAGCAGCTGGAACGCCAGTTACTGAAAGTAGGGAGAGATCCGAGCGGAAACATGAGTAACAGCGATACGGCCGGGAGCTCGAGCTCGTTCCGGCAGACGGGAAACAGGGCCGTTCGTTTCATTCGCAGTGGTAGGTGCAGACGGCGGGGGGAAAAGTGGGTAAATGGGATCCGGCGCGGTACCGCGATGCGTGGAGGATGTGCCGCATGTGAAGATCAATGTGTCCATAGCGGCCACTGGATCGATGCGCCATAGTGCGTAAAGATCAGCGAGTATCTGAGAGATGATATGTCCTGCATTTGGGCTATTGCCTCAGTGCAGATGCTCATAGTGCGACATGGTAAGCACCCCACTTGCTTGGCTAAAACAGCACTTCCGTCACAACAGACAAGGAGAGCAAGCACCTCCTTGGTACTCATTCACCGGTGGCAACGCGTTCAGTTGTCTTGATGTAAACGCCAAGCCCGGAGCTCGGAAAGGAGTTTAAAAATTCGGGGCCTCGAACGGGCTCAGTGGAGCCGCTTACACGCACGGAATGTTTGAGGCAGCGGAAGAGATTAGCAAAACGTCCTCGTTCTCAAGGGCTTCTAGAGCATCTAATACCGCAAGATTCAGGGGATAATTCTCACGGAGCCTGCCGGATCTGAGACGTGGGAAGCGGTGTTCTGCCCAAGATGGTCATTTTGATGACGCGGTCTGGGTGGTCCTGCGGTTCCGAGAGGGCGCTAAAATGGCTCCCGCTACCGTGTCGGCTAAGGGTAGCCATCCGGATACAGGGCTTGGACTCGGTGCATGTAGGAATGTGACTTTGTGCATGATTGGCCTGTCGAGCCAACGGCAGGTAACTTAGAGTCTGGAAGCGGGGAGTGTGATCCACCCATTGAAAACCGGAAATCCAGCCGACAGTAGGTCGCCGTGCGGGAGATGCGTGACAGCGGCAGTGGGTATTGCTGACAGAGGCGTCCTTGCATGCTAAATTTTCTCCTTTCTGTTCTTTTCTTTTTTATTCAAGGAATCATTGAGGCGCGCTTGATGCCGCGGAAGTTGTGACTGGAATTTAGAGGCAATCCCGCGTGACACAGATTCCTTGTCTACGTTGCCACCAACTTGAAGGCTATTGCTCTTTAAGCTGGCAGATGAAGATAATGTGGAATGCATGCTAAAGAGTTTGCGTGCAGCTCGGAGTGCGGCTAAGACGACCCCAGTCATAAGGGAGCAGGTCGAATTTGAAGAAGTTAGTTGGCGTCGGGTGAGAGTTACAATGGGGAGCGTCGAGGCAGAGAAGTCAGCAGGGCGTTTCATGAATCCCTGCGGCGATCCGAGTCGTCGTCAGCAGAAGCGTTCGAGGCGTAAGTGGTTGCATGCCGGGCGCACGGCCAGCGAAAAGGAAAATTTAGAAGTACAGAACAAGGCGTAGATTCACATGCTATCGTGAAAACAAGTTTGATAATTTTGGTTGTCTCAAAGTGAATCGACGACAGGGAAAAAGAAGAAAGAGCGGCCTGCAGCGATGGTGGATCGCGGCAGGTGCGGGCCGAGGCACGTGAGGGCGTGGGGCTGACGTGTTCGGGGAGGATCCACTCGCAGCCGGCAGCAACACGAACTGCTCGAAGCCTCTTCAGCCGCGATGAGACAGGCGTGACGAAAGATGAGAATCGAGATGATGCAGAGATATGGTGTTGGTAGCTGAGCCTCGAGGCCTGTTCCCTGCTCAGCCGAACCCCGCAAATCACGACATCGCTGTCAAAGATGAGTTGTTCACCACCCGCTTTCCCCACCTCTCAGTGACACGACCGCCAGAGCGGTCTGAGTCTGCCAATCCTCTCGCCAGCTCATCGCCGCCATGCATCTCACAGCCGTACCGCACAGGCCGAAGACGTCACACTTGCTACTGCTATGCTGCCTACTAGCACTGACTGTCGAGTGATCCCACCAGACCATCAGTGTTGAAAAAAAAAATCAAGACCATCCAAAAGTAGCTTCAGAATGGGCAGGAGCACGTCATCGGACTAAACAAACAAGCTCAAGACTCTCTCCCATACGCTGCCTCAATTATTCCAATCATGCCGCTATCGCAACCATCGTTGATCCACATCAATGGCATGATTCGTCGTGTTAGTCTTTCGTCATTTTCCAATCACTTCTTAAGCTGCCGCAAACCCTACTCTTCCCCTCCATCTGTGTCTTCCATTCCTCACAATGCCTACTTCACTTGTCAGCGGTCCCTTCCTTTCCCTTCGCCATACTCCCTCGTACGTTCGCCCGAGCGAGGCTGAGGGGTACAATGGCCATTCCGACAGTGTGCCCCCCTCGCACCGCCCATCCGTCTCTTCCGCGCCCTTCTCTGCTTTGAGGTCAGGGCCGCCCAGCGTTTCTCACGACTACGCCCACGTGCGGAGTCCGCCTTGGGAGAGCCCTTCCAATGGCTCCAATGGCGCCGCCCAAGACGACGATTTCCTCAAGCTGGGCCACCCCCAGCAGGACCTTCTCCTCCTCCACGGCCCGCGCCAGAAACATTCGCTCGAAAAGTCGAAGGAGATCCCCGAGCTCAAGAGCGACGACGAGCTCCTCATCCAAGTTCTGGCCATTGGCTTGAACGCGGTCGATTGGAAGGGCCCCGATGACGGCTTCGGACAACCATCATACCCGTGGGTCAATGGCAGAGACTTTGCCGGCTTGGTGGTTCGCGCCCCGCGCAAACCGAGCCGAGTACAGAGCGGCGATGTCGTCTTCGGCCCCTCGACGGATTACAGAGACATCCGCAAAGCCGCCTTCCAGGAATACGTCGTGACGACCGACTACAACGTTGCTAGGATACCAAAAGAAGTGTCATTGAGAACGGGTGCCGCAATTGGTGTCTCGTTCGTCGCTGCTGCGCTTGGTCTCGGTACCTCGCTCGGCGTCGACTTCAGCGCTTTGTCTGTACCCGCTCCTTTGGGGCCCGACCTGTACCAATTGGTGCGCTCTGTTGATCGCCACCAATTCCCGGAAGATGTTCGCGGAGAGGTGTTTGATGGCATCCCCTTTGACGAACGGCCAATCCGCGGGGATTGGCTCGTGATCTGGGGCGGTAAGTGTGGCTACTTCGAAATATACCTTCATCGTGCTAACAATGGACAGGCTCTTCGACCACGGGCATCATTGCGCTCCAGCTTGCCAAGCTGGCAGGGCTCCGGGTCATTGCAGTGGCCGATGTGGCCAAGAACGGAAAACGGCTGATCGATTTCGGGGCCGACATGCTCGTGGACAGATTCGACCACCAGCGCGCCATCGACGTGATCCGCAGCATTACCGGAAACCAGTGCCGGTTCGCCATCGACGTGACCGGGAGGGAGTCGGCTACGCATCTGCAGGAGATGCTGCACACTTCGGCGGCCGAGAAGCGGGCGCACCTGCTTGGCTATGCCGGACTCCCCAAGACCAAGGTCATCGACGTGCAGCAGCACATCGTGCCCATCAAGATCTTCCACGCGGCGGCTGCCGTGGGCGAAGCGCTCATGACTTGGGCTGAGGAGCTCTTGGTCGCTAGGACGTTGAAGTTCCCCGAGATCGAGGTGGCTGATGGAGGTATCAATGGAATCAACGCTGCCCTCGACAGGATGAGAAGCGGAGAACTCACCGGCAAGCGTATCATCCTCCCAGTCACCGAGACTGATGCGCCGAGCATTCCGCCCAGCATTCCACCAAGCATCCCCAACGGCGTCAGCACTGCAACTGTAACGCCGGAACCGCCTGCGGATGACCTCGCATATGCCAGCCAGATGAACTCGGATCCTGACCGCATCCAGTTTGCGTACTGGGTGCCGAACGTGTCAGGCGGTCTGGTCATCTCGAAGATCCCGCAGCGCACCAGCTGGGACCTCAAGTCCAACAAGCGGTACGCGCAGACGGCGGAGCGGGTGGGCTTCGAGTACGCGCTCAGCCAGATCCGGTTCATGGCGGGGTACGGGGCGGAGAACCAGCACGAGCCGGTGACGTTCTCGCAGGCGCTGCTGCACAGCACGGAGCGGCTCAAGCTGATCGTGGCGCTGCTCCCGGGGCCGTGGAACCCGGCCGTCGCGGCCAAGCAGATCGCGTCCATCGACAACTACACGGACGGGCGGGTGGCGGTCAACGTCGTGTCGGGCTGGTTCAAGGCCGAGTTCCACGCCATCGGACAGTGGTGGCTGGACCACGCCGAGCGGTACCGGCGGTCGCGCGAGTTCATCGAGTGCCTGCGCGGCATCTGGACGCAGAAGCACTTCACCTACAAGGGCGACTTCTACCAGTTCAACGACTACCCGCTGTCGCCCAAGCCGCTGGCCTGGCCGGGCCGCCCGCACCCGGAGATCTTCCAGGGCGGCAACAGCATCGACGCGCGCGACAACGCGGCCGCCGTCAGCGACGTCTACTTCATGAACGGCAACACGCTCGACGCCTTCATCGCGCAGATCGAGGACGTGCGCGACCGCGCGCGCCGCAACGGCCGCGAGGGCCAGGTGCGCTTCGCCCTCAACGGCTTCGTCATCGTGCGCGAGACCGAGGCCGAGGCGGTGCGCGTGCTGCGCGAGATCCAGGGCCGCGCCGACCCGGACGCCGTCGAGGGCTTCCGCCAGCAGGTCCGCAACGCCGGCGCCTCGGCCCAGGACGGCCGCGGCATGTGGGCCGACTCGTCCTACGACGACCTCGTCCAGTACAACGACGGCTTCAAGACCAAGCTCATCGGCACCAAGGAGCAGGTCGCCGACCGCATCCTGCTGCTCAAGAGCGTCGGCGTGGACATCATCCTGACCGCCTTCCTGCACTACGAGGAGGAGATCAGGGCCTTTGGCGAGACCGTCATCCCGCTCGTGAGGCGCTTGGAGCGCGAGGGCAGGGGCAGGGACAGGGACTTGGAGATCAGGTTGACTGGCGATGTCTATCGCGAGCGGAAGTACTGAGCACGAGGTTCCGCGAGAGCGTGCAAAATATGGGAGGCTCAATCAGGGTATGGCTTTGAGTAAGTACTCGGAGTGATTGTTTGCTTGCTGGGCGCTGTGGTGTCAGTTTGTATCAATTATTTTTTCCTATTGGACGTTATGTAGGAGTTGTATTATTTATTTGTATCTCTCGCTTCACCTACTCGCACCGGACTGCATGATGGCAGATGACGTGAGAAGTGTAACCTCTGGGCATCGTCTTCTGCGTGTTTGTATTCAGACCGCCCGACACCATGGCCCTCACTCGCCACGGCCTCCGCCAAGCACGGTCTTGCCCGGTCCTGCACCCATGCCCAGACCAGATGACTGATGATATGCGCCGGGTCATCTGCATATGTGCCTGTGATCATTGCGGCAGGTACCGTTCCGACAGTCATGGTGTCATGCAGGGTATGGTTCGGCTCGTGCCGGTGCGCTTTTATAGGTACCAGGGTGCCCAGCTGGAACCAGCATTCGAGTCTGTATCATGTAAACCGTGCAAGCAAGCGCTTCGGTTACAGTTGGTCAGCGCAACGGAGTTGGCTACGGCCCTATGCCTTGCCACCAGGACCTTAAGAGCGGAAAACCCGAGGGTTTGTGAGCTGTGGGTTACCCGATTAGGTGAATGCCTGCATGAAGCAGTCCACGAGTTCGATCCTAGCTTAGCGCTGAGCTGAGGGAGAGAACGAGTGGGTTGCGGAAGGCGTGAGGATCCTTCTCGGTTGCTTTTTGCTCTTTTGCTTGCCGACACTTCACTTGATGTCCAGTTGGCCGCCACAGTGCCGATGGCTGGATGTTTCAGTTGTAGTAGAAAACCAAGCGGGCGTGCTTAAGTGATGAGGGTGTCTTGGAGGAGATTAGGGTCGGAGATCCTGCCCGTCCACGTGCGGCAATACTGCGTGTAACTGGTACATTAAAGCTGGAATCAATTGGTATCGGGGCAGCTGCGACAACAATTTTGCTTTTAAGGACGAGGCTGGATATCAATTGGAGGTCTAGATTTGTCCGCGACTGACCCAGAATTTGGAAAAACATTGCTCATAATGTACTTCAATTGCCGTGGAAGTGACGTGAGTGTATGGTGGAGAGACGACTTACCGTCACTACAAAAACCATTGAACTTCTACAGCCGCAATCGGGAGCTACCTGAACATAAATCTGCATGTCTGAGAAGCCACGAAGCTACAGTGTCTCGTGCACATCAGTTCAAGGGCCCACGCGGGCGCGTCGTCAGTCCTTCGCCTCTAGAATTTTCCTAGCTGGCGCCCGGTGAGAGGGGAGAAATTGCCTCATACCCCGCTCCGCAACCACTAAGAAAACTAGCTGCCGCGCGTGATGAGCGTAAGCAGCTCTCGCCCCATGCAAGTCATTGGTTCATTGGTGGCGCACCACCCTTCACCTTATTCACACACCAATAGAACACGAGAAGTGGCTTTTGAAGTAGTAGCTTCTGCATTACCAATACATTATAGCGGTGAGACCTAGCGAATAAAGGAGAATTCTTCAAGCTCCCCTCGGATACTTCCGTGCAGATCATGAAACAATAATGTCAAGTGTCGGTGGTTGTTGCCCCCAGTATTAGACAGGAGCAGAACAGATCAAGCCCGCGATTCCCTGTGCAAATGCGCGTCAGCCAAAATCCGGTGGGAACATTTTTTTCGGCAGCCCCACGAGGGGCACAAGAGGGAGAATATGCACGTACCAAAGACAGAGTGCAGCACTCGGCCGTCCTTCCGCTCTCAGCGCAGTAGTTCTGGAACTCTTCGACCGTTGTAAGAGATGAGGAGGCTGGAACAGCGGCGTCAGGTTAGTAAGATCTCAAACGAAAGGGGCGTGGCCTAGTGTTTGGGGCATGGAGAGACATTGAGCAACGACAGATAGGGGCCGGAACGTACGCGTCTGGCAAGTGGCGTCGGCGACACCAATAACATCCAGCTGGCAGCAGAGCGGATCACCAGAAGTGCAAAGGGTGCTGGTCTGGCGCTCCTCGAGCTGCGCGGGCGCTGCGAGGGCAACGGCGGCGAGGGCGGCGATGGCAGCGATGAACTTCATTGTGACTGATTATGTCGATGATGTGATGGTTGTTTTGATTGAGGAAGTGATTGAGCTGGATATGGCTCTCTATTGCGATTGCGTGAGCGCCTCTTTATACTCTTCGTCTTGGAAGGCGTGTCACTGTTTAACGCCCAACTTCTCCCATCATCCGTCATTCGATGTCCCGCTCCATCCTTGCTACGCGCGTGCCCCTTATTTTTTCCTTCTGGTCGCGGGGACGACGGCACGCTCTTGGTATAGTTGCTCGAGCGTGGCTGAAGGTGGCGGCGGAGATGATGGTGGTGAACCCATGCAGCTACGCCTCTTAGGACTGAGGGTTAAGCTCTCGCCATTGGCCTGGTGGAGTAGAAAAACGGTGCATACAGGTGCATGTTAAGATCGACGGCGTGGATTCACCCCACCAGCAGATGAGATAGGCGAGGGGATTCGTCGGAGGGATGAGGCTGGGCCGCTTTTCAAGCCTGATCGTATCGTGAGACTCGTGGCAGAATGGACGGCAAAGCAAAATGTGGTGCAGCGCGGATCACCAGCTGGACAGGGGAGGGGGCGATGGAGATTGTTACCCCTTGTGCTCTGCCGTGTTTTCCTGCTTGGATGTGTGATAATGACGTTGAGGGCGATGGTTGGAGGGTGCTGGGCGTCATGTGATGTCATGGGTCGGCGTTGAATACCAGATGGATGCGACGTTTCCGCTTGCCACTCCCTCCTGACGATCGTCCCGCCTGGCGCCCGTTGAGAAAGTGGCTTTTCTTCTGATAGGCATAAGGTGGCCATGCATATAATGGGATGATCAGCGATTATCCAAGATACGAGGCGGCATTCCCGGCACATGGGCCAACGGTCGACAAGGGTAGGCATCCGCCCCATCAGCTGCAGCCGAGATCTAGTCCGCAATTAGCACTAATCTCCTATACAGACAACCCTAACCGTAGTTCTCTGCCTTGCTTGCCTTCCCTAACCGCTAAGACCTTAGCCTTGGATTTATTAAATCTTTCCCCAACTGAACAAGCCGCAAATTAACCGGCCAATCTGCGCGATGCTCACTGGAAATAGAAATACTCACCTTGGGCAAATCAAGTGCGATCAGACATCGAAAATCTTGTGGTCTTCCGTCACTTCTGCTGTGATTTTCTTTTTTAAGCATACGGGTTCCCCGGCACAGGCTCTTCGACATCGCCACTGGAGAAAGCACAGTGCCCAATGGGCTCGGAGGTTTCGCCTGTCGGCAATGCTCCCCATTGCAACGGCAGCTTCTCGGAAATTTCCTCTGGGGGGTGACAAGCCGCAGAGATGGCCGCACTGCAGCCGCCGGCAATTGGCATGTCCGAGTCCAGATGCCGGAGACCTATGCCGAACCCGGTCAGAATGAGACAGGCAGCGACGATCGCCGTTAGAATCATGCCCATGGGCGAGTAGCCGCACGTCGTGACGCTCTCCCGCCCGGCGTAAGCTCCGGCGCTGTCCCAGGTCTCGACTCTCGCAAGGAATATGCTCTGCGAAACAAGCCAGTGGAGGACCATGGAGTAAACCATCAACGGCACTCCATATCGGTAAGGCAGCTGCAAGAAGTACGTGCTCCTCTGCTCGCCGCGCGGCCGCGACACGCGCAAGGCTTTCCGATGCCGCGCAAAGCTAGACCATTCCCGGGCTAGGAGCATTCGGGTGCAGAGACCGTTGAAGAAGACATAGATCAAGGAGAGGATGAGCTGAGGTGAGTTGGCTACCAAGATTGCGGATATTACGGCCGACTCTCCGCTCGTTGGAATTGCCCACCCTTCGATCATCGTCTCTGACCGAGTTTTGCCGACCCCAAGGCTCCAGAGGGACGAGATGCCAGAATGCCCATAGCTTGTTTTCAAATGAGGTATCGAGTAGCCGAGAAGGCCGAGCGTAGCGGCGAGTGCGAGTATGCGTGTTAGAGACAGTTCAACAGCGGGACTCGAAAACTCACAGAGACACTGTGATAAGCCAGTGTTGGTTGCTCGCCGTCTTCATCCAGCGCATCTTCTGACGTCGGTATGCCATGGGTGTCTCGATTGCTTGCGACCAATTACGTTGGAAGTGGGCCCGCGTGGCCAAACACATCCCTTTCGTGGTGGCGTCGGGTAATCGGAGGAAAGACGAAACAGCATCCCCCAGCGTGATCATGGGCTTGTCATGCATTCTGTAGGCGACAAATGCCATGCAAGCAAGCTTGACAGCATTGAAGACGATGACAATGCCAAGGACAGGAAGATTGAAGTTCAGCCTGCACCTTTGTTCCACCTTCTCGCTTTGGCAATAACGTGTGCGATAGCCATAAACGGTCCAATTTGACGCGTCAGCCTTGACATTGCCTACCGTACTACTGCAAGGTGGGTAATCCTCTTTCCAGTATCCGGCATAATGAGAGCAAATCCAGTAGTAAGGCTCGGGATTGATGGAGCTGTACATGTCTCGCACCAGCTGATACCTGTCAAGCTCGTACAGGGATGAAGTGGTATTGTCGAGATCATCAACGATGAGCACTAGGTTGCGGCGTCCGGCGAGGAAATCTTGAGCATAAGCACCGATGCACTCTTCATTCTCTAGACGGTCCCATTGGAGCGCATCCTTCTGCACACTTTTGGGATCAGTGAGCCATGGGGCCGTGTCGCACATTGGGCCGTCTCCAACATTGTAACAGTCCCAACGCTCGTATTTCTCCGTTCCTGGAGAAGGAAATTTTGAAGTGTTATATGCTGTGCCCTCTAGGTAGGTTTTAGAGGCGAAGTAGATATCGTAGTCATTATTCCCAAGGGAAGAATAGAAGACGGAGTTGTAGCTTTGACAGCGTGAGCTTGGCATAAGTTACGAAATGAAGGGGACTCACAACAAATGGAGCGGCAACGAAGATAGAGCAAGAGCTTCCACCGACGAATAAATCGGAGATTATGCAAGCTTGGCTGACCAATGTCAAGCCATACGCCTTTGCCATGGGCTAAACTGATCTCCCTGCGAGTCGGTGCGCACAGACATTGCATGATGTACTGGCTGCCGCCAAGGAGAAGTGTATTTAGAATGTTGATGAGAAGATGAATGCCGATGCTCGCCATATCGACGTCGTCACATGCGCCTTCGTAAACGTGACCATTGCTTTGCTTACCCGCCTTAAAATACGCCCAAATGGCAATAGCAAGATTCACGATGAGGACGCAGGCCGCAGTGATGGAGGCGAGCATGGCTCCAAAACGCCAAGCCTGTGGCAACCGGGAACGTTTACGAGACCGAGCATCGTTGTTGTCTGGAAGTTCGTCCGAATCATGTTCCCGCAAAAGTGAACGAGCGTTGTCTGTAGACCGGTCTCTACTACTGTTATCAGTGGTGCCTAGACTTGGTAGACGAGAGTATGCAGGCTTCAGTGTGCTCAAAGGGACGCTATGACCGTTAGATTATGTAGTCTCCCTCGGGCTAAAGAAACATACCTCGACGTGCGATCCATTTTTCTCTTACGGAATGGGAAAAGCGGTACACAGAAGCGAAGAATCATGTGCGCACTGCAGAAAGGACATGTGTTCAGAATCAGCATGTACTACGGTACACAAGAATCATAAGCTGACGGGGGCCTACCGATATTCATGGTGTCGCCATAAGAAGAATACGATATAGCCATGGATTTAAAGGATTGCGTGTGGCGTAGTGATGGCCCCCACCTCAGGCATCAGGGAGAGCGGGGTCAGAAAGAGTACAATCCTGCTTTTGAAGGGGCATATGTACATCCGTACTTTGAAATTGGCCGTATTCTCTGAAGGATCCAGGCCATGAGGCTGATCAAACTTGATGTGGCTGGTAAAAAGGTTAATCTGGTCGAATGGAGGCATGCTTGGGGAAGAATTGGTGGCCGCCGTTGTGCTTAATGCATGGGGCCGAGAATATGCCGACAGATCTTATCTCCGGGTGCGACGTCAGCGACCAGAAAAAGTAGCCTTCTATTCCATACACCTCGAGGTCTAATTCACACCACCATGTCTTCCCCCTGCGACGTTTGTGGCGCGCAGCCATCCAAATACAAGTGTCCTAACTGCACTGTCAAATAGTATGCACGCGCCCGCTCCCCCACTCTTTCTCCACTCTATTCTCCGTTTGTTGCTACTCACTACTACCAGCTGCTCTCTTGCCTGCTTCAAATCCCACAAGCCCACCCACGACGCCAACTCCTCCTCCACTTCCGCCGCCGCCGAGCCCCAAACCGAAACCACCACCTCCGCCGCACCGACCCTCGCGCCCGCACCTGCACCCGCAGCACCCAACCAAACCGCCGCCGCCGCCGCCGCCGACCCCCTCACGACCCTCCTGTCCTCCCCAGCCCTGCAACACCTCCTCCAGACCAACCCCTCCCTCCGCGCCACCCTCCGCTCCATCTACGCCTCCACCGTCGAGCCCGCCCCCGAGGACTGGGCCGACCAGCAGCGCCGGGCGCAACAGCGACACAGCACCAACTATCGAGGCCGAGGCGGTGGCCGAGGCGGGCGTGGTGGGCGCGGCGGCGGTAGGGGAGGAGGAGCGGCGGCGGTTGCTGCCGAGCTGAACGGGCAGAAGGCGCGCGGGCCGTGGAAGCAGGAGCTCGCGGACAAGCACGCCGTGGAACGGATCGTGCGGGCGCAGGCGGGGGAGAGCAGTGAGAGTCTCGATGCCGGAGAGGGGATGAGGGAGTTTGTGGAGTTGGTGATGGCCGCGGTCGCGGCGGCGGAGAACGAGGGCGGTGACTGAACAGGTGCAATCGGATGATTAAAGAAAAAGTTAATAAAGTTGGGATGGTCGGAAACTCGATTCGTATGGAATCTCTCACGCATGGGCCGCATGAAGAAGAAAGAGGGACGTGGCTGCGCTACGAGAAGGTGCTTCGACGAGGTTCCAAGCCCGGCCTGTCGCAGGGACTGGATTTCAAGGTGAAAATAATTTGGGAGAAGACACCACTTAGGCTTCGATCGAAGCAAAAGGGATTTGAGCAGTATGGCTGATGTGAAGCGCACGTCAGCAAGATGTGAGCTGACAGCCTTCACATGCAGGTCAAACCAACGCTCCAATTAACGCGGAAAGGCTGTAATGTTTAACAGAGGCAAGACCAGCGTAACATGTCAGGATCTGGTTCCCTAGCAGAGTCACGCAGATGCGTCAGCGAGGAATCTCTAGACGAGAAATATCCTTGTCTAGTTGCAGTTGGGAATATGAAGTAGACGCTTGTCATAATATTGAATATAGTAGTCTTCATTGTTTGAGCCTCTTTGCATTGATAGCATAGCTCTATTCTCCGAGCCTTTAAGCCAGCAGCTGTACTGCATAGCCTACCAGCATGAGCGGCATTTCACAATATTCTGCCCACTCAAGCCCTGTATCCGGACCTTGTTCAAAAAAGCGTGGCCCCCTAGCCAGGAAATCCGTTCCTCAGCTTTCTTTTCAGAGTGTGCGATAAAGTTCCTCCACAAGACTCCTTTCAGCAGTCTCTTTGCAATCATAGCACCGCCTCACCAGTGTGCTCGCCCTCGAAGCCGTGGCCCCGCAGGTGCTTCCGCCTGAGCTTATCCTTCTTCTTCCGCTCCTCAATTTCCTGCTTCTGCAAGGCGTAGACTTGATCCACCGGTGCTTGTTGGAAGGGTTCGGGAATGTAGTCGTCTTTGTCGAGGTCCTGTTGCTCACACGATTGCCCCCAACGGTGGGGGCAAAAAGTCATTTAGCCAAAGATCACTCTCAAGCGAAAATTGTAGCTTTCGGAGTGACGTGGGCAAGGATAGAAGGGTGACGGCGAAAAGAGGCGGGGGGCAGTCGTACAATTTCACCTAGGAGCAGCACGTTCTCGCCGCGCACGAGGAAAACGCCGCGGTTGATGTCGGCATACAGGTTCTGGACGAAGATGCGTTCGATGGTGTCTTGGAGAACGAGGTTCGCTGCCAGTGTGGAAAAGTGAAAAAAACGTTAGCGGTTGTCAAACGTTCCCACGTCGAATGTGACTCCTCCATCCGGAGTCCAGCTTCCCTTCCTGTCTCTCCCTTGCAGAGAGCGAAGGCTAGAAGTGAGGACAGAGTTTCCCATACCGAATTGGTCCCAACTCCGCAGCACGCCGATGAGCTTCCGTCCGTCACGCAGGGCGACCATGAGCTTCTCTGCAAACACCACCGCGCGAAGCGACGCGCGCGCGTGTCAGCCTTTCCACTCTTTTTCTCGTGCACGACGCCGATGCGGGCCCATGCATCCATTGTGGGAAAAGGAAGATGGAAAAAGAAGGCTACTGACTGTCGGTCAGGTCGAGGAGCTGGGCGGCGGTGGTGAACATCTGCGGCGGGAGCTGGGGCACCATTGGCGGAATTGGCCCAGCGTCGGGGCCGCCAGGCCCGCCCTGCGGCGGCGGCGGCGGCGGGTCGTTCAGGGTGAGGTTTTCCATGTTCGCGGATGGGGTCGTTGTGTGTGTGTAGAGGTTGTGTCGGTCAAGGCCAGTCCATGACAACGTGTGTTTAGTGCGAGGTGCGGGAGGGGCGCGTTGAACGATGCGCGACCTGGGTACTTGACGTTATGCCGGGCCGCTAAGCTTGCGTGTCCGTGCGTGCTGTGCGAGGCCTGAGGCACAGAAATCTCACGTTTCACATTCCAGTCGAAAAGAGTAAATGTAATGTAAATGCAATGTTGAAAAATGCTCGTCCGTTAACCCGAAATGCGTCGAGCCGTACAATGAACTGCACGTCCAAAGCCAAGACGTGTACTAGATACAGAGCCAGCCGTGATGCCAAGTCATGTCATCGTCCAGAAGCCCAATGCCCGTAACGCTCACGCTATGCCCTCAAGCCAGTGCCAGCATACCTGCAAGTGCCTGCGCCAATCTATGCCAAATGTTCCCAGGGGTATTCTCAAATGTGCCAATTCCTCTCGAAAGCCAACCACGAATAGGGATATCTCTTGCTCAAACCGCTCCCATCAAAATAAAACTCCACGCACATGCTAGAATGCGCCCACCCACCAATAGGAAAACCATTCCTCCATCCTTTACTGTTGCTGCCCACCATGCTTCATGTAAAGCTTCCTCGTGTTGGCCGCCTGTTGGGCTCCCAGCATCTTCGCCTGATTCATCATTCCTTCGATCCATTCCAGCTTCTCTCCCGAAAGGTCCAACTTCTTCGTCTTCGGGCCGGCCAGTCCGACCTCATTTCCTGCCCATGACTTCTGCGATGCCCCAGAATCCATCGCTCCGCTTTCATCCCTGTCGAACGAGCTGTAGTTAGACATGGCGCTTCCCGGACGCGACCGCGGCCTAGGCGCGCTTGTCGGCGGCGTGCCGAGGAACTGCTTCGATCCACCGGCATTGCTGTGCGAACTGGTGGGCCGCAGAGGCTCCGGAGAGTCATTGTATCCGAGGTGCTCAACCTTGCCTTCGGAAATGACACGTCTGCTGTGGTGATCCGCGTACTGGCGGAGGTACTCGCCCAAGTCTGCCCAACCGCCGCCAACACGGACCATCAAGCGTTCGCCATTTTCGCCGACCCGGCGCACAAATAGCTTGATAGGCTTCGCTTGACCGGGCTGCATGAGGTGGTAGAGCTTGATGTCTGAGTTGCCATAGCGAGCATGGCGATGACGGTCCTGCTCAGACACGACCGCCGACATCGTGATCGACTGTGCGCTGCTCTTGCGCGAAACACGCAACGACGACGGAGGGCGAGAATCGGAGAACGCGCGCTTGGAGCTTGCGCCCACTGGCGAGCCCTCGGCATCTCCGGAAGTCAGGCGAATCGGCGCGTGAACGGATGTAATGAGGCGGCGGATTTGCTGCTCCAAGTCGGCGGTTGCGCTCGAGACGCGTCGATGGGCCTTGCCCTTGACCGCACTGATCTTCCGTGGCTTTGGTCCGGGGGCATCTCTGGACTCATTGTCTGAATCCGAGTCGCTAGGAATCACAATCGGTACCTGTTGGGACTTGGTCCTCCGTTTCTGCATGGCAGAGTTCAGCGGTGGCCGCGGCATCATGGGATTCCGCTTGCCAGGAAGTGTCCGAAGCTTGCCAGGAAGTACCCGAAGCGAAGGAGAGTCGTTCGGACTGCCAACAGGGCTAGACAGCTGCGACTCTGCGGGAGAAGTGGAGTCCTCCTCGATCCGGAGCTCAGGTGTATCCATCACAGGGGCGTATCCATCGCTGCTGATAGACGAGAACTCCTCCTCTTCAGTCGCAGCCAGATGTCCTCCAGGATGAGAATGACGTCTCCGGGGGCTGCTGTTGTTAGATTGCGGCTCCTGCTTGCTGCTGGAGTTACTGTCACGCCTGGCGTCCACGCCCTTGACCTGCGAGCGCGTGAAGGACTCAAGCGAGGTAACCGAGGCGCGTCTCTCTATGGACTCTTGGATGCTACTTTCGGCGATCGCTTCAGAGTCATCGCTGTCAACCTGTTCGGCATCCAAGTCGAAGTTACGGAAGCGATCTGGCTTGGTCGGCGTGCCTTCAATCGTCTCTAGCCGCTGAGCGAACTTGAACGGCGAAACGTGGAAATCAGGCTCAGACCGAGATCGCGAGCGCTGATGACCGCGCTCGATGATGTGGCCCGATTTTTGGGGACTAAAAGTTGTGCTTGTGCGATTCAATTTAGGTACAGGTCCTGCGAACTTGTCGCGAGCGCCGTCGGCATCGGAAAGTAACCTGTGCTCGCCATTGTCCACGGCCAGAAGCGACTTTCGCGGTGTGTGGAGCACGCCGAAGCCGAATGGTTGATCTGCACCGCGCGCTGATGTCGGCCGGGTCAATTTCTCCGGCGGTCTGGACATTAACATGTCGAGCTCAAAAATTCGCTTCTGTGCGTCGGCCGCCCATTTGCTGTAATCCGTCTCAACCGCCTCGAAATCATCTATCCAGTTGTCGGGAAGAACGTCGTTCATGCCCTCGAGTGCGTCCAGCATCCGGTCCAGCTTCCGCCCTAAACTCGTGATCTTGCTTTGCAGGTTATCGCGTGTTTCGGTGATGTCCTCCTTCCAGCCTTCGAGCTCTTTCGTGGAATTCTGAGGATCGTCAGGAAGATCCAACGCGTCCCATCCCAAACGCATAGCCTTCATCACGTCGTCCAAGCCGGTGAGGAAGTGCGGCACTTCGTGCAGGACCAACAGGCGGACCGACCACACGCGCGTCAGCTGGCTGAGATACGACAGGCACGGAAGAGCCTGCAGCATGGTATGGGTCACGACGTAGGAAAAGTCGTCCAAGAGATGGAGCTCGGCGCGTTTGTTGCCGTAACCTGATGTGGGCCGGGGTCGTTCCATGGGATACATGTCCAGGATGTATCCTTTGAGTTCGTCCATGTTCAAATCCTCCAATTCTTCTTTGATCGTGTCCAGGCGAACGCCGTAGGCCATCACCGTCGAGGCGGGCAGCGAGCCCCAGTACGCCGACTCATCGTCGTTGTCCTTGCCGGCAGCATCCTTGTTGCAGCCTTGCGTGTCCTTCTCCTGAACGTACGGGTCGCGATGCAACGGCGTCTCGAAGGTGTCGCCCCAGGTCCATGCTTCCAGCTCGGCGCACCAGTCCTTGATCTTCTTCGTGGCGGAGGCGACGCGCGCGCCTAGGTCCTTCTCGGCGGTGGTCACGTTGGAGATGCCGGAGAGCAGCTGCTGGGCTTCGGGAGTGGCGGATGGGTCGATGCCGTCGGTGAAGGCTTGGAGAGTGGCGGAGGGGGAGACGGCCCAGGGCTGGGATTCGTATGTGCTCATGTTTTTGCGCCGATCGCGCGTAGGCGAGTGCGAGGGGGAGTCTCTCCTGGCGCGCTCGAGCAGCGGCGCGGAGAGGGAGAGCGCGCTTGGGGGGCGCGCCGCCATTGCTGGTTGCGAAGGGGAAGCTGTGATGACCAAGTGAACATAAAGGAGAGTGATGTGTTGTGGGTGAAAGAGTGTAGATGAGATTGGGAAGCAATGTGGGATGTTTACGACGCGTCTTTCCGAAATGACGGCTTGCAAGCTACGGTATTGAATGCCCGTCGCAGCCAATTTGACAAGGGCGGCGATGATTATTGGCCAGACCCGGGCCGCCGCGGCCGGGAAGCTCATCCCTGCCTACAACAGGCACTCAGGCACTAGTGGCCGCCTGCCCCAGGTTCCATCCTACAGCCGCCAGGGACAAAGATGCGCTGGCTCCAGCCGCGCGCGAACCCCGTTCGTTCAACACCACAGCACCCATCGCGACCTCACCGCTCGGCTGATTGCCGTCCACGGGCCGCTCACGCTGCCCATCTGCTCCACGATGTGCCGCTCCAGTCCACTGCACTAACCCTGGTCGCTACTAGTAACCGCCCTGTGGATCTAGCCCTACCGTAGCACGCTGCCGATCTAAGAGCCCTCTCTCTGCTCAGTGCTTCTGCTTTTCCTTCTCGCGGCGGGCCTGCTGCACGAGGGCGTCAACCCTAGCCGACGTCAGTCCGTAATCCGTCAGGGGCTGCGACTAATTTTACCTCTGCAAAGCCCCGAAGCCTTCGATAGAACAGGAAGCGACCCACTGCCACCACAGCCCACTCAGCTGCGCCACGTTGTGCCGCTGCAGCCTACGCGCCATGATGGATGCCTCGACGACGTGGATGCCTATCATCGCTGCCAGCACAACGGGCTGCACCTGGGCCACGAAGGCCGCGAAGCCCGGCGAGTAGCCCAGCACGTGATCGTAGATAAACGACCCTGGAAGTGCATTGGCTCGACGTGAAACGAGCACGTACGTAAGAGCACAGACGACGAAGATGACAGCCTGCGCTCCTCGCGGGCGGGTGTACTGTTTGACCGTAATGTCGCTTCGGCCCAACCCGACGAGACAGTCTCTGTCCATTTGCACGAGACGCTCGCGTGCTTCACGCCATGACTGCATCGGAGGCTCCAGCGGGATCGTGAACTGCCGCCCGGCGGCTTCGATGCTCATGGACCCGAGGGAGATGTCGCTCAGGCGCGCTTTTCTGGCAGCGAACGAGGAGGCCTTGCAGTAATGCTCGAGGTATCGCGCAATCTGACTCATCATCATCAGCTCGTGATGGCGAGCGAAGTGTGGGCACGCCTACCGAGTCCTGGTGGTCAGCGTTCATGTGCGACACGATGCGCTGCTTGGCAGCAGCCTCCTGGGCAGCAGCGTCGGCCATTTTGACGGCGTCTCTGTGTGTCGTGAAGCGAGGAGGTCGGCGTGCAACAGAGGACAGGAGATGTCGCGGAGATGGTCGGCGAGATAGCCACGATCCATCTCCGGCCGCGGCGGATGATGCCGGCTCGTCGGACGGTGGTTTCCCGCCGACCCGCTCCCACCCACACTGTGCGACCCCGGGTTCGATTTCTCTCCGCTCCTCCCGCTTCCCTGTGCTCCCGTGCGACCATGCTAATCGCAACACAGGCCCGCTACTATTGTCCGTGGTCTAGCGTGGACGAGCGACTAGCACTCTAGCGGCGGCGCGGAGGAAATCACGATTGTCCGGAGACAACTGCCGGTGTTGCGCTTGCGCAGCTAGAGAACGCTGCAGACCCTGATGTGCTTCTTGCGCAAATCTTAGCTAGGCGACCGCATCTCTGTGGAGTAAGCGCAGAGCCGGCGACAGCACCGGTGGCAGCATCGCCCTCGATCTTCACACCATGTCGCAAGCCACACGAGCGTTTCCGGACGTCGGCTGCTTTCCGAGACCTCGTCCCCCCAGTCATGTCGTCCCCTTGCGGCCAACGGAATGCAGCCAGCCGCTGTATTAAATCATAGACGGCACAAAGCGGTGGTGATGACGACTTAACGGCGCAAACTTGGCAGCAAGCACGGGCTCCCGCAGGTTTTGTGCCAGAATCGGGATTCTTGGATCGCGCCCCACTCCCAGCACGCCTGGCAAGGCTGCCGGGTTCTAAGCAAGGTTTGGTGTGCCCAGACGGTCCCTTGTCCGCACGCTTCGCGGCCTGGACGCCATGTTGCGTCAGAGGTTGTAACAGCGACCAGGGTCTCGAGCGCGTCTCCTGCAAACCTGCTCGGGTACGAGCGCGCTCATCTTTTCACCCTCACATCTCCCGCTCCATTCCCTTTGCATATTCAAGTCCCCGAACCACTTTGCAGTCTCCCGTCCAAAATCCTCCTCCCACACTCACATCACCTTTGTATATACCCCCGCCGGATACACGAACGACCACTAGAAGCGCACAATGGCGGACCGGACCACCGAGGAGAACCAGGCCTCCCTCAACGCTGAGGGCCAGGGCAATGCTTCCGCCGGCGGGAGCCTTGGCGCAGAGGGATCCAGCAAGAAGCAAACCGAAAAGAAGACACCAAAGAAGCTAGGCAAGAAGCAGCCCGAGCCCCAGCAACAACCCACGCCAGAGGAATCACCCGAGTCTGACGCCGAAGCTGAAGAAGCTGAGCCCGAGCCGGAACCCGAGCGCAAGCAATCCAGACGCCGTCAATCTCGCGGTCGTGGACGCAGGAATGTTCCCGACAGCGACACCGAGTCCGTCCCGCGCTCTGACGTCTCGGCATCTGGTGGCCGCCGTAACCGCCAGAGGCAGCGGCAGAAGACGCAGCAGGGTGGTGGCGGCGGCGGTCCTCTCGAGGGCATTACCGAGAACGTGCCCGGCGGCGAGCTTGTCAACGGCGCAGGCGACATGGTTCAAAACACGGCCGGCAACGCCGTCAACACCGTTGGCAACACCGCTGGCAAGGCCCTTGGCGGCCTGACCGGCGGCGGCGGCAAGGAGGAAGAGGAGGACAGCAAGGGCGAGCAGCTGCGACTTCGTCTGGAGCTCAATCTGGACATCGAAGTGCAGCTCAAGGCTAAGATTCACGGTGACCTGACTCTTGGTCTTCTGTGAGTTTCCCTGAGAGGCATCTATTTGATGATCAGACGAATGCTGACGAGTGACCAGTAACTAAATGCGCATTTCTTGTTTCATTACCCGAATAGTTTAATGCACGAATTACGGTGAACCGGGACGTATGCGAACGGCGCATGGGGCTTCAATTCTCTGGTGTAATGACTTCGAAATCAACTGTGTATTAGAAAGCAATCTGCAACTAGTCGGACGGGTTTCCGCGAGACTCTTGTGATTATGGTGGCAATGCTGCGTGAGCTCAGAATTAGGTTGGCCCGATAGGCTCTTCCCCGCCGGATGCAGTGATAGGTTGCGTAACGCTTGGCAGCGGGGCGATGCCGGCTCCCGAGAACTGCCTGTCACTGGCTTCGATCATCGCGAGGTGGCGCTCTTCTTGCCGCAGCCCTTGCCCGCTTTACGCGGCCGTTTCGCCTGACCGGCAACCTTGCGACGCGCTCAGCTCCAAACCCCGGCCGCCGTTGACGTCAGGCGCCAGAGCCACCCTAGACCGTTACCCTTGGATGTGCCATGCAGCCAGCCATGCTCAATCTTGATTTGGGCCTGCCCCAAGGTTGCCGATTCCTGCTCTAGGCCCTGCGTTCTGCCAACGTCTTTGCTGATACTGCTGTGGACTTTCTCCCCTTGCCCCTCCTTCTCACCCTCCGTACCCTCGCACAACTCCTTCCACGAACCGACTTCCATCAGCCTTTCCGCCTACTCATCCCCTGTACATACCCCCCTTTCGAACCGTCAGGCCCGCCCTTCCACCACCATGGCCGACTCCGATTATGAGGGCCAAATGGCCATCCGCCAGAACGAGGAGATGCCGCAAATGCGGACAGTACAGCAGCAGGAGAAGATGACGAACGCCATGAAGCAGCACAAGCGCGAGACGGGCCAGCAGTCGGCGCGGTCGCGGTCCTCATCGCGGCGGGCGCGCCGGCAGCGCATCCAGAAGGCCATGGACGAGGGCAAGTACATGAAGACGAACAGCCTGGAGGCGCTGGAGGAGGCCGACGCCAACGGCGAGCTGCAGGAGATGCAGATGTTCGAGCGCATAGGCCCCGACAGCACCTCCATGGACGGCCCCGTCACCAGGGCCCGCGCCATGCGCGGCGAGATCCCCATGCGCGGTACCAACCCCAACCAGCCCTATCGCATGCCGCCCCAGGAGAAGCAGGGCTCTTCCCTTGACGACACCGACGGCCTGAAGCTGAAGCTCGAGGCCAACCTCGACGTCGAGATCGAGCTCAAGGCCAGCATTCGTGGTGACCTCACGTTGTCGCTCTTGTAAGTTCGAGTTTCAGTACCCCGCCGCAGTCCCCACCCCCACCCAAGAAAAATTGAAACGGCCTTTTATGGGCTGATTGCTATAATCTTGGTTATAGAGAATAATAACCCCCTGTACTGTAGTGCGTGATCACGGTGTGTTAACGAACGGACGTTACTTTTCTTTTGGTCCCACGACAGTCAATGAAAACTACAGAAACTTTAATGAAACCCTCCACCTTGCTGGTTAATCGGCCCCCCTTCGGCAAACTTTTGCGCACCGCTTTTTGTACAGGGTCCGCCGATGAGGAAAGGGAGCAATTCTTTTTGAGCGTTGGGAGTTCTGAATGGGGCCACCTCTTTGGCATCTGGGTTGATGGGTAAAGTTAGACAATTCACACGTCACCAATTCGATTCCCCTACCCTTGTCGCATGACTCTTCTATCCCTGAGTCTTGCATTGTAAAAGTCTTGGTAAGAATTGTTTTTGGTAAGATCTCGTATTGTCTCTTGTGTATGGAAGAATGTGCTCCTTCCCACGCCCTTGTCCAAATGGCTCTATCCAGCCCAGTCAGCAGAAAGATGGTGTAACAGTATTTGCTGATGCCACGCCATCCGCATCCGTTCACCCTCACGATCTTTTTCACTCGTTCTCCTTCACCCCTTCACCCAACTACTGCCAACACCCTACCTACCATCCTTCCTCCCACGCTCTCTTTGACAGCATGACCAACTGAGCCGCCGCAATCATCTGCCCCTCATCGCTATCGCCAGGCGGAAGCACGATGTCATCCGCGCGCGCCCCGGCAGCACGTGCCAGCTCGACCAGCCGTGCCCATGCCGCTTCGTCGATGAAGGCTTTGTCGGCGTTCAGGTACGCTGCCTCGGCGGCACGGTAGGCTTCGTGGGCCGCCGGTTGACCTTGTTGCTGTTGCTTCCGCTCGGTGGGGTGCCGGGTCGCGGTCACAGCGCGTGTGGGATCTGGTGGCCGTTTGCGAGAAGTGAGGGCGGCGCCATTTGGCGTGTATTGTGCTATATACGCTCGTTGGGTGGGTTGGTGATTGCTGTCGCACAGAGGCTTGAGTGCTTCCGGTGAGGCCTGCATAGCGTCGACCATGTGGTAGATGATGTCTGCAACGCAATGAAGTGATGCGGAAGATGAGAAGGCCTAGAGGAAAGGGCGGCCAAGAAACTGTCTAACGTGCCTGCGGATTTAGGTACATTTTCAGTTGTCCAAGCTTGACACGGCATCTTCAAAGTCCTCCATCTCTATGTTTCGGCTGACTTTATCTCTCAGCCAGGTTTTCGTATCGATTCCAGCAAGCAATCCGCGGTCCCTTAGGACGGTGTAGATGCAGGCAGCAGCGACTACCTTGTTGGGGAAGTTGTTTGCAAGCTGGTAATCTTTACATCTACCCAATGGTCAGTGCATGATCTCTCTTCACAGAGCTTCTTGACATACGCGCCGAGGGATTTCGCCTTGCAATCTTTCGCGATACCAGTCTCCATCAGGTCGGCGATCCGATTTGCCTCTTTCTTCTCCTTGCTCCGATTATCAAAGCCAACATCTGCATCCGCACTGCCATCATAGCCACCAAAGTCCCGCATCACTTCACCCAGGTATCCGGGTAAGAAGTCAAACGGTGTGGAGATGCGCAACTCAAACTTCAAGACACGCAGAATAATGAGCTCAGCTCGGACAAAGGCGGACCGTAGTGAATCGTAAGTCGGTGATGGGCATTCCAGAGTCACTGAGGATGTTTCCTGGTGCATCAAGCGCCATGCTGGCAGCAGAAAGTCTCTTACTCTGCGCGGGGCTTCTTTCGCTTTGGATGCTACGGACAAACAAGCAAGTGCGATCATCTGCATCCGAATTAGCAGCTCGACAACGAAATGCATGTAAAAGACGAACATGATCGTCAAGATTAGGGGCATTCTCTTGTTGACGTTGGAACTTTCGGTATCTGCTCAAAACCACAAATGCCATGGCCAAGCATTCCTCAGGCCTTAAAAAGTCAACAGTTGACATGTGTGACGGTGAAGAAGCGAGACTCACAAACGTATGATATCGCCTAGCAGTGTCATCATAGAGGTAGCATCCATGGGTGGGCTTGCTGCTAAGCTTTCGCCTTTGTGTTGCACTTGCTCCATGGCCTTGGCGTGTTCCAGAGCAGTTTATAGTAAGTTGCCTTTTCGGGGTCTCGAAATTGGAGGTTCAGTTGGGCAGAAGACGTCTATGAGCAGTCATTATGCATGAGTGAATGCTTTTATCAAGGTGGGTGTCGGTGCGGTACAGAAGAGCGCTAGCAGCCGTTGAGGATAGGGTTTATCTTTGTCAGCGCGCCTATTCCTAATTGGGACTGGGAGGTGGCCTGCGCACGGTACCGGGTACGCGCTTCTGCCTGAACCCTCCAGCGCGCTCATCTCAGACGCGGCCGCCCGCTGCGTGAAACCTGCAATTCTGGCAACCCAATACTATGAGCCTCGACACCGGAAGCATATTCAACGTGTTCATCCGGCGGAAGATCCGTGGCGCCGGGATCTGCACATGTCCGCTGCGCCAACCCGAGGAAGGGTGAAAACCATCCAATGAATATCATGGACACTGCAAAAGATTTTGATGAGGATGACGCACTGTCGGTGCCGTCAAAGTACGCCTCATCTGCTCCAACACCGGCGACATCTACCTCGACCTCACCTGCTTTGGTCGCCACATCTACTAAACCAACAGAAGAGCAAGTCATCCTCACTGACCTACGGAATTATATCCCACTTGGGTCCCTCGTTGCATTTGGCCAGTCATTCCACGATGGACTTCTTGGATGTTGGTCAGAACTCGATGCTGCCCAAGCAAGAAGCCTTGGCGAAGACTCCGTTGCCACCTTATTGGAAGCAAGATGGATTCGCGTCCAATGCACGACATCTGCATGCGGCTCCACCATTCTAAGGGTCTTCGTTCTCCCGAATGACGTTGCTCGCCGATTCATCGACCGCAATCTCAAAAAGGCGAGGACCGCCCTGGCACAGGTTGTCCCAGAGCTGAACGTCTCTGCAGCCGTGTGGGCTGGCCATCCTCCAGAGAAGTCTCTGTCAATAAGCAATAAATTTGACCCTTGGGCTAGTGCGGAGAATTCATCATTGTTCTATCTGTTCAACACTCTACCCTCTCCAGCTCCGAGCCCTGAGAAGGTGGAAGACCCATACGCGAAAGCAGCCATGCAGGACGTACTGGATATGAACATCCCGGGCTTAAAAGCGACACTTTATCCCTTTCAAGCGCGGTCCACTGCTTTGATGCTTCAGCGAGAAGCTTCCCAAGAGCTCCATCTCGACCCACGCTTGGAGATTCGCAAAGCACCTGACGGACAAGAATTTTACTACTGCCCCCGGGATGTCGAGTTCCTCCGAAACCCTCGTTGGTACGAAAGCAACCGCTCCGGAATCCTCGCCGAAGGCATGGGTAGAGGCAAAACCATCATAGCCATCAGTCTTATTCTTTCCACGAGGCATCATCTCCCCAGGATTCCGCCCGAGTATCAGACAGGCCCTCCGGTACGGCCAAAAGTTGGCTCGCTAGTTCAGATGGCCGCAGCAGCAACCGGACGCCATTCAGTCCCTTGGAAGGCTGCAATGGCTCGTCACGAAGAAGAGACTGGTGAAGAGTTGACTGAATGCATCAAAGCCCTCACCTACAATCCTCCGCGCTACGAGATACCTCCCGAGCCCGTGCGCTTCAATCGAAGTACGACCCTTCGACCACCTCGGAAAATGACCATGTGCAGTGGAACAATCGTTGTTGTCCCCAGGAACCTGCTGCACCAATGGCAATCGGAATTAGAGAAGCACGTGGAAGAAGGTCACTTGAAAGTTTTGGTCATGGACAATGCTCGGATATCTCTTCCGCCACCGCCAGAACTGATTACGTACGACATTGTCTTGTTCAGTCGGACTCGATTTGAAGCCGAATTTCGCGATGGCTCGGACGAGAAAGGCCGCCGACCGTCTTACAGCGTTCCACTTTCATGCCAATGCCCGTACGTCGGTGCGACAAGAACCAGAGACTGCACCTGCCTGAAACCAGAAGACCTTCACGATTCGCCATTGAAGAATCTGCATTGGCTAAGGATCATGATCGACGAAGGGCATAATTTCTCGTCGCCAACCTCAAACGCTGTGTTGGTTGCACAGAAGCTGGTCAAGGCGGAGCGACGCTGGGTAATTTCCGGAACTCCGGCGAAGGACGATCTACTCGGAGTTGAAGTGGACCTCGCATCAAATGAATCACCTGGCATGGGCGTTGAGAATGACGCTCAGACATTGCGAGATACTGTGCTTCAGCAACGGAAGCGCTACGGCGATGAAGACTCGCGCGGTACGGGAGCCTCAAAGAGCCTTGGGCAGCTTGCAACCCATTTCCTTCAGGTCAGACCCTGGGCAGAAACGAGTTATGAAGAACGGGCAGACTGGATGGACCATGTGTACAGGCATGTGGATCAAGCCAACAAGCGCCGTACCTTCGACGCGTATTCACAATGCATGAAGAAAGCTTTGGAGCAACTCATTATCAAGACTCAGCCGTTCGATGTTGAAAGAGACTTGTTGTTGCCACCTCTTACCCACCGGGTGGTAAGACTTGAGCCAAGCTTCTACGACAAAGTTTCCGCAAACTTGTTTGTCCTTGTCTTGACAGCGAATGCCGTCACGTCGGAAAGGACAGACATTGATTACCTATTCCATCCCCGCAGCCAACAAGCTCGGAACCAACTCATCACCAACCTTCGCCAAAGTAACTTTTTCTGGACGGGGTTTAGCGAGAAAGACGTCGGAAATGCAATCGAACACGGATGCAAATACCTCGTCAAAGAAGATACGAAATGCTTAGATGAAGACAGAAAGCTTTTGATGGATTGTATAGAATTCGCGGAAGAGTTCGTTCTTGCATCAAACAACTGGAAGGCCATGAGTGCTACGCACGAGATTGGCCTCTTTGTGGACTCCTGGCCCGACAACACTTCACATGCCTGGGCACTCGGCAAAGAACCTCCGGAGCTGTACGGTGTTGCGCAACTACTTCAAGCTCAAGCCCACGTAAACGAGAGGTTGGCTAATGATCCAATGGAAGGGTTTGAAGCTGCCGGCGTTGCTGCTTCTCTGGATGCATACCGCGCAGCTGAGATGCACGACGAGAAATCCAACACCGCCGAAGGAGAGGCCATGAAGATGGGATTGCCGTCCTCAAGCACTCACGTAGAAGTCAATGTTTCCAAACTCCATGCACCATCAAAACAACACGGCACGCCGACGAAGCCAGATAGCCGAAAGGCTGGAAAGAACACGTCTGCTTCGGCAAAGAAGAACTCGAAGTAAGTACTCGCGTCCCAGGATGGATCCTGCATGATATTTATGGAACGACAGGCAAACAAAACCGGAGAAAACTCCCGTTGAAACGCCACGAAAACGCCCTCGGGACAGTGGTATCGAGCTCAGCAGCGACTCGCCCCTGAGCAAGACCCAGATCATTGGGACTGTCTCTGCCAAGCTGACATACCTCCTCGAGCAAGTCATGACGTACTACAAGGACGAAAAGATCCTCATCTTCTACGACGGTGACAATGCAGCGTACTACATTGCTCAATGTCTCGATGTTCTCGGCGTCCCCCATGAGATCTACTCGAAGGGAATCTCGAACGAGCTTCGCTCCAAGTACATCGTCAACTTCGACAAAGACCCGACGCTCCGAGTGCTCTTGATGGACGTCCGCCTCGGTGCCTTGGGCCTCAACGTCAACCAGGCCTCGCGCGTCTACTTCATCAACCCCGTCTGCCGCCCGAGCATCGAGGCGCAAGCCGTCAAGCGTGCCCACCGTATCGGCCAGACCAAGCCCGTCTACGTCGAGACGCTAATCCTCAGCGGGACCATCGAAGAGGCCATGTTCGAGCGGTCCAAGGCCATGACGCGCAACGAGCATCTGGAGGCGAAGACGCTGGAAGACGACCAGAAGATTACCGACATCATCAAGGGCGCGCGCTTGCTAGCCGTCGACCCGGAGGAGGCGGTGGGCGAGCACCAGATGGCGCCGCTGAAGAAACCGGAGCAGCTGTTCGGCAGGCCGGGCAGAGGCACATTGAGGAAACTTGGTGGCTTTTCGCCGCCGTCGCCGAAGAGGCGCAAAAAGGATGCGCGGGTCAAGCAGGATGACGCGAAGAGCCCGGTTGTCGTCGATCGGGTGGCCGGTTCACCTTTACAAGGACGGCAGGGTTCGGGGGCTGCGCGGGACCCGTCTGGGACACCGGCACTGCCGCGCTCTAGCCTGTTTGGCGGGGGTGGTTGAATTTCGTCAGCGGACTTGGCGGTTCTCATGGCACCGACATGTGCATATCTCAGCACTTTGAGCCGTATTAATATCACCTATAGAGGCAAAATATTTAGGTAGTTTCATGCATATACGATTGGCTCAAGTTAAGTACATCTTTTCAATTCATCTTCTGGATCTATAGCAGCATGACTACAGGAAGGACGTCTTCTTAGTTTTAACTGACTTATGCTGTCCGTCCTTTGGGAAAGTCATTTCTTCATTCGTAACAGGCTCGAGAGCAGGAAGCCCACCCCTCATTCTATCTTGCATCTTTTGAGCCGGCTTGGCGGGGCCTCCAACAGCAGACATTCATACCCATTTGGAAGTCTGCCTCTTCCGAGCCATGAACGCATCTTAAACCAAAGTAGTATCTCCGACGGCACGGCATCGCCAAACAGTCCGAGATGAATACCGTAAAGTAACTTTGCACAGTCAACATGACTTGGCACGTACCTCCGGCGGTGAAAAGAAGGTGAAGTATGCCCAAGAGTTAACAATGAGAAGGACCGAGATCGGGACAAATTTGAATGCAAACGACTGGTCTACTGAAGAGACTGCTTCAAAACCTGCGCAGCCGCCGCCGCAATAGGCATCGCCACACCTATTGAGCTCGCTTTGACCAGCGCAAACTCCTGGTAAACTCTCAGTAAAATAAACATCATTTTGGCACGAGGTCGACTTACCATCTTTTTAAGAATGTCCCTGGCTTCCGGAACATCGCGCAAAGACCATGCCGGCTTCTTCATCTTGGGCACCTGTTCAATGAATTGCGTACTGGCGCTGGCGGCATTACTAATAATTTGGTACATGACAGTCGTGTCAAGACCGACGGCCTCGGTAAAACCCATGGTTTCGGCAGATGCGGCGAGGTGAGTGCCAACGAATATGTTGATGATGTCTTGTATCGAAACAGCATCTTGACGGGAAATCAAAGTGCATCCAGGTTTCGTCATTTGGTGGATTGTGTCATCGGGATGGCCGGAAAGGTACAGACGCCAGAGAGTCGAGTCGTCATCCTTGGCCCAGCCTGCGTGGATGCCGGCCTTGTATACTTGCTCAGCGATGGCGGTGAGGAATACTGGATAATCCACGAGCCGTGAATAGTTGACAATGATCGACTAGGTGAGTGAATCTCGTCAACAGGGCTATTTCTGATTGAAAGTCTTGAGGGTGAACTGACAGAGTCTTTCGCACAGTTTGGGACAGCCGAATAGACCGTCTTGTCACCTTCCAGCATATATGGAATCCGATTTCCATTGATCCAGCTCCATCCATCACTGGCTTGAACTGCATCAAAAGCCTCCTGGGTGTTCAGTCCCGCTTTTGCTGCGAAGGCCATGGCCTCATTCGCCAGAGCGATTTCAGCTTCAGCGGGGACTTGATGACACATCTTAGCCTTGGATCCAAAACCAATACCCCCCGGGATTCGGTACAGCTTCGTGCTCATGCCTTTGAGCACTGGTTGAGCCCTGTCCAAGCCATCATCGGGCCCGGAGCTGAAGATGCTTAACGTTCCCGCCGCTGCGCCAGTCGTGCCGCCTGAGACGGGGCAGTCGAGCAGTGTGACATCATGGCGACCAAATTCGCCGTGCAGCCGGCCTTGCGCCTCTTCGCAAAATTCCGGCGGAACGGTTGAGGTGATGATGACGATAGCGTTTCGTCGCAGCCCGTGGACGAGTCCGGTGTCTTTGTCGAATAGCACCGCTGATACTTGACCCGGCCCTACCACCATGACGACCAACATATCAGCAGCTCGAGCGGCGTCGGCAGGGCTTTTGGCGGCTTGGCCGCCCGCCTGAACGAGCTTCTCAATGGACGGAGGGTAAATATCATAGCAACTGACGGGAAAGCCTTTCGCGACGAGCTGTTTCGCCATCCCGCCTCCCATGCTTCCAAGGCCGACAAAGCCGACCTCCGGTTGAGCCATGTTTTGTTAGTGCAATATTCGAGAGAGACGATGGAACAACGAACTGGCTGATAGTAACTATGAAGCTCTCAGGGCACCATATCGTTATATCTCTCATAAAACCACGAATCCCATTTGACAGCGACATATGATCGTCGAGGGTGGAGAGCACCCCGCCATCCGTTTCCCCCTCTTTTCCTGAAACGGAAGTTCCGCTGAATGGGCTAGCACGCTCTGCATTACAGGGGATATCTACTACGATTGGCTCCCGCACGATCGCTGTCCTACCCCACCCAACGGAGTTACTGTTCTAAGAACTGGGTGGGTGGTACGAGAAACTCATCCTGCGCGCCTCTCGGAAAAGCGATTGTTCTCACAAGACCTATTCTGATCAAATATCCTGGAATTGCCTCTCTTAGAGACCTGATCAACAACCTCGCCGCTGACAAACCCTACAGTCTCATCAATTACAAATCCTTCCAAAGTTGTCTGCAGCGGGCCACCGTAGATGTTCGACACTACCTGCCATCTCACAATCATTGACGACATACCAATCGAAGGTGGCAATGTCAAACCTCCAGGACAACAAAACCCTTCAGATTCTACGTAAGCAGCTCACGGCCGCTATGGGGTGCTGGCTACAATAGTGTACATCCGTTCCAAAGACCCGAGCAAGGGAGACAAATACTAAAAATGAGACTTCAGGTACAATGTCGAGCACATCCTGGGTGTCGTCAAGGCCGCCGAACGGAAAAAGTCGCCTTTGATAATCCAACTTTTCCCATGGTCGATCCGCTTCTCGAACGGCGTCCTCGTTCATGCGGCTGCTCAAGCTGCCAAGCAGGCGAGCGTGCCCATAGCCGTGCATCTCGATCATTGTCAGGACGAAGAGATGGTGAAAGAGGCCTGCGAGTTGCCCTTCGACTCAATCATGGTCGACATGTCACACCACTCGAAGGCAGAAAACCTCTCCAAGACAAGGGAATTGGTTGCATACTGCCATTCCAAGGGGAAGGCAACTGAAGCGGAACCTGGGAGAATTGAAGGGGGCGAGGATGGAATCTCGGACACGGCGGATCTGAGTGGAGAGATGACCACGTACGAGGAGGCACAGGATTTTGTTGATACGGGTGTCGGTACTCTCGCTCCAGCGGTCGGGAACGTTCATGGAGAATATGGGCCGAGAGGGATTGTCCTTGAATGGGATAGGTTTGTTCATACTCTTTCCTGTCCCGCCTTTCCCTATTGACCTCCCGTAGAGGTCTGGCTTGCTTTGCAAATCCATGACATGCTTCATGACTATCTTTCTAACTCATGGCGCTTCTGCAGACTAGCCAGGATCCACGAAATTGTCTCATCAAGAGGCGTCTTTGTTGCGCTCCACGGTTTCAACAGATTCGCCGATGATCTGACGCAGAGATTGATTGCGGCTGGCGTCACAAAGGTCAACGTCAACCGAGATGTATTGGAGGGATACTACGCGCTGGTTGAGCGAAAGATCACCAAGATACCATTTACTGAACTCCTTGAGGAAGGTGTTGAGGTGGTTGCAGAACGTACAAGTCATTACATGGACGTCATACTATCAAGTGGAAAAGCCTGAGTGAGAGTATCGACCTCAGCCTTCTGTCCGGGTTCATAAATTTACCTGCGCTTTTCGAATCTTACTCCTTTCTTTGAACGTGATGTTTGCGATTGCTGTTATCCTACTTTGAATGCACTCAGCTGGCGATAGAATCATGTGGTAAAGGCCATAAATGGTGGGGAATGGCAGAACAGTAGTAATTCGTTACGTGGTGGCAATGTATAGAACAACAACAACCTTCCTGTTGCTAAGTAGGTTCTGACGTGTTCTGGGAATACCTTGCTCAATACTTACAACTGTATGAAGCATCGAGGTAATCTGTCGGGAATTGGCCACATTCAAGCAGCAGCTCCCTCAAGCCCAACGTACAACTTGTACCCAAACACGTCACTTGGGTCATTGAACCTTGCTTTCTGGTCCATCTGGGAAATTTTGCTCAAATCCTCCTCGTCAAGCGGGATAGAGTCGGCCTCCAGGTTTTCCCGGATCTGCCATTCTATCGTGCTCTTCGGAATCAAGCACCGCCCATTGATGACACCCCAGGCAAGCGAAATCTGAATGGGTGATTTTCCGTGCTTCTTGGCAATCTCCAGGAGGACAGGATGGTCGATCAGGCGCGTCATTTTCGCTACGTCCTTAGCCCATTCAACGTTGCGGTAGAATGCGTTGAGATTACCGCTGGGGCTAAAACTGTATGATTTTGATGCCCTTGGTCTCATGCCAATGAACAAAGTTTTTCTGCTGCAGATAAGGATGCATCTCTGTTTGGTGGATAGCCGGAACCTGCAAAATTGAATATCAGCGATAACGACCTTGTCCTCTCTCGCAGTTTACGTACAACGGTACCTTCCTTCAAGATGCGTTCTATTTCCAACTGACTGAAGTTGGAAACACCGATTGCCTTGACTTTGCCAGTATGAAGCAGCTTCTCCATGGCCTTCCATGTATCGACAAAATCAGTCGAATCAGGAATAATCTTCCCGTCAGGCCGAGACGGCATCAAGTCAGGGCCACGTTTGAAGGCGCAGGGGTAATGCATGAGGTAGAGATCCACATAGTCAACTCCGAGGTCCCTGAGTGAGTCGTCGAGGGCGGGCTCGACATCATCAGGGTGGTGAGCATTGCACCAAAGCTTTGTCGTGATGAAGATGTCCTCGCGTGGAACCCCACTCCTTCTTATACCACGGCCCACTTGCTCTTCGGTCCCGTAGCTAAAGAACCCCGACCGTAAGTTTCCGACATGGAGATAGGGCGGTGAGGAAAGACAGACTTGTGCGCTGTGTCGATGTGTCGGTAGCCGCATTTCAGAGCAGTGCAGACGGACATCTCCTGCTCGTCGGGGTCTTGGAAAGTTCCCAGCCCAATCGAGGGTACAACTTGACCTGTGTTCAACGTGACAGTTCTGCGCGTGTACCGACTCAAGCCAGACGCCATTCCCCTCGCGCCAAGCTTCCGAGACAGAGGCGGGGTAGCGACAAGTCTCGTTCGCACAACCGCAGGATTAAATATGGTTCTGGTCCACTGAGCGGGTCGCATTTTCCTTGGAGCTGTCGTCAGATGTCGCGTGTAGTCAGCTGTTTGATCGATTGTTTATTGTAGGTCCCACGTTCCTTGTTCATCGGTGATGTCCGGAGACGTCAAATTCCGGAGGCCAGCACATCGTGGGGTATGCAAGAGACCATGCAGTTCTTTCCAAATGGGGCAGTGCGCAACATCCATCATTTCCGGAACCTGGTTTCGGCACCTCTCAATCAGATCAAGCTAGCGTTTGAGGTAAGGAACGAAAAGTGTAGTCCCTGTATAGTTTTTCCTTTTTAGTGTGCCTAAATTCTGAACGTATGCCTGATACGGGCGTATACAGAATACTACCTCAATCCTGGTAATACTCTATCCAGGAACGAGGCTTCTCACACAAGCGACTACATAGCCCCATAATCATTATAAACAGGGCTGCAACTCGATCTCCCACTCAAAACTCCAACCGGTACCGCAAACTTCTGCTTCGGGCGGGGTGGCGAGATTTAATGCGGCTTGAATAGCCACCCAACTTCCGATGGTCGTGTTGAGCGTAATTCCTCTTCCGAAAAGGTCGCTAGGCAAAGGCTGGATGGCTTAATGTGATGATTGCCCTCGTCAGCATAGGGATCCTTTAGTTCAGGACGGGCGGTAAAGAACTGCTGGCCGAAGTATGCGGATAAAGTGTGGTTGAGCTCAAAGAAGCTGCAGTCCATTAGTCTTGTGCCTCCATTAAGTTCACAAAAACTTACCACGAAGGATCTATCGGCCTTGCCAGGTCCCTTCTTACTGCGTCCGAAATCCCGTCCGGCGGCTCAGATGCGATGAGGTCAAGAGACGGTGGTCTTTCCTCACTCTCTAGAAGCGGGAACAAAGCCAGTAAAGTCGGATTCGCTGAGCCAAGGAGCAAGTGAAGGATCTTGCCGCGCTGGTGATAGTTTTTGAAATCTTCCTCGGCCGCTCGCCTGCTGACTCCCTGATGCATCACAGCATCCACGATCTCTTGTTTTACGACGACGTCCATTCGGGCAGGGCGCGTTTGCGCTGAGGTGCTTGCATTGGTGAGGCGCTTTTTGCTGTTTTTCCGCTGATCCGTTGCTCTTTTCGTCTCGAGTCGTCTCTTCTGAACCATTGATTCAAAATGCTGGTAATACATTACTTGCTGGAATGCGAGCTTGTATTGAGCAACCCATGATATGGTACGGAGAGTGTTTATGTTGTAGTGGAGTTGCAGTAGCATATGCATGCCTCTGTTGTTGCCTGCTGTGACTGGCGGTGTCGCGGCTGCTGCTGCGGCTGAGTCGGTTAAAATTTGTTGCCTGATGTGCAGGAGCAAAGAAACATTGGCGATTTCGCAGATGCATTGCAACGTTCTTAGTACCTTTACGGCTGGCTGAGTAGTAGGGGCGTTTTGGAGAGCTTGAAGGACTGCATCGGCATTGAAACCCCCACCCTGCGCGGCACGGAAAACGCAATCTCTCCAGTAATTAATTTCCGGCTGAAGCACTTGACTGAGTGGATCTACAGAGGCCACAGTTTCAACTGATGCCTCAGAAGAGCTATCGTCGTCTTCATCCCTCCTGCCTTCGCCGTTTTCAATTTCGTTGTTGCTGATGAGTGATGCGTTACGCTTGCGAGGATCTGTTAACTCGATGGCCATGTGGGAATGCAGTGCTTTGGATGAGGACGTATTTCCTTCCGTTGTCGGCATATTTAGGCTGACAAGCGCATCAGACAAGACGCTTATGCCTCCGGCACCTAGTATCTGAACCTTCTCACACTCTTTACCCTCATACTCTTGCTCTTTCCTCTCAGCTTCCTGCCCTGAGTTACCCTTGCCCATCCGAATTTCAAAGTGCTCAGCGGTGGGCGGATCGGTTTGTGGGCAGCCCTTTCCACAGAATCTATATCCATCAGGCGGCCCGAACCAGTCAGGCATGGCGAAATTGATCGCTTGGGCGTAATTCGCCCCGGCATTGACGACTTGATGGTAAGCGCCGGGCAGAGTGATAATCATCTCACCCGCCCTACATGATACAATTTGGTACGGGATCATCCACTCATCAAGCAACTTTGGAGAGAGAAGCGCGTTCAGGTGGCGTACAAACTGTGAGCAATTGGGTACCCGACGTTTTGCCAATTTCTTTTCCACATTGGCTTCAAGTTCCCCGAGATACTCGGACGATATTATTAACCACACTTTAGGTGCGCCAGCGAGTACGAGGTTTGCAGATCCAAGAAATGCGTCTTCGACATGGATTGCGGTGGCAGACTGGGCTGCTGAGCTGATGTATTCGTAGGCCGTGTGGATTCCAACAATCCTTCCAGCGGTGCAGATCAGCTGATGGCCGCAGTGGACGTATGGCTCTGGTGGTAGGCCAGCAGAGGCTCTCCATTCGGGTGTGCATTCGGTAGGTATGACGAGATACGGCTTTTGAGTGCTTTCGGAGGCACCCTCGACTGTGGAGCAGAAGAGGTCCCGCCCGTCCAGACCTGTTGTTTCCTCGGCTACCTGCATATCCCCGAACGCGAAGTCTGAGACCAGGTGACCATCCTTTCTGGTAGCGATGAAAACGGAGCACACCTTTTTCTTGTGCCGATTCCAAGGTTTGAGCATGACGGCAGCGGATTGATGACCTTTAAGCTCGCTGATGGTGCAACCGCTCATGGCCATGTGATCGACGCTGCGTAACACATCTCGATCAAGGCGAACCTTGCAGTATCCGAGATGTTTACAGTCCGGGAAGCTTTCCAGAATTTCGTAAATGGTTGGCACAAATGCCTCTTTCATTTGCGCGAGTCCAAACTTGACAGAGCCATGGTAGAGGCCTGCACTTGAGTCAGGATCGCAGGTTGTTCCATCAACGGCCTGGGACAGCATGCCTTATAATTGGCGAGCAGGCACCTTGAGCTGAGGAATATTTTCGGGTTCGTCAGCAAATGTGCGTGGTACGAGCGATAAGACCTGGATTAGCCGTTAACTAGCGGGCAGCTGATCTGGTGGGTTTCTCATACTGACGAAAGTTGGGTCAAACTGCTCTTCAAAGCTAATAGATCCACCGTAGCGTGTTCCGTGTGGTGCGTTCTTCCCATGATCAAACGAACGTGCGACTTTCAGGTGTGGTGTGGACAAATGGATGAGGTTGATGAGGCGGGGATGCGGTGTTGCCGAATCAGGCTTAGCGGCACAAGTTCAAGCCGCAAAAACTTGTCGACTTCAGGACTAGCGCATTGTCCCTCCCTCCACTCTGATCACCTTTTCTATCGTTGCCCATTCGAGGTAAAGCCTCTTCAAGTTTCAAACAAGGGCATCTGTCTACGCAATCAAGCTAACTGTTTTTGTTCGTTTTGGCCTTGATGCGTATTGCTTTGCTGTAGGTGAATGCGTCATCATGGTTACGTCTCTACGCGTCATTCTTGTATCTCATTGAACGTTGATCGTGGATGATTAGTCCGCGAACAAGGGACTTGCAGAACCGTTTAGAATATCTTGCATACTCATGGGAATT
>RHKH01000023.1:133190-149996 GCA_009829795.1 Lasiodiplodia gonubiensis | reverse complement strand
ATTAAAAAAAAAAAAAAAAAAAAAAAAGCGGGCTGTTAGCGTCAACGCACGATGCTGCAATCTACCTATATGAGTAGGGCAACAATAGTAGCTAAGAGCTGCACACGGACAGTCGGGCTTGGAGCCTTCCCACCCGCTCCTATCTGGCCTAACATTTCGTGCGCAGGGACCGCTTGTGCAGCCGAGGCGGCTCCTTTTCCAAATATTCCCTAAGATCCTCTGCGACACCAGAGAGTTGATTGGCAATATTTTCAGCAATGGACAACGGTCCAGGCCTTCAACCTTACGCTTACAGAAAACACGTGTGTATCAATCCGTGCGTGACGGCTTTATGCAGGATTGCGGCGGCCAAACAACGCCAATTCAAGCTGATGTGTGTCTTGGCTCCTGCACGTGTGCGAGATACCCCGCCTTCCTACACTACAGCAACACAATAGAATCCAGAACTTGCATGTCGAGGCATTCTTATTGGTGACTTTGCGTACACGTTGTGGTTGAAGACAGGCTATCGCGCGTGGCATACCCCTCACGCATGGTGGGGACTCCAGTGTGTTCAGGCAACCGTATGTCTAAGTTGTGCTGGATAAGAGGGGGAGCTTTTCCCAATACTTATTCACTCCCCACCTCACCACCTTACCTCCAACAACCCCACAGACTAACACGCCTTTGCTTTAGCTTCCTCGCTAGTAAGCATAAGACAAACTCCATCGCGCAGTTCTGTCTTGATACTCACGGTTATTGAGTAGCATCCAGCCATCTACACAACCCAGACATGCCTCCAAAAGGAATCGTTACATATCCAGGCCCTGGTGCGGAAACTTCAGAATGGCCCCGAAGCCCAGAGGCTGGGACTACCAAGGGCGACACTGGATACGAGAACAAAGGGAATGGAACTTCTCAGACGAACGGAAATTCGCAAAATAATGGAACTTCGCAGACAAATGGGTCTTCTTACACGAAGTGAGAGCTTTGAACTGCACTACCAAGGCAAAATGTTGATCAGTGTACGCCGTTTCTTACCCAAAGTCTCTTCTGCCTGGGCGTGCAATTTGGCAGCCATCGGCGGACGGAACTTTGGGACGAATGTCTTCTGTGAGCTCAAGTAAAGACTCTCCTTGCTATTTCCATTGTGTTGTGCGTAATGTATCGTATGGGTACTGGGCCAAGTACAGGTCATAACCATACCCTCCGGAAAACAACCTATGGTCACGCAATGGATCCTTTTGATGATAAAAAATGTACGGTTTATTATTCAGTCGGGTAGCTGAAAGTCATGCAATGATAAATTATGCAACGAAATACATTGTATGTAATTGTCATGTAGTCTTCAATGATTTATCTACGAGCGGAAATGTGCATGAGTCTTGAAATTAATGAATTACAGGCATTCTTCACCGTCATGAATGATGTACCCTTCTTCCGTAGCCTTAAATCCTTCCAAGTCAGACCAAACAAAAAAGCAGTCACGGCCCAAGCATCGGTTCTGTAGGATTTCCGGCCGTTGGATTCACAGGACTTAGCTTAAGACGTGAAGGCGTGTTTCCTAAGTTTCCGTGCAATCGATCACTTCAGAAAGTAAAATGCGATGAACACCGCTTCCGAGTGGCTAAAACCGCTGCCGCATTAAAGTTTGTTTACTGGAATCACCCGAGACAATTGTGGAACAGCGACCGTCTAGACCATCCAGACCACAAGCCAATCTGATTTTCTTACCTCAAAGATAGCATGAGGTGTTCCGCAAGACCCGGGACGGTAGTCTGGGATTGTTGAGTCGGGGCCAGAAGGGTCTTCGGAACCTACCTGAAGACACGTGGATCTTTGAGGCGGCCCAGAAGGTAGGAAACCGGGCGAGAAGTGCATGGTATTTTGCAAAGCAATACATGGAAGGACGTGGTCTCTCTTTAGTGGCTGACAAAGGGCGCTTACTCACTGAATACGAAGGCGACTTTGGATTTCTCAGCAAATGGACTATCCGACCAGCTCTAGTCTTGTAGGAAGTCACGAGCCACGCGCATGTGGTTTTCCCTTTGCGATGGCGGCAGTGAAGCTCACACTAACGTATCCTCGAACTTGGAGGGCGGTTTAGTGTTACCCGCCTGGTCACGATGGACCCTTTGTTACTTTATTGTTCATGGCACGCATAAAAGCTTATTCTGCTCAACCCTGGTTTGTTTCACCTGCATGTCCCTCCCAACTATTTACGAGAAATTGTTCCCTTTATAAAATCCAGGAAAGACGATCTCCACGACCAAAGGCAAGCTAGCACTTTCATCACCCGTCCTAAGCAGGGCCAAGGTATGTACCAATTCATTTGCATATTCCCTACTTAATAGACCACCGCTTTGTCTTTCCGGTTTATAGCGCTTTGTAATTGAGCTTGACTGATTATGAAGATCAAAAGAAACAGCGCCTAAACAAATCCTCCAGTATTTCCTTTCCGGCCCTCGTCTCTGTGCTCACCAGTACGATACTGAGCGCAACTACCTCCACCAGTCCGTCAACCAATACCTACCATTTGCCACTCAAATATGGATCCTCACCCGAGAGATGGGTATGGTGCGGGGGAGCTGGGAATGGATCTTAGTCAAGGGGAGCGAAGGCCTGAAATTGCACCAATCAGGTAGAGAAATCGATCAATGTAAAGCCCAATCATGACTTACGCAAATCGACTTGCAACACAGAATCAACTTATGCCAATAGCGGCAATTCGACCATGCACGTTCATGTTGTCTTACTAGATGACGACCTTGGTTGGTGTTCAGCTCGTTAAAATAAATCTTGTTGCGTGATGGATTTATTTTTCATCAAATATATATAACATGACCAGGCGCCCGCACTCGACCAAGGAAGAAGCCAAAGCAAAGCTCCTCATATGCTGACGAAGAAGCTCTTCTCACCTTCCCTCGGCTCGACCATTGCCCTCTTTACGATCGGATCAGCGCAGCTCACTCTGATCCTTTCCACCGTAGCAGGACTCTGCAGACTGAGCAAGCTCTCCTCCCCGAACTCTTTCCTCGCCGCCTTCAGCGCGTCCCTGATGGCGAAGAAGACGGCCGAACCCAAGAACAGTGGGGGCTCCCCCACGCCTCTCGACCTCTGGATGGTCCTCAAGTTCTCCCAGTTGACGTCCTTCAGCAGACTGACGTTGAATTCCTGCGGAATATCTCTAAAGCCGGGGATCTTGTACGCGCCGGGGCCGCGGGTGAAGATCTGGCCGGACGCGCGGTGCCACAGCATCTCCTCGGTGGTGAAGAGGCCCTGGCCTTGCACGAATGCGCCTTCGATCTGGCCGTAGTCGATGGCCGGGTTGATGGAGCGGCCGACGTCCATCTTGATGTCGGCACGGCGGCAGCTCCAATCGCCCGTCAAAGTGTCGATCTCTACTTCGGCGGCAGCGACTCCCTGCGTGAAGTAAAAGAACATTTGCCCTGTGTTCTCGCCCCAGACGTAGCCGATGTCCGGAGTCTTATAGAAGCCGTTGGCGGAGAGATTGACGCGGTCGAAGTAGGCGGCGTGTGCAAGCTCCTTCATGGTGGCCTCGGGCCCAAGCTTCTCCCGGTACGGCGCCAAGCGCTCATTCAGCTGCTTGCACGCATTCCAAACTGCATAGCCGTTAAGATCAGATGATGCGGATGCTGCGGTGGAGGATGTGTTTGCAACGGTGTTGGTGGCCGTCTCGGAAATGAAAACGTTGTCCTGCGGAACGCCGAGCGCCTCAGCCGCGATCATCGTCATCTTGGTGTGCAAGCCCTGACCCATTTCCGTGCCACCATGTGCCAGAAGTACCGACCCATCGTGGTAGATATGGACCAATGCACCAGCCTGGTTGAGGAAGAGCGCGGTGAAAGAAATGCCAAACTTGGTCGGAATAATGGAGAGGCCGCGTTTGTTCCACTTGTGCGTTTTGTTGAACTCGTCCACTTCCTTGCGACGACGGTCGTAATCAGACTCTTCAACGACCTGCTTGTACATGAGTGGGACGAAATAGTCTTTCAGTTCTTGGTGGAAGTGGGTGCGGTCGCCAGGCTGGTACATGTTGATCTTGCGGAACTCGTCCACAGGCATCCCAAGGTGATCCGCAACCTCTTCAATGTAACTTTCAGCAATGAACATGCCCTGTGGCCCACCGAAGCCACGGAAGGCAGTGTTCGACACGGTGTTGGTCTTACAAACCCTTCCACGGACGTAGACGTTTGGTATGGTGTAGACACCATCAACATGTGAGCAAGCTCTGTCAACAACGGCACCGCTGAGATCCTGGCTCCATCCACCGTTGTTGAAGATGTCCACGTCGAGCGCTTGAATCTTGCCGTCGTTGTTGACGCCAACCTTCCACCGGCCCAAGAAAGGATGACGCTGACCAGAAGTCATTATGTCTTCGTCACGGTTGAGCATACAGCGCACTGGACGCTTGCATTTCTTTGCGGCCGTGGCGACAATGCCTGCAAGCTGGATGGAACGAGTCTCCTTTCCTCCAAAGCCACCGCCCATGCGCTTGACCTTAGCAACGATCTTGTTGGCAGCAACGCCGGTGACTTGAGCAACATAGGCTTGCCTGTAGGTTGTTAGCATTTCAATATCAATTGCAGGGGTACGAGGTAGTGGCTCACGTTTCAGTTGGATTTTGCGTGCTGCTCCAGATCTCCATCTCACCGTCCTCTGGCTTCGGAATAGCAATGGATGCGTTGGTCTCGAGATAGAAATGTTCTTGACCACCCATGCGTGCAACGCCGGTGAAGACATGGTCGCAGTTCTTGAAAGCTTCCTCGGTATCTCCCTTCTTGATGAACCGGTAATGCTCGAAAAAGCTCTCCTTCTCGATAGCTTCCTCGATGGTGAAAATAGCGGGCAGCTCCTCGTACTCGACCTTGACGGCTCTGGCTGCAGTTTCGGCATGCTTGGCAGAATCAGCCAAGATCATGCCAATCGGCTGACCAGCAGTGAAAACCTCATCGACGGCGAAGAAGACTTCATCGCACACGGGAGCTCCCCACCAATTTGCTTTGGCATTGGGCAGGTCAGTGTGGTCGACCCAGTCTATGACGCCAGGCAGATCGAGTGCAGGGGAAGGATCCACGCTCAGAAGCTTTGCACGCGCTTTTGTGGAGAGAACCAGGCAGCCGTAAGCCTCATTCTTCTGGGCGGGGATATCGTCCGTGTACTGTGCTTGACCAGTGACCTGCTTCATAGCAGCAACATGCTCACGTTGCTTTCCTAGAATCTTCTGTTCGTACTTCTCGGCAGCAGCGTGGTCCTTTTTACCGTAAGAAATCTGGCGTTCGATCTCTCCAATAGCCTGCTTGTCGATCTGTGCCTCTTCCGCTTGAAGCTTGGCCAGGACCTCGTGGTAGAACTTGTAGAAGAAACTGAGTGCAAGCGTCTTTCGATATGTTGCCATGCCACCGGGCACTCCGAAGCGCAGATCAAAGTCTTCCTCCAACGCACTGAAGGCGCCCTCAAGGGTCTGCGGATCCGTCCACTTCTTGCCTTGGAGGAATTCGCTCGTTTTCTTTGCGGCAATGGTTGTCGGGGCCATGCCGCCGTATACGAGGTCTATCGAGTCAACCGTGTAGGCATCGCTAAGCTCGACGCGCAGAGCAGCGTTGACTATTGCGATGTCGTCGTCTTTTCTCTTGGCTTGCTTGAAAGCTTGGAGATATTCGCCCTTCTCCTTAGCAACCGGGATCCGCAAACTGGCAATAACGGCGTCCGGAGGGAGAGCGGTTGTTCTGTATCCCTTGAAGAATTCAGCCATCGGAATCTCGGTGGTCTTTTTCAGACTCTTGGCGACCAGCGTGGTCCTTGTTGCGACAAAGACGGGATTCAAGTCGGAGATGGGCGAAGCGGTTGCGAGGTTTCCTGCAGGCGTTCCCACATTGCGAATCTGCCTGCCAGCAAAGTACCTGAGCTGTTTGAGAATCGCCGCAAAAGGCTGCCCTTTGGTCTCTCCATAATGTTCCAGGGCTTCCTTGGCAATCTTCTCAAGGTCTGTGAGAACGACATTTCCACCAATCTCGAGGTGATCATCATTGAACGAATATTGTCTCAGTTCGGGGATGTCTCCAACGAATACAGAGGCTGTATATTGCATGTTCTTGAACTTGACCTCGATTTGCGTTTCGGTGCTTCCACCGATAAGCTTGGCGGACGGATAGGCACTCTTGATCTCCAACAGCTGTTGCAGGCTGGCCGGCCTGAACCACTTCTTCCTCTTGTTGCCAAAAGCCAGGGGTCTGAACGTGTGCTTCCGCAATGCAGGTGGGAAGATAAGCTCAGTATCCGGCTGGTATTCGATAAACCCTGGAGGGGTGAACCGCTTGACCGGCTGTGCATCCCCATTCACACCATTTACACCATTCGTGCCATTCTTGCAACAACCCCCATTCGTCTTCTCCATACAGCAGCCGCTGCCGCCGTTAGCCGTTGCCTTCCCACACGGACTTTTCGCGCTGAAGCTCTGTGCTGCATCCAGGATTGGCCTGTATCCAGTGCAGCGGCAGAGGTTGCCATCGAAGGCCTCTTCGACGTCGTGTTCGGATGGTTCGGGGTTGTTTCGCAAAAGGGCATATAAACTCTACTCGCCACCTGGTTAGCAATCCAGCGCTTTGTCGCGGAACACTTCGCGATATCCCGCCAGCCGAACCTCCACGGCGCCCAAGTGCACCATGGACACGGCGTACATACCATGACGATTCCGGGGGTGCAGAAGCCGCACTGGCTTCCATTCATCTTCGCGATTCTCTCTTGCACCGGATGCGGTTTGCTGGGGTCTCCCAGCGCCTCGACCGTCACAACATGTTTGCCGTCAACGCTGACCAGCGGCGCCAGGCAGGCGTTCACGCTGGCATGGTAGATGGAGTTTGTGGTCGGGTTCCACTGCGAAACAACAACAGTGCAGGCGCCGCAACCGCCCTCGGCGCAGCCAAGCTTTGTACCAGTTAAGCCGACGCCGCGCAAGTACTCCAGCAGTGTGACTTCCGGATCGGCATTGTCGAGCACGACGCGCGTACCGTTCAGGTAAAAGCGCAAAGTGTCGTCGTACTCGGCGGTTATGGAGGCGAGGGCGGAGGTGGAGGGGGCGGGGACGGCAGGCTCGACGAGACCGGGTGCCATGGTGGCGACGTTTAGCTTCTTTGACGGCGGACGACAAGATTAATGGGAGCTGTCTCAAAATCTCTTTTTCCAGCGCCTAGCTACTGTTCGCGGGGCTAGATAATAAGGAGAAAGAGAGCAGCTGGCTCTCCGAACAAAAGAGGCGCAACGAAGGTACAGTCGACAGGGTATCAACAAGGAGAAGAGGACGAAGAAGAGAAAAAAAAGGGCGACGCGAGGGCTGCGGAATGCGGCATCTAGGCATGCGCCAAATGGAGAAGTGTAATCGGCAAAGGGTCTTATCTAGAGGGGCGGCCGGTTGCGACCCGTGCGGATTCGGCATGGAGCTGTTGCGCGCGCTGAGCGGCGACGTCCGAATGGTGGGGCTGAGCCGCGCTACAGCGCCGCCGGCGGTCGCGCCTACCCCAGGGCGTCCCACGTGACGGCCGTCAGCGGAGACCACACCGCCCTGATTGGGCTTGTCCTGGGCCCTGGCAGCAGATCCCATGCTTCTCCATCCTCACCTGCCCCTTCCATGCATCGTCCGGCACCAGGGAGCGCCGCACGCTTGGCTCAAGCAATTCGCGAAAAGTATGAATGTGTAATCGATCGTGGATATTGCAGAAAAGAGGGCTGAACTACCAGTACAAAGAGGGGTCCAACGACTACGAAGTGCTCGAGGCAGGCATCCGTGCTCGAGCCGCTCACCGTCACCATCAATTAACTTCCGGCAACTCCCTATCCTGCGTCTGCTTAAGAATCATCCCAGACGTCCGCATCATTTCCAAATTCAAAGAGTCCATTAAATGCAGGCTTTAAAACTTTTTTTTGGGGGGTTTTCCGGAAGGCTCCAGCACGAATGGGAGGGCGAAGAATAGCGAAAGTTGACGGAGCTGTCGCTCCCGCCAGCATCTCGTCCAAGACTACGCCGAGCACGTCCGATAAGAAGAGATCATGGGTCATGAGCGCTGCCAAAAGACGTCTGGCTGAAGCCATCCAGTGAGTATCGGGGTATAGTAGGTCATCGCATAGCCATGGCAGGTCTCCCTGTCCGTCCAATGCAGCGCGGGTCAAGCATGATTGCACAGAGGCACCCAAGCCAGGTGTGTCAGGACGTGCGTGTAGGCGAGCAGAGGTAAGCAGAGAGCAACGGCTGTCGGAGAAAAGGGGTCCCGGGTAGCAAGCCATGAGTAAGCAGCAGAGAGCATCAGCCATCGTCAAGCATGCATGCAAGCAGTAGTGCCGGGCGCATCGCATCATCGCTCTGAGAAGCATCGGTGTCACGGCCTTCACGACGTCACGCTGATCGTCTATGCTCCAGGAGGCTGTTGGCCCGGCGTCTGTCCCGGCTGTCCTTGCTGGCCCTGCTGCTGTTGAGCCAGCGCCGCATACCACATGGCCATGTAGTTCTGGTATCCGCCATACATGGCGTAGGGGTCAGCTCCACCCGCAGCAGCAGCATCGCCTCCCGGCCCGGCAGCTTGCTGCTGTGACATGCTTGCCGGCTGCTGCTGCGCGTAGCCTTGTTGTTGCTGCGGTTGTGAGTAGCGCTCATTATATGGTTCGTTGTCACGGCCACGGCTTCCACGATTGCCTACCCCGCCATTCTTCTCACGCTATCCACCGTCAGTACGAGCCTTACCACGGCTGGGAGGGTCAACTTACACGTACCACTGTATCCACCTTGTCCCAGATGGCCTGCTTGGCGTCCTCGATCGCCTGGCGGGTTCCGACAAGGCCGATTTCACGTTCGATGTCAGCCCCGGATGCCTGGGATACGTTGATTTTGCATCCTGTCGAGTTCTGCATCTCCTTGATAGTCTCACCACCTGCACACTTCAGTCAGGCCGTGTCATCGAAGCAGCCATCAGTCGCAGTACTCACCTTTGCCAATAATCATGCCGACAGCTTCCGACGGCACGACGATGGTGTCGTTAATCTTACCAGGACCTGACGGGTCGAAGGTAGCACCGCGTGCATGGTCTTTTGCAGGAGGCCCCGAAGGGCGCGTGTCGCTTTCCACAATCTCCATGATCAGCTCCTTGGCACGAGTGGCAGCCTCTCTGCTGCCAATGAGATTGACAGGACGAAGGCCGTTGACACTTTTGTTTTCGCCAACAATGTTCACATGGCATCCGCTCCTCTCCTGAAGATCTCGGATTGTTTCGCCTTGCCGGCCGATGATCAAGCCAACTGTCCTGTCAGGCACCATGATCTGGACGCTGTTTTCGCCATCACGAAGCACGGGCTGATTGCCTCTTTGCTGCCTGTTAGCACCTGCTGCACTACCACCTGCTGCCCTCTGGCCTGCATCTCTTGCGCCCTGGCCACCATTTTCGTCGATGATGCGATAGATCTCCCTCTTTGCATCCACGCGAGAGCGCATAGGCCCAGTGATTCTGCACTGGCGCTGAGGACCGCCAGCCTCGGGACCGGTGACGAACTGAATCCGCGTTCCGGTGTCCTGCTCGATTCGACGGAGATTCTCGCCCTGGCGGCCAATGACAAGGCCGACGAGTGAGGACTCGATGGTGATGGTCTCGCTGTCGGGAGGCGACCTGTCACGGCCGCCGCCGCCGGCACCGGCACCGCCGTAGCCGCGCTGGGGCGAAAACGTGTCGCGGCCACGGGACGGGGGCGAACGGGAGCGGTCGCGACCGTAGCGGCGGTCATCGCGTCGTTCGTCCCGGTAGGGGTTGTAGTTGTCGCGGAAGTTGTCGCGGCGGGGAGGAGAGCGTGACCGAGATCGCGAGCGGCGGTAGGGACGGCCGGCTAGCCTGGGATCCTCACGCGACGGGGCTGGAGACGAAAATACGGCGTCAGCAGGCGGGAAATGAGCACCGAGGCTATTCGGCTCGCTTGCGCTTGACTTACCATCGTAGGGCTGCAGGCCCTTCTCAGCTGCGATGTTGCGCGCCTTTGCAAGAGCGTCGGCGATGCTGACGGAGCCGGTGCTGACGGGCTTTATGGCGCTGAGATCAAGGCTGCCGGAGTTGGTCGGCTGGGGCAGGCCGTAGGGCGGCATGGTGGCAGGCGGCGTCGGGGTGACGTAGGAAGTCGGGTAAGCTGGAGGTATACTCTGCGGCGGCTGGGGTGCTTGAGCCTGCGGAGGCGGCTGGTGCGAGGCTTGCGACGGGGTACTCTGGGGTCTCTGGGTAGCAGCTGGGGTGGTCGACACGGTTAGTGGGCAAAATTGAGCGGCTGGGTCGGGCGAGAGCGCATCGTACCCAGAGCAGCCAGAATCTGCGAGATGTCGGGCTGAGCGGCCATTGTTACGGGGCGCTGGCGCGACTGACGGAAGGCGAAAGCGCCTGTGTAAAGGAAGAGGGGTGGGAGCGACGGCTCGAAAAAGGGCTCGCGCGCGGTCGAGCTCGGGTCGGGGTTGGAAGAGGTTGGCGCTGTGTGGTGTTGCGACAAGCAAGAGAAGAAAGCCGCAGTGCGCTAGGCTTGACTTGGAGCGGGCTCGGCGTACGCGAGCCGACGGCGCCGGATGGAAGCTCCAGGCTCCCCGCCTGCGCTGCGCGCTCTCTGCTCCGCCCTCGTCCCCTCAGCCTGCTGCGAGTTGCAGGCTGATCGCCTTCTCCTGCACCCCAGACTCGACCACGCTGTCTCTCCAAGTCGTGTCTGGGGCTCACGCCACCGCGTCCGTGGCACGCGCTGCGACAAGTCTCTTTGTTCGCCTGATCCTTGGCCCAGCCATGCCATATCGAAGCGATGTATTATTGCGGCGCATTGCAGACCCAAGACGCACCCATGCTAGTTTTTTTTATTGTGAGACTTCATCTAGCAGGCCGCTACTGCTTCCTAGCGTAGTGGTTCTGTCGCGTTACGCTACGACAACCTTTGTGTGTAGTTGCTCCGCTGAAGCTAAGCATCGCAATGGCCATGTTGCTTGGCTTGGTTAATCTTCACTCTTCGTTTACTTAGAGGCCCTTGTCGCTGAAGCTCGGACGCCACAGCTCAAGATGGTCAGCAGAAGCGCACATGGACATTGTGGAAGAACTGTGCGCTGTGCACCAACAATCCCCCGTTTGCATTTCCACTTTTCCGTTCCAGCGCCGTTCTTGCAGCCACCATGCACAGCACAGCATAACTATTATCTCTTCAATGTTACAGCCTTGACTTTCATCCTCGGTCTTCACCCTCGCAACTCTACGACCCGAGAGCACTCCCGCTTTGGTCCACGCCCCAGCATCGCCAACATGCTCCCGTTCAGTTTAGGTCCCGGTGAGGAAGGACTAATCCTTCCATTCACTGTGACGTTCGACGGCCTAGTATGGAGCGCTGTCAAGGGCCACCCGACGCCCGAGCAGGGCAACGAGCGATTCACCTGGCGCCTGCATGCCCGCGTACCCCCTGGTCCCGTCGACTTCTATATCCATGAAGTTATCCATCTCGATGCTGATGTGCAGACCTTCGGTATCCGCGAGATACTCACCAGACAGACACGCACTTGGTCAAAGAACAAAACTGAAGAACAGTCGTCTCCCACAGAGCTTCATGCGCGTTTGCCTCTAGCGACAGGTAAGCGCACTTACAAGCTCTATCTCTATCGGCACGAGCCAGGTCGACAGCTTGGGGAGCGCTACTACGTCCTCTCCAACGGCGAAACGAACCCCCGTAATGCTATCGTCCCGCCTGCTGGGTCAGAGTACCCCATCACCGACTTCGACGGCACGCCTCTGTCCGCCATTGAAATCGCACAGGGGCTGACATGGAGGCAGCCTCACATTTGGCGGTGGCTCAAGTCTGTCGACGATGGTACCGTGCCTGCTGAGGACCCCCCAGCAACAGAAGTAGAGCAGCAGTTCGCAGCCTCTGAGCTCGCGCTCGACGTGCCTCCGGGAACCCCACCAGGACGTGAGCTCGATCCAGGCGAAATTGACTGGGATGCGGAGGAGGTTTAAGGTGCCAAAGGCTCGTAGTATCTCAGCTCACAACGGGTTCGGTCGTTCGTTGGTAGGTAAGTGCTCCAAATCCACTCACACAGGCAAGTTTGCCTGGCTTTGTCTTCTATACTTCAATAATTTCTAGTTTCATATCCCAATATGGAAGTCTACACCTCAAGATACAATCGTGTCTAACTTTGTTATTGTCGACACGGTATCTATCGGCATTCTGAATTCGGAAATATTACAACGCATCCACAGTCTCGATGATACGGCAGAACGACTACCGGACATATGAACTTGTGGCGTGTCCAATATTCCGCTGAATCCACCTCCAGCGAACCAACTTCTACAATGATCCGATCAATGCAAGAACAGGCAAACTGAAGGCGCCGCCTGTCGCAAACGATAAGACCCCTTGGGGTAGAGTTTGGCTAGCCATCCAACATGAGAAGCATGCACTGGTCTTCGCCAACTTTTGACAAGGTATCGAACAGCGACGGGATTTTGGATACATGACGAGCCGGAAAAGTATATTCGGGGAGGGGGCAATTGTTGGCTTTGAATCAGAGACGCGGGGCATTGGATCTATTGCATAGGAAGTCTAGTCAATAGATATGGGAACGTACATCACTCTGCACGCCTGAGTGGAACAGAGGTCGGTTGTAATCAAAATGAGTAAGGGGTATTCAGGGCCCTTCGGAGTGACGAATGATGAGGGGCTTGTCTCCGGACTTCCACGACTAGTGTAGATCAATGCAAATCCAGTTTAGCATCCATTGTAGAGACGAGAAAGTATCATGTTTCTTGAGGAGATTTCTCATTCAATTCGTCTCACCTAAGCTAAATCTCTAGTTTTTCTTTGCTGTGGATGACAAGGACTTTTTTTCTGTTTTCTGATGGCATACTCCACGCTGAAACTTAAGCAAGTAGAGAAATGAATGGCTTCATATGCAGGATGCGCACTGAAGCAGGCGCTTTAGAGAGTTTCCGGATGCCCAGAAGCTGAAGATTGACCGTTGGACAAAGCCAAAGGGGCCTAGAAACTTGATACCATGAAGTTTCCAAGAAACTGTCGCAAACGCCAAACGAACTGAGATTGTGAGTAAAGCCGATTCTGAAATAAGAGTGGAAATGCGATCCAGTTGATGGATCAACTTGAAGAAGGGGCGGCGATGAGAGCCAGAGCCACTCATAGTGCTGCTAAATTCAGCATCCGAGAGTGCCTTCATATCCTCTGATGAAAGTCGTGTAGTAATGGTACAATTTTGGAAGTAACCAAGTGGAGTTGGCAATGCCTTGATCTGCGTTATCCTCCTGGTTCGTATCGTTGCAATCTTGTCTCCGGAAATTGGTTGACGAAAGAGTTAATCAGCTGGTACTTGGCCGGCACAACATTGTATTGCATTCGATCGTGCGTCGAGAACAACGGCAACGGGGCGTTCGCTGCTGTCAATAAAGGTGTTAATCTGACTCTCAACAACAATCGAAGGCAGATAATTGGCTCTCCCTATGGTCGCGACGCGTGCGGTGACCATCGATCCAAATTGGAACATGAATGCGAAAATAAAGGGAAAAAAGCACTGTACCTGAAGCCAAGGAGCTGAGCGGTTGGTGTGGTAAGAGATGGTTCAATAGAGATCAGAAAGTCTTCGTCAGTCGTAAAGTAGCAGGCAGCGTGGACTCCCGGTAACGCCGTGGGTGCGCCTGGAATATTGGCTGTGGCGCCTCTTTCGTTTCACAGGGAGTATGTGTTGTACGTTCCCACTACCTGAGCTGAAGTTAAATATACTGATAGCGGGAAGAAGAAGGCATACTTACACTTACACAGTTCCTGAAGATTCCTGCGGGAGATCATCTTCAGCCCACACATCGCACGGCCCAAGGTCGATAGCGTCGAGAATGCCCTGATTCAAGAGTGAATGCTTGTCGTCCTCGACCTCAGCATTAATCTGATCCATGGGATAGAGAATATCCAACTCGGATGGGATATGCCAGATCTGATCGAATGGAGACGAAGTGATCATGGGAAGATAGTTCCAAGGAACGCTGCCGTTGCTGGGCTCCCGAGGTAAAGGAAAGTACCTGCCAACCTTGGTGCGGGCGCGGTCTTCACCTTCCCACTTCTGCTCAGCGATGCTGGGCCAGGGAGCAATTCTACGCCAGTCAGTCTTGTAGTCGGTGCACCACAGGGTATGGAAGCAGAGGACTCCGCCATGGCCAACGGAGAGCTTCCGGCCACCGAAAGCCTTGCAGACCATGTTGTACTCGTCGCGAAGGCCCTTGAAGAGTTCCTTTTCCGCAATCCTGCGTTGCTCAAGCTTGATGGCCACCATCTTCATGTTAGCAGCGTGTTCGCACCACTTCTCAAGGCTCTTTAGCGCATCAGCCGAATCACGATCATAGCCGCGAAAGTGACGTTCCACTGAGACTTTTGCAACAGTGTATAGGTCTTCCTGGAGTGCACGTGGCGACGACCAGGTCCAGCTCTGAGTGTGAGATCCGCTATGTCCAACCTCTGCCACTTCTTCATCGTAAGCCTCGTCATAATTGTAATTGGATACATGTTGACTTGTGGAAGCCTCTCGAGAGCGGTCTTTGTTCGGTGCTTCGTTTCCGGTGGCAGATGCCGACGACGGCGTTAGCTGACCAAGCGGCATGGACTTCGTGGCCAAGTTTTGTTTTTCCATGGCGCTGTTGAATTTTGGATCCAAGAAGTCGGGTGCGCAGATTGCAATGGACCACGGGTCGTTGCTGGAAATGAGGACTGAGAGCGCCTCAATAGGTGGATGGAGGGATGCTGATGGATCAGAAAGGTGAAAGCCAGCCTCGATGTGTTATAGCTGAGAAGCGGCGTGGATAGTAGCTGCAATATCGTTGTTCGGGTGTGCTGTCTCTGGTGTCGCAGTGTGAGCTTCCTACAAGAAGGTAGAGAGTGAGTATCATCGGCCACATCAACAACAATAGAAGAACAATAGCAGCACATGACGATGGAAATCCCAACGGAAGAACTGAAGCACATGGCAGCGACTGGACACACGTGCCGAACCCTGCATATGAGGAACAAATCTCGTGGAAGGCTCAACACAAATTTCCCGTGGACAAAGCACGAACGGCACGCAAAGCTCACCTGATGTAATCGCGAATGGTTCGGCTTGCTGGAAGCCGAGATCTGGGAAAGAGAAAACGGACAGGCTTCTGCGGCGGAGTTGGTGGTGGATGTTGAAGTGTTCTAGTATGAATGTCCAGTATTTTTGTACTTCAGGACAGTGTGATTGTTTCTGTTTTTCTCCAGTAGCTGTGCTATACTCCGAACGAATGGCGCGTTGTTCAAGAAGAGCGTGAGCGTGATTGGATGCAGCGCGGCTGCAGTGTGAACGGTGGAGGTCAACCAGGCTTTCAAGAAAGGGTGATATGCGGGGTCAGCAAGAATATCGTGCTCAGGTTTTGCAGCTGGCTAGAGCAGACAGCAGCATCAGATCCTGTCGGCCAAGTGAGGGTCGTGATGGCCGGACGCTGATGGGGGAAGGGTGGTGCTTTGGCGGACTCCAAAGGCGTGTGGCGTTCACCAAGTAGAGCCCGTCTCGTGTACCAAGTAAGGATATCGGAAGACGGTGCTTTGAAGGACGGACGAGGACTTTATTGCAATCTGGTTCGGCAATAGGGCGAGGCGAGGATGCCGGGCAGGAAGAGTTTGAGTCGGCGGTGCAGATAGAAGAGCTGGAGTTTTGGACAGAAGCAAACAGTGGGGCAGGAGGCGCAGCAACGACGCGCCTTCCAACCGCGGCGGTAGGAACTAAAGGAAGGTGTTGAAGAAGCAGACGACCTGTTTGAAAGCCATGAGCATCGTATGAAGCGGCGGTCTGCGGGCAACGACTTACGGGACAATGCGATTCAGCGGTGTTGAAACTTGTTTGTAGCTTGAAGTTCAGTAGATTCCAAGGCATACCTAAAGTGATTCCACCGCAGAGAAAGCCATGGTGGAGCATAAACTCCCGACTTTTTGCCGCAGGTGCTCCACATCACGTGTGAGGGCCACTCGGAGGGTGGTAACGGCCACGAAGAGCCTTTCCCCGCTCATTCATGATCCCAGCCAACAGTGATTGAGGAAGGTCTCGAGCAAATGAGCGAAAGCAAGAATAACAGGCATGTCTTGAAGAGGTCGCATTGGAAAGTTTTGAAAGATAGAGAAAGCACTTCGCACTACCATGCATGGCGGACTACCATGCATGGAACGTGCAAGAAATAGTAGCATGTCTGGATCAAATATTGGAGGAGAAAAGCCCGGTAGATTATGGATTTGATATAAAGAAATATAGACTGGAGTATAGGGGATTTCAGCCACGCAGCGGCAGCATCTGGTTGGACTTGAACGTTGCAGGACTGCTAAAAAGTAGAGAAGCGAGCAGAGAGACAGAGAATGACTAAGCAGACAAGGCAGGAAACTGTAACTAGACATTGAAATGGTTCCAGGAAACTCTGGGGAACACTCGAAACGAGGTTCTTGGCCTGCAAGTTGACCTTCGGATTCAGCTCGACGCGTCGGTCGAAGAGCGGATGGTAATGATGATGAAGGTGGACGCGCAACAATCACGCAATATTGCAACGCGTCACGATGCGGGAATTTGAAGAGGTACGAATATCAATACGCACACAAGCGAGGTAGAAATACGAGATCGCAGCAGAGGACTGTTTTGGTTACGAGAATGGTTGGTGTTGAGGAAAGCGGAGGTTGGCGGAGGCGGTCAGGCCGCGTTTCAGGCGGAGGATCACTTCCCGTCGCACAGGCGCCTAAGACCCACCCATGCGGGAGCAAGCGACAGCC
>RHKH01000023.1:104168-133035 GCA_009829795.1 Lasiodiplodia gonubiensis | reverse complement strand
GGGGCGCAAAAAAAAAAAAAAAAGAATTGAGGATGCGAAGATCCGTAGGTCAGTCTCTAGGCCGCGACACCAGGGTGCCTGACTGCAGCTTCACGATGGCGACGGCAGCATCGCCTGCGCATTGAATATGAGAGACAGCATAAAATATAGAACGCCCGGATCCCCGCCTGGCCTTGAATGACGTCGGCACGTCCCGGAAAAAGCAGGGTTTGCTGCATCAGCCACGCAGCTGCCACACTACTTAACACCTCGCGCAGCCCGCGCCTGGCAGAAGACGGGCGCCCGTACGCGACCGCGACGGGGCTGCCCCCGCCACCTGCGCGCGCGCAGCATCGCGACCCGCGGGGTCATCGGGCTCCGTTCGAGCGTCGCCTGCTCGCCGCTGCAGGTGTCGCAGCCCGCAGCCAGCGAAGCTAAGTTTTGCTGGCTTCGTGCTGCAGCGCACAGTCCACGTCCTCCTCCAGACTGACCGCTCCGCCAACAATCGGTTGGCTCTCCGCGCTCCACTCGACCTCCGAGGGCGGCTATTTTGGCCGCGCCACCACCAGAGCCGCAGAGACCAGAATAGAGGCCTGATGGCTTGCACGACGCTGAAACGGCTCGCCCAAGCGATCTGCTTGTTTTCCCACCCGGCAGCAAGCCACTGCCGCCAGGTCGCAGCCCGGGCCATGCCAGCCCCAGGTACGCCGACTCTCGTGCATGTCTCTTATTGTCTTGCTTCGCTCGCTACGCGCTTTCCTTTGACGCTCCGTCTCTCACCTCTTTGTTGACCATTGGGTCATGTGTCTTTTCCCTCTCCTATTGTCTTTCTAATAGAGTAATCCTCGCGGCTGCTTTGTTCCTGCATCGAGGCATTGTCTTCGGGTCCTGCCCCACCTCTTCCAGTCCTTTTCTTCGACACTTTACGACTCCACCTTTTGCTTTTACGAACTCACGACTGCATTGACTGCATTTTGTGCCGCTGGCTGGCATCCCGACATTCCCTAATCCCACCCCCATAGGCGAGCCCTTCCACACCTTGCAACGCCATCATGTCTTCCGCAGCGAACCAACGCTTCGCCTTTCCCGACGTACCTCCATCTCACTCCGCTGGCGATCATGAGATGCGGAACTACTACGCCCCCCAGGACGCACCGCGACCTGTCACAAACCAAGCACCATACCTCACACCATACCTCGGCCTTCGAGCTAGGCTCTCGCAGGTCTGGATCAACCGCTGGACCATTCTCCTTCTCCTCGTTCTCGTACGCGTGCTCATCGCCACTGCCAACCTCAACGACAACCTGAGCTCCGCCCGCTCCGAGGCCCTTTCCGCATGTACCAGTGTCGAGTCTGTTGGCAGTGCCATGGCCTCGATGCCCCACTACATGTCGAGGGGCGTCAACAAGCTCGCCATCTCCGGTATTGAGAAGACCGTCGACGGCCTGATGTCCATGCTCGAACTCATCGTCACCGGTGTCGAAGAGATGGTCGTTTTCTACATCGGCCTGCTGACCTCAACCTACCTCTGTCTCATTACCCTGGCAGTCCGCGGCAGTCTCCACACTGTTATCGAGGCTGCCGAGTTCATCGGTGATGGCCTGAACAAGACCCTCGACGCGGTCGGAGACGACATTGCCAACGTTGCCGACACATTCCAGGACGAAGTCAATAAGCTCATTGACGGCATCAACAGCATCCCCCAGATCTTCGGCGGCGATGGAATGGATAAGCTCAACTTGACCTCGCAGATTGACGAGCTCAAGGATCTTCAGCTTCCTTCGGGCTACGACCAGGGCTTGGAAAAGCTTAACAACTCCATCCCCACCTTCGATCAGGTCAAGAACCTCACCGACAGCGCCATTCGCCTTCCCTTTGAGCTGGTGAAGCAACTTATCAACGACAAGACCGGCAACTACACTTTCAATGACTCCATGTTCCCGGTCCCCGCCAAGGAGAAGCTCACCTTCTGCTCTGACAACGACGGCATCAACGACTTCTTCGACGGTCTTGTTGAGACCGAGATCGTTGCCAGGCGTGTTTTCATTGGCGTCATCGTTGCTCTCGCTGTCCTTGTTTGCGTGCCCGTGGCCTGGCGAGAGATCAAGCGCTGGCAGACGATGCAGAGACGCGCTCAACTTATCAGCCAGAGCGCCTACGACCCGCTTGACGTCGTCTACATCGCCTCCAGGCCCTACTCGTCATCCATAGGCATCTGGTTTGCCAACCGCTTCGGCTCGACCCGCCGCCAAACCGCCGTGCGCTGGGCTGTCGCCTACGCTACTTCGACGCCGGCGCTGCTGGTCCTCTGCTTGGGACTCGCGGGCCTCTTCGCCTGCCTTTGCCAATACATCCTCCTCAAGACCATTGAGAAGGAGGTCCCAGAGTTGACGCAGCAAGTTGGCGCCTTTGCGGACAAAGTCGTCTTCGCCCTGAACAACGCCTCAGAGTCGTGGGCCAATGGAACCAACGACGCCATCGGAACCTTCAGCACGGATCTGAATGACGACCTGTTCAGCTGGGTTAATACCAGCACGAAAGCCGTCAACGATACTTTAAACGTGTTTGTGGACGAGATGAGCGACGCCCTCAACGCAACCTTCGGTGGCACGGTTCTCTATGAGCCTATCAAGGACGTCCTGAACTGCCTCGTTGTCATGAAGATCGAGGGGGTTCAGAAAGGGCTCACCTGGGTCCACGACCACGCCCATGTGAACTTGCCGACGTTGAGCAACGACACCTTCTCTCTTGGCGCCGCTGCCTCACTGTCGGGTGACTCTTCCGATGATAGTTTCCTCGCGTCTCCTGGCAGTGAAACCGCTGACAAAGTCTCGGGGGCCATCGTCAAACTTGTCAACAAGCTTAAGGAAGGCGTGCGCATCGAGGCCATCATCTCCACCTGCATCGTCCTGATCTGGGTCATTGTTCTCATCATTGGCATAATCCGGGCACTCATGGTTTTCTCCGGCAGCGGTAAAACGCGTGCGGAAGGCGGTCAGCGTTACGTGTCTGACCCCGAAACCGACCGTTATCGTGGCCACGACGCCCCAGCAATGGCTGTGGCCTCGCCGCCCCGCCCGAGTGACGCTGCGCCGCCATACGAGTACGTCAATAAAGCCGCGCCCTACACGATCGTCCCGCGACCTTTTCCGAACTTCAACCAGCAGCAGCAACAGCAGCAGCACAACTTTTCAGAAGTTCCGATCGACGACGAGAAGGTTGGGCACGTGGGCGCGTCCCACCCTGTCGGACTTGCCGTGTCGCGGCCTGAGCAGGAGCGCACAAGCAAGGCCGGCAGCATCGAGGAGACAACGCCAACCAACGAGAAGTCCAGCAGCGGCAGAAGCTGGAATCCATTCATTTGAGCAGCAAGCGAGATTCTCAACTGACCTTTCCTCCGCTTCGGCGTGATGGGCCGTTGTCTACTGAGAAGCCCGCACCTGCTGCTCATATCTGCGACTGAGTTCGTAATTGCTCAGGTTACGTATCTTGGTCCCTGAGGTCATTTCTGCGCGCTTTTTTTTGCAGCGCGAAACCACTGGTTTGTAGGTCCTCCGGGATCTCGCCATTGGAAACTGGTGTTTATTCTTTTATATACTTCTTTTTACGTACAGTCATCTTGAAGCGGAACCTGGATCATACCCACACGTCAATATCAAAAGAGTCGGTTTATCACGCTGGGTCTTATTGGGAATGTGGTTCTGCCTACCGTTTCAGAAAGTATCAAAAAGAAGGGGGAATTTAATTGGTTTGGAGATCTGAGTTGCGTTTGCATGCATTCTGGGGGCGTTTGTTGAGTTATCTCCACTTTCCCTCACCCCCCTCCCTCGTGGAGGCAGTGGTGCAGAGTTGAAAGCAGTTGGTTCTGGTACTTTCGCCCTTGCCCTCCCGTTCCTCTCCAGCTCCCCCGTCTCCGTCCCCGTCTCCCCGCCATCTCGGATCGGACTTCTCGCAACCTCCCCGCCTCTGCGTTTGGCTTGCCCCTTTGGCCGCGAGGTTGCTCGTAGGAGGCCGATGCCGAGATGGACGCGGTTGCAGGCCGCGATGGACACGGTGCGCTGATGCTGTGCACGAGCCGGACACCTTGGGTATGATCGCTCACTCGCCTGTCGTTATTTCTTATTTGGGCCTCCCGCTCCGCGCGATTCGCCCTTCCTGCGATTGCATCTCCGGACCCGGGACTGTTGGTAGCGCACTATGCGGGGTGGAGCTGGGTCTTTCCGGCAGTGCACCCACGCTGTTGATGCAAGATCCGGAGGCCCCGGCAGCTGCTGACTGGTAACGAGCGTTCTGTCTTGCCTCCGTGCCCGCCCTCCGGGGTGTGGCATGTGCAGCTGAAGACGAGTGGGATGCGCTGCTGTTCGCGTCTGATGCAGGCGTCAGCGATTTGGTTTTTAGCGCTTTGCGCCGCTCCGGTTCTTGTTGATTTATTCCGAGAGTTTTCTGGCTTTGATGGGTTTCTTTTGGAGGTTTTCGGGTCCGCTGCGACGGCTGGCAGCGGCTCGAATCCTCGTCGAGCACGAGTGGTAGAGTGGACATATCGATTATTACATGACAACGAAGTGGAGTGGGTCAGTAGGAGGCATTTGAGGGCGGAGGTAGATAGCAAAATAACATCTCTCCCTCAACCAGTGGCAGTAAATGAGTGACGTCGTGGCAGGCAGGAATGGTCAGAAAGTCAAGATGGCCACCGTCGTACAGATGAGCAAGTGACATGGATGTTTAGCTTTGATTGGGACCATCTTTAAAAGTGTTCCAGTCGTGGTGAGTGGAACCCGGTTGTGGTTGGAGGCGGCGCTGGCTGCTGACACGGCGGTTTACGGCGATGGGTCATGCGGGACTCTGGGCACATGGACAATTCCCCGGACGGCAAGCTTTATAGAGGGCTGCTGCCGTCGACCACGTTCCGCAATATGCCATTCTCATTCGCCTAGATACATGACCGGTCTGGGCGAACGGCACTCGAGGTATCGATGTGGTGCAGCATGTGTTGCGCAGGAAAGGCAGACCATGGCTAGCCCGGAGCGGCAATGTCTCTGGCAAGCAAAGACGGTACTCCCCACACAGTAGCCCCCTCGACACACTTCTCTGACGGCGAGCACAGGCGAGACACGGGCGGCGTGCAGACGAGGGCGGGGCGCAAGGCGGTTGCGGCTGAAGGTGGTTGAGACGAGAGTTGGTGGAATGACGTCTTTGCTCGCTACAGCCTCCTATGGCGTGGCGCGACCACGACACGATGCCAGGGAATGCATACCAGTAACGCAGGGACTCGGGTCGCACTTTTCGCTGATCGCGCAGACGGAGTAACAAGATAATCGGACTTTTGTCTGGGGGCGTGCGGCTGGATGGAGCGGCAGCGCTGGGCGCAGGCTCGGCGTCCGGCCCAATTGCGCAGCACGCTTTACACGCCGCCCACCCTCGCCATGACACCTCAGAAGCCGGCCTGCACCCACATCGCCGCATGACGCCCGATCTCGCCAGTTTAGCCCACAGCCCTGCCGCCCTGCTTCTGGACGCCCTCTTTTTAAATACCGTCCCCCCGCAGCCTGCCCACCGCGACCCTGGACCACCGCGGCAGTCCCCGTCTCCCGCCTCCTCTCCTCTCCGACGACGCATTTGAGCTCCGGGAACTCGCTGCACCCTCGTCGTCGGCGCATCCTCCGCATTCCGATCAAACCCCCGCGCCACCCCCATTTCCTAGCGAAGCCCGCCGGCGGCACCGCCTCTGGAAGCTCGAGCTCCTGCTCGACGAGGCCGAAATGAAGTTCTCCCACAGCATCCAGTTCAATGCTGTCCCGGATTGGAGCAGCCAATACATCAACTATAGCAATCTCAAGAAGCTGTTTGTTGCATCTCGCGAGCGCCGAGTCCCCGCTTAGCTAACTGGCCGTAGCATATATCAATTAGAGAAGCAGATCCACCAACGAGCCGGTCCAGATCCACAAGATGCCGAGTCTTCGCCCCTGCTCCAAGGCACCGTCGACGATCCGGACAAGACCTTCTCCAGCGCGCTGGACCACGAGCTGGAGAAAATCTGCAGTTTTTACAGGGCGAAAGAACATGAGGTTTACGCAGAGCTGGAATCGCTGCTGAAGGAAGTCGAAGACTACTTGGAAGAGAACGATGGCATGGATGGCGAAGACGACGACCGCCCGCCGCCGTCGCGCGCGACCAACGGGAGCAAAGGACGCAAGCAGAGCGTATTCGGTGGCTTCACCATGGGCGGCAAGCGGCGCCGGAGCACCATCAGCCACCGCTCCGCCGAGGAGGAAGAGAGCGACGACGATGCCGACGAGCGCTCCGCTCTGCGCAAGACGCCGTCCAAGAACCGGAGAACGTCCCGCGGTGAAGACCCCATGTCTACTTCTGGCATACTGTCCAACGCTGCCATGTCGCGGAGGCGCCGGAGCTTGGCCTTTGATGATGAGAACGACATGTCATTTTCCATGCTGTACGACTCGGTCATCTCGCTCAAGAAGCGGACCATCAGCCTCTACGTCAACATCTGCGAGCTGCGCTCCTACATTCAGCTGAACAAGACCGGCTTCAGCAAGGTCCTTAAGAAGTACGACAAAATCATGGATCGGAGCTTGAAATCCAGCTACATCGAACAAAATGTGGATCCTGCATACCCTTTCCTGCAGCCCACTATGGACAAGCTGGCCGTCAACCTCTCCAAGATTGAACACACTTACGCAAATCTGTGTAACGGTGGGGATGTTGCAACTGCCAAGAAAGAGCTCCGCCTGCATCTGCGTGAGCACGTGGTTTGGGAACGTAACACCGTGTGGCGCGAAATGATCGGGATCGAAAGGAAAGCCCAGGCCGCAAACTTGGGAATCAGGCAGACAATACTAGGCCGCGATACGGACCCTAAAGGCAGGCTGCAGGGCGACGATGCCGAAATTTCTATGAAGGAGATCTCCACCCCGGTAGGGCGCTATACTTGCCCGAGATGGCTGGTCAGCTCGACTTTCTACACCATCATCGGCATCGTCGCATTGTTCGCCGTTCTTCTTCTAGTCCCTATCATGGAAGAGCCGGAACAACAGAACTGTCTAGCGCTGGTTGTGTTTGTCAGCTTGCTATGGGCTACAGAAGCAATCCCGCTCTTCGTTACCTCGTTACTCGTCCCCTTCCTCGTGGTCGTCCTGCGTGTGGTCCGCACGGATGCGAAACCGCACGATCGCCTGGAATCAAAGGCTGCTGCAGGCTATATCTTTTCCGCGATGTGGACTCCTGTTATCATGCTACTCCTCGGCGGTTTTACCATCGCTGCAGCGTTGTCCAAGTATAACATCGCCAAGATGATGGCAACTCTAGTCCTCAGCAAAGCCGGAACGAGACCTAGGACCGTCTTGCTCACGAGCATGTTCGTGGCCATGTTCGCAAGTATGTGGATCAGCAACGTTGCTGCGCCTGTCCTGTGCTTTTCCATCATCCAACCTATTCTACGCAATCTCCCTGCGGACTCGAACATGTCGAAAGCCCTACTTCTTGGTATCGCGCTCTCCTCTAACATCGGCGGCGCGGCTTCGCCCATCGCGTCGCCGCAGAACCTGATCGCTCTGCAGAACATGTCGCCACAACCCGGTTGGGGCGTCTGGTTCTTCATTGCGCTCCCGGTCTGCATTATCAGCATCCTCTTGATCTGGATTCTTCTGTTGGTTACTTTCCAGCCGGGCAAGGGGACGACCATTGTCCCCATCCGTCGCATGAAGGACAAGTTTACCGGAATCCAGTGGTTCATCAGCGCCGTTACTGTCCTCACCATCGTGCTGTGGTGCGTGAGCCACCAACTGGAGCCCATTTTCGGCGACATGGGTGTGATCGCCATCATCCCCATCATCCTCTTCTTCGGTACCGGCATCCTCACCAAGGAAGACTTTAACAACTTCCTCTGGACTATCATCATCCTGGCTGCCGGCGGCCTTGCGCTCGGCAAGGCTGTGAACAGCTCCGGCCTTCTCCACACGATTGCAAACAGCATCACACAGGGCGTCGAAGGAATGAGCTTGTATGGCGTGCTCGTAGTGTTCGCCGGTCTCATTCTGATCGTCGCAACCTTCATCAGCCACACGGTTGCAGCGCTTATCGTGTTGCCGCTCGTCAAGGAGGTTGGCCAGGGTATGACTGAGCCGCACCCGAACTTGTTGGTCATGGGCAGCGTGTTGATGTGCTCGGCGGCAATGGGATTGCCGACGAGCGGATTCCCGAATATGAGTAAGTTTGCTTCTTCGGTTGTTAAATTACGCAGAGTGCTGACGAAATTTGTACAGCGGCTATCATGATGGAGTCGGAGACGGGTCAACGTTACCTCCAGGTCAAACACTTCATCACGAGAGGTGTGCCCGCATCGATCCTCGCCTTTGTTATCGTTATCACGGTTGGATACGGTTTGATGCTGGCAGTCGGGTTCTAGAATCGTTCCGTCTTTTCTTTTCTCTTATTGATAATGTGACACTGTCCTACGCCAGGACTTCGGAGATGTGCGTATGATGTGAACATATGGCTTGTCGGGCTTCATGTAAGGTAAATTGGATTAATTCGGCATTAGGTAGATATGAAGGAGATCGGCATCATTTGTAACATAGCATTAGAGGAGAGCTACTCTCCGGCGTACGTGTGTGTACCGACTTGGTGTAGAAATAGAGATGTTGTGGATGATCTTCAAATTATGGTATTATCGAGTCCGAATTACGTATTGCTAAATGCTGTTCCAGGCTTCGTTATAACGAAAAGATGCAGAGAACGAACGGAGGAATTGAAAACAGATGTAGAGGAAAAGGAAAACAAAGCGCCACAAACACCGATTTACCCCTTTCGTCTCTCTTCTCTCTCTCGCCATCCTCTAGTGTTCCATTTTGGTTTAGTTCATTTTAGAACCCCAATCCTGCGCAGCTTAGACACTTCTTCTCAACTTCTCACCTTCTTCGCCACTTTGCCGATTCTTAGCAAATTCGGTCGTCTTGACCGAGACGCACGTGTAGCTCAGCAGTGGCCGCGTCCAGCCGCTGTTTGCGGCCAGATCATCGTTGCCGGGAGAGCGGACGGTCAAAGATTCGGTGGCTGGGTCGACGAAAGTACGACAGACGCCGTTGCTGTGATTTGTGGCTGCGTTGGCACACACAACATTGGAGAAAAGGAAAGGGGCATAGGAGGTAAAAAAATTTGGGGAAGACATACGAGTAGAAGATGCAGTCTAGACCGTCATCGGTCTTGATAGATTTGACGGTGGTGCTGTCACCGTCGAGGGAGTTGCAGTTGTTGTTGCCGAGGGGTGTGGGGTGCTGGGTGCAGATGCCGGTGTAGTTGATTTCGGTACAGAGGAGGACCTATTGGTTGTAAGGTTTCTTATGTTAGCTTTTCAAGTGTTTTGAAGGTTTGTTGAGCTTGATGAAGTGCTTTTTGCGCTCGAGACCCATGGGGTAGATGGCTACCGGTTGGACGAATAGCAAGAGACACGTACACTTGCTCCATCGGCGGAGATATCTGTTGAGTCTGGATTGACTGGGACCGCAATGGCGATGCATGCAAGGAGGAGAAGAAAAGTGGTGGTCGTAAGCATAGCGAGTAAAATTAAGGTGGTATCTGATTAGCGTATATAGATATGTGCCGAAAAGTCGAGAAAAGACGCTATGAGATGGCGCTATGCATTAGATTTCCGGTGTCTTCTCCGGCATTTATACTCTGTTGATCCGGAGCCGTAGAATCCTGGAAGGAGGATGTTAAGGCGGGGCTGGTAGCCAATTCCTGACCGGTCGGTCCCAAGAGCCCGTTTCCCAGACTGCTTGTGAGAGATGTCATGGCCTGGAGATACCAACGGATGCACGATCTTAGTGTGCATCCAGCAAACGGGTGCGATGCGCATTTGCCGCCCCTCGCCTCCCCGCCATCACAGATTTCCGCGAACGGAAGATGCATGCCAAGGCAGGCAAGCTTCTCTTTGTTCTCTCGGCTGACAGTTGCACACCGCTGTCCCGTCATAAGATGGAGGCATTGTCATGAGATTGGTCTTATGTCGCTTCAATATTGAATTCCTTAAATACGTGTTGCAGGGATACGCGTTAGTCGCGTGCCGATAAACGTAGCAAAGTGCGGGGAAAGTGAGTAGACAGCCTCGTATGCTGTATGCCGTGTGCCGTGCCGCTGGTAATTCGTGGTGGCAGGTGCACGCATTCTGGTCACGCTTGACCGCGAAGTGCCGGGCAATGCAAGGGGCCCGACCTTACATACCCGCCCGCCGCTAAGTCCACACACCGCAGTCCATTGTTGTCTCAATCAGGTTAGATTTTATTTCCTCGACGCACGCTCCTTGCAAGTAGCCGAGTCTCGACTTCTGTTCCAGCTGGCCTTATAGATTGTCGGAAGAGCGGTCGGCAAGACACCGCTTCATGTCGTACGACGTCCCTGTAACGTTGACCGGTGAACAGTCGTGTGTGTGTGGCAACGTGTGCACCGCTGCTGCAAATCAGTCATCTGTGAGTAGTGAGGCTCGTACAGAACCACACTCCCCCTGGCCGGCAGATGGATCACGTTGCGTCGAAGAATCACTTACACGTGGACAAGATACCATGGCTCTTTTCAAGTATAGGGCTGATAAGGGCTGCACCTGTCATACCCGTTTCCCATTTCGTTCATCCCTCTCTCCACCCGCGGATACATTCCCTATCATACGAGCTCGTCCTAGGCTCACTACCGTGGGTGACGACTGTAGTCCTCATTATTCCACTAAATGGCCGAGGGACAAGTACCTGTAACTCTTCTCCCCTCTCAATATCCGAATCCTCTGGTAGTGGTGATCCAATACCGAAATTTACGTCCTCCCAAATCTCCTCCTCTTCCTCACCGTAAACATCATCCTCATCATGTTCAGGCTCTCCCATGTCACCCGAAGTTCTTGGATCCCTCTTCCAACCCTCCCTAGCAGTGCGGGGCCGGGCAGATTCGCCTTCGTTGTTATCCTGCTTTCCAGTCGGCGCTGAACCGCCTCGATTACTGGCTGCGGAAACTATATTCTCTTTTGAGGTAGGCGCGGTTGATGTACTGGAATCGCCCGTACGACGATGGATCCATTTGTTGAGAAACGTGGAGGAACGAATGGAGTACTGACTCCGGTCGTTCGATGGAGCTTTGTTCGTAGGGTTGGAGGTGCGCTTGGAACCGGCGGAACGTAGGCCAAAACGGACAGCGACGCGCCGTACGAGAGGTTGGAGTGCGGGGAAGCATGCTACCCAGAGTCCGCAATGACCTTCAAGGTTGGTCCAGACGGCCGCGAAGGTGACGTTGTATGTCCTGTGGCAAGTCAAAAATGCTCGTGTAGCAGAGCTGAGGGAACGTACGTGTTCACTGTCATGTCTATCATGACGATTGCTGGTAGAGTCAGCTGAGAAAAAAGTGAAGCCCTACTGCTACTGTGCGCTTACTAGAAAGGCGAATGATCCCAGTAATGATGGTAAAGATGCCTGTAGGAACGTCAGAGAAAGGAGCAAAAAAGGTTAATGGCAAACCCTTACCCACGGCGAACACAAGGGCAACTTTGATGGTCCGGAATGAGAAGATCATCTTTTTATGAAGAACCCAGATAGGCATGACCAGAAGCACGAGGTCGAAAAAGATGCTAAGACCACCTATAGAAGCGTCAGCATGTCCAACCAGCCGGGAGAAGTCGAAACGTACTGTGGGTATACATGAGCACAGCCTCCTTTGACAGGGCTAGACAGTGAGCGCCCGGCATCTTCTTATCCCAAAGTGCTCTGACTGCAATTAGCATATGAAAACCAAAACATCAAGATTCTTACTTGACTGGGCTACACTCAAACAAGAGTGTGAAGAAAGACCCAAAAGTGAGAATGATAATGCCGACGCCGACGATATAGACCCATATCATGAATGCTCCTGGATACGCGTAAGGGTTTCGGCGGACTGGAGACGTGAACAGCTGAACCCTTACTTTCTTTATTCAAGCGCGGCAGAAAGGCCAGAATCGACAGTCGCACAAAGCCAGTCCCTAGGAAAAATAGTAGCTGTGCAGTCGGAAGAAGCTACGGGGTTCGTCAGCAAACAGAAAATTGAGGAATATCACGAAATTGCTACCATAAAGTAGGTGCGAATCTCGTTTGGAGGCACCAAAGCCATGTTCCTACCCGAGCCGTTGTAGGTCGCTGCATGGTGCTTAGTATCGAGGACTCGCAGAGATTCACACTGCAAATCTTACCAGCAATTTCAATGGAAGCCTGTCCCAGAAGGCAGATCTGTAGCTCATTAGTGGCCTGCAAGAAGGCCAAGGTAGCACACTCGCTAAAGACTTGCCCAGCCCAAGATTGCAAAGTAGTCGTCCCACCCCGGTTTCCTGAGCATGATGAATCTGACGTAGAGGCGGGCGAGCATCAATATGCTGGATATGATGATTAGTGAGATGGCCAAATCCCACATTATCAACTGGCGACCATTCATTGGCGTCATGGTGGAATGGAGAGAGGAGGTGTGCAGAAAACTGAAGATTTCCAGTGGTAGAAGCTGAGCGGCAATTAAATCCTGGTTACAGGATGTATTGAACAAAACGCGTTGCGTGGTGCGACAGAGCCCAAAGCCTGGCTTCCGCCACAGTCCAGGCTGGACTGCAAGCGGTTGCAAGTAGGAATAGGACGATGACACGATGATGAAAGGATACGAGACGCGAGACCGAGAGCTTTCGCAGAAGGATAAGATGTTTACTCTTGAAAGGCTAAGCACAGGGCCGCTCCCATGACAGCCATCAGTTTCGACAGATGTCCAAGTACAAGCCAGACGACGGGAAGGAAAATCTATGTGCCAGGTCGAGAACAATGATTCGTGTATTGGATGGGCAATGAAGGGACGGAGAAGCATGCGGTCGAGACGGAAGACGCATTCGACTCGCCGAAATAGGAATGTCTTGGGCCTAGCGAGAAGTGGCAAAGCTTGAGCTGAGTCGAGCCGGATCCAAGAATCGGAGGCTGAATCTCTTTGTTTCCAGAGAAATGACTTCAGCGCAGGGCTCAGTGGGCGTTAGGTCTTAAAACTACGAAGCGGCACGGAAGAAGCCTTGGGCATGGCGTAGGTGATGCGGCAGCAGACTGGTTAGAGACTCACAAGTCCAACACTACCTTTTGTGGCAAAGGTGTGAATTCGGCAGCCCAACATCAGAGCACCGCATAGGAGGTGAGGCCAAGCTCGGCTGCATGAAGCCTGGTAGTAGTGATAGCGAGCCATCGGATAGCCGAGAGGCGGCGGAAGAGAGGAGCGGGGACACAGGTCGATTCAAGATGTTGCGGCGCGCAGGAAGTCGTGGCCGCGCCGCCGCATCGTCACCGCCCGAGCTCCACCGACAGCTGTTTCCCGGCTGTCAACCCAACCACCCCACCCACAGCTCCCCCGCGACGCTGCATGGAGTGAGACGGCTCGCCGCTGTGCCGCCTCGCGACCATGCTAACCGCCTTCATCGCTCGGCCCGTCGTCGAGTTCCGCCAGCGCGACAAGTCCAGAATCGACTCCATCCTCACCTATGGTATGCTCATCTGCCTCATTCGCGACCCTCGCTGACCACGCCAGGCGACCGCCTGCTGGTTGGCCTCAATACCGGCTGTCTGCGAATCTACCGCCTCAATGAGGTGAACGACGACCCCGAGCCCGACCCCGACTCCGCCGAAGATGGCGACGACCCGCCCAAGCCTAAGCAGAAGCCTGCCGACCTTCTGCGCGAGGTCGAGAAATTCTCCCGCCGCCCCGTCCAGCAGCTGGCCATGATCAAGGAGTCGAGCATCCTTGTATCTCTGAGCGACAACTACGTCTCCATCTACGACCTGCAGACCTATGAGCTGCAGGAGCGTCTCGAGAAGACCAAGGGTGCCGCTGCCTTCGCCGTCACCTCCAACATCGTCAAGGACCCTTCGACCGGCATCCCCTCCATCGTCTCGCGTCTCGCCGTCGCCGTCAAGCGGAGAATCATACTGTGGTCATGGCAGGACATGGAGCTCTTGGAAGACACGGCTGAGATCACCCTGGTATCCACCGTCAAGTCGCTCACTTGGGCAACTGGTACCAAGATTGTTGCTGGAATGGACCCTGGTTTCGTCATGGTTGATATAGAAACCCAGGAAGTCACGGATATCGTCAAGCCCAGCTCCCTGAGTGAGTCCGCTAGCCAGCAGCTCAACCGCTTCGGCGCCGTAAATACTTCGGGTATGAGCTACATGGCTATGGGTAGCTGGGTTCCCAAGCCCATGGCAACACGCCTGGGCGATACCGAGTTGCTACTTGCCAAGGATGTCAACAGCCTGTTCATTGACACCGAGGGCAAAGCCTTGGAGAAGCGCCAAATTCCATGGACCATCGCTCCTGAAGCCATAGGATATTCCTACCCTTACATGCTGGCTCTGCAACCTCCTGCAAAGGGTGCTCTCGAAGTGCGCAATCCAGATACCCTGAACCTGCTCCAGACTATCAACATTCCCAATGCAGCCTTCCTCCACGTCCCCCAGCCCAACATCAGTTTGGCTCATGCCGGCAAAGGTTTCCTTGTTGCCAGCGATAGGTGCATTTGGCGCATGGGCGCCCTGCATTATGAAGAACAGATTGACGAGCTTGTGGCTAAGGGCCGCTACGATGAAGCTGTCAGCCTCCTGAACATGCTGGAAGACACTCTCCTCAAGGACAAGAACGGTCGCATCCGAGAAGTGCAGATCCTTAAGGCCGAAAGTTTATTTCAACAGAGGCGCTACCGCCAAGCCATGGATCTTTTCTCCGATGCCGTTGCCCCTCCCGAGAAAGTCATCGCCCTTTATCCGAGATCTATCGCTGGTGACCTCTCTACGATCGAAGAGCCCAGGGACAGTGATATCGAGGCCGAAACCGAAGACGAGGGCGAGAAGACTGATGAGGAGGCTGCCCCTGCCGAGAAGCACACCGGCAATACTCTTACTAGAGCAATGTTTGGGCGGCTCGTGGCTGAACAGAAAAAGACGGTTGACTCTGATACTGCGTCTGTCCGCTCCTTCAAGGCAGATAGTGATACGATAAGCATCAAGGGAAAGAAGTCGGCCGACAACCTTGCTGATGAGGATAGGCCATTACGTAAGTACTGCATCCTGCGAAACATTCAGTGCTGTCTACTCACGTAAAGCAGAAGGGAAAGACTTGATTGTAGCTGTCACCGCGCTTTTCGGTTTCCTGGCACAGACTCGTGCGCAGCTTCAAAAGTTCATCAACTACGATGGTACGCTCAAGCAGCCTCTTCCGCCCAAGGAGCAACAGAAAGAGCATTATCAACCACCATTCGCTCCTTTCATTCTTCTCCCGGAAGAGTTGCAGGAAATAGACTGGCCGGAACGACTTCATAAAGTGGCAAGCATCACGGATACGACTTTGTTCCGCGCATACATGCTTGCGAGGCCTGGAATGGCTGGTCCTTTGTTCCGTCTTGACAACTTCTGCGATCCTGAAGTGGTCAAGGAAAAGCTGTATGAGAGCGGCCGCTACACGGACCTCATCGATTTCTTGCATGGCAAGAAGATGCACCACGAAGCCTTGGAATTACTCGAGAAATTCGGGAAAGACGAGGAGGGCGAAGATGTCACGCCTGCACTGCGTGGTCCGCAAAGGACAATAGCATATCTTCAGCAACTGCCGCCTGATCTGATCGACCTCATCTTGGAATACGCGGAGTGGCCTATTCGCACTGATCCTGAAAAGGGAATGGAAATATTCCTCGCCGACACAGAGAACGCAGAGACTCTTCCCCGGGATCGCGTGTTAGACTTTCTGCACCAAATCGACCCAAAGTTGTCTGTCCGTTACCTAGAACACATCATCAACGAGCTCGGCGACCGCACACCTGATTTCCACCAGAGACTCGTCGACGAATATCTTGATCGGCTTCTTAGGGCGAGGGACGAGGATGTGTTCGATAGCGAGGAAGAACACAAGGAATGGCGGGAGAAGCTGGAGGTTTTCTTAAGGAATAGCCATCAGTACAACAAAGCCAGGATCTTCCGGGCACTCCCACAAGACGGTAAGCTCGGTGTGCCCCGGCTCCTAGAGCAAATTCTAACGAAAGAACGCAGTGCCGGACTTCTACGAGCCACGTGCAATTGTTCTCAGCAAAATGGGTCAACACAAGCAAGCCCTCCAGATTTACGTCTTCCAGATTCAAGACTATGACAAAGCGGAAGAGTATGCACTAAGAACTCCCTTCTACAAATTGTCGTGCTGACGTGAAATAGATACTGTAACCATGTCTATCTTACCGCCTCTCAGCAACCAGTCTTCGTAATGCCATCAAGTCGACCTCAATCCCGGCAGCAGGGTGCCCCTCAACAACAAGACCCAGAGGATTCTGAACCATCAATCTACCATACCCTGCTTTCACTTTACCTAACTCCGCCTCCCCCGCAGAAACCCAACTGGGAACCGGCTCTCTCTCTGCTCTCCAAACATGGCGCTCGTCTGCCCGCCTCGTCGACATTAGAGCTCATTCCGTCCGTGCTCCCGATCAAGGACCTGGAATCCTACTTCTGCGGCCGCATTCGCAGCGCGAACAGCGTCATGAACGAAGAGCGTATCGTGTCTCAATTGCGCGCCGTCGAGAAGCTCGAAGTTGAGTCTGCTCTGCTGCTGGGAGCCGGGCCGCTAGGAGTGGTGGGTGGAAAGAACAGAAGGGTAGTCATCGGGGAGGACAGACATTGTAGGGTCTGCGGGAAACGGTTCGGTAACAGTGCAATCAGAGTGTATCCCGATGGTGCGGTGGTACACTACGGCTGCTTCAACCGGGCGGGCGCTGCACTTGGAGCCAGAAAAGGTGACGATTTTGATTTCAAGAAGTTGGAGATGGGGATCCGTCGATGGGATACCTTCGGGTAAGCCGATGTACAGACTATGGCATGGTGTGATGATGATTTCAAGATGATGGAGTTCGATATACCCTTCACGGCTGGGTTCGGGTTGCTCCCGGCTTATATTTGTACACTACAAGTAAAAAGATGTAGTACTACACCGACGTAATAAAACTGCCCCTGGCTCTATGTATTGGAAAGGCCCCAAGGGATTGTGATGATTTCATAGACTCTGCTAAAGCTCTTTGCCTGCTTCGTCGTTACTCATGCACATCACTCACTGAAAAACCAAGCCGGGCACAAGCGGCCAAACCTCTAGAAGCTCCTAAAGAGCGGCCGGGTATAGAAAAGAGGCGTAGATAGCTAGAATACAAGTGCTATGTAATTTATTCAACTTTCCGCAATCGTCTGCTATTGCTGGAGTGAATCCGACCTGGATTTGCTCCACCTGCTAGCCCAGTATGATGGTATTTGCCTCAGGTGACCAACTTCTCCAAGCACTGGCGTGCGCTTGACCAACACCAAACCTTTCAGCATATCCGTTCAACCAATGAACGACTAGAAAGTTCACAAAATTGCCATCCTCACTTGAACTTTTTGTGATCAAAACCAACTCCACCAGCGTTTTCAAACAGTAATCCCATAAGTCCCTATGGTTGACCCCAAGAAGTATACCACCTGAGCTGTTCAATGTCTCTTCGGTGCAAGAAAGATATACATACAAATGCGACTCGTCACCCCAATGAGCATGTACACGTGGCTTGTACTTCAATGACATTGTGGGAACATCTTTCAATTCCGCCATTGTCAAGGGGACTGTGAAAGATACAAATTTGAGGAAGCCACCAGAGACGTAAGAGAATTCTTCGATCAATGGGTCTGATGGTTCGTTCGGTTCAGAAGATGGTGAGTTTATCGATTGCCAATTGTTGTTCGGCAACAGCATTTGCGGAGAGAAAGTACCCATGTGGAACGCTTCAATGTTTATGGCTGCTGGGTCGGTAGAGATCATGGCTTCCTGCATGTACAGCGGGAACTCAACCGGACCATCCCAAGCCATCCAACTCCAACTAGGTAGTGGGGTAGATGTTTCTCGACGTTCAATTTGGGAGTGAGGCAAGTAGCTGGCCCACAAGAGCGCATGAGGCAACAAAGTGGTCGGTATTCCGTGAACGACACTCCCACTAGTCATTTCTTCGATCCACTCTGCTATTCCAGAGAATGCATTTGATATATCGGAAGAAAATGACAATGCCTTGCGGGTGTAGAGCATAGTGATCAGTGCCCAAGTTGCTGTTGGGGTGTTACAGCGAAGTAAACAGCGCTCTTCATCCGCTTGCCCTGCTCTGAGACACCATCGTGAAAATGGCAGCGACTCCGAAAGGGTTGTGAGGTATTTCTTGATGTTTTTTCCTCGAATTTCATCACTCAATTTGTGGTCCAGGATATCGATCTCAGTTGACAAGATGTGTTCATGCGTAGTAAAGTCGGATCTCGGAGACCAGTCATTGATTGATGATTCCCTTCTCCACACTCCAGATGAACAGCGGATGAAGATGTAATTGCCAAAGGTATACAGGCACCGCGCTGAAAGACACCTTTCTTGGAAGGTCCACGCTCTATTGACGTACTTCGCACGACGCAGGACTGAAGAAAGTGGAGGACGTTCGCTATGCGCTGTCTGCAACACGCCGACAGTCACGTCGTACGGATAGTTGCATGGTAACCTCGAGTTGGCATCCAATGCACTTGCAGCTGCGATGGTCAAGAAAGCTGATCTGTAGATGTCGGCCATGCGAGCTATGTGGACGTGCTTCGTTTCTGCATCGTCTTGTACAATGCACAGGACGTCCACCCAGAGAAAGTAGCCCCGAAGCTGTCGAACCATGTCTATAGCATCGCGGATGGTCCTTGGAATCTGGTCGATGATTTCCCGAAGCGAGTTCTCCTTGAGAAGTGGTGCGGTGCGCTCTTTTGTGTGCTCGTATTGTTCCACTCCTCCCCAAACATAGCTGAGTGCGATGTAGCCACATTCTGCAATGGGCTTCTTGACCAGGCACATCCTTCGGATGTCGATAAGGAAAATTTCGAAGAGAGGGTCTGAGAGAATTACTGGGGTGTTGCAGTGATCACCATGCTCTTGAACACATGTCCTCAGATGCTTTCTGATCTCAATGAAACGACATCGGAGTGCCTTCTTGATATCGCGTTCGCTTGCCATCGTTAATTCAGTGATCCAAGTAGCTGCAGTTCGAACCGGCAAAAATGGTCAGAGACGTGAGGCTGAGAGTGAAGTCCGAAAAGATGAGAGGAAGGCTGCAACGTCAAACGAGGGGCAGCGGCGGCCTAATATATGTCACTGTGACACAGGCTCCCTGGCTAGCCTGCATGAAAAATTCCCAACGGTACACAAGAGTGATCGGTTGAAGATGATTGGTGAGACCAGCAACCTCTGTGGACAAGTGTCTCATGCAATCCATAAACGGCATAATCCGTAGCACAAGTTAAGGCAGAAAAAAGTAACGGAAGTTGCGAGGGCTTTACCGCAATGAGGTGTCATAAATTTGACTAATTCTTCAGCGACTCCCAGTCCAAAGTAATAACTGTGGGTTGCCTTAATGGCAGATCCGGGTCTATGTGAAGTCAACCTTGGGTTAGGCCACAAACTTCAAAGCCTGACTACGCCATACTTATCAATCACCTTCCTTTCTCACTACAACTCAGGAAGATACTCATTGTTCGAGGGAAAAGTCTGCTTTCAATAATAATACACCAATCAATTGAAATGAAATCTTCGTGTTTTTGAGAAACATCACCTTTGCTAAGGAAAGGCATCATTATCTTCCTTTCCGACGTTTTCTTCCCGTTGTTTCAGAACTTGATGCATGACCCCAGTATCCCGCTTGAGGTTCCATGGATGAGTTCGCATTGATATTCGAACCGCCAAGGTCAAAGGCTGATGTCGTGAACATCTGCCCATACTGACCCGGCTGAGTTCGGAACTGAGGCTTCCGTCCCGAAAGCTCGGCAAAGTGGCTATCCTCGAACTGCTGCCACTGAGACAAGCTCTGGGCAGTGGCATGCTGATTCAGCACCGAAGCCTGGCTTCCGATCAACCCTTGCGGATTAGTAGCGTCCTGGCCGGTGATCCAATTCTCGGGAAAGAGGTCGAACGATGACGGCTCGATTTCCTCCTGCTTGACCTCGGGCGCCACAGCATCGTACAGAGACTGGCCCCCGAAGGCTTCCTCGGCCCAGCCCGGGTCCCAGGGGGTGACGTTGCTGCCGCCGGGTGCGTGCTGCGAGTGGGTGAAGTCGGATTTGATGCCGAAGGGACTGCTGTCGGAATACCCCGCACCACCCAATGACACATGCCGGGTATGTGTGCCGGGGGCGTCGGGCTCTTGCTTGAATCCGTCGGGAACCTGGATTTTGCCGCGTGGACCGTTGAGTAAGCTGTAAGCGGAGGGGGTTTGGAAGTGCGCGGGGTGGTGTTGCGAGAGCTGATGATCGGGGGGAGTGAAGTCGAATTGGTAGGTAGTGCTGGGGTCTTCGAATTTGATGCCGTCCATCCTGTCGCCGGGTGGTGGTGCGGTCCACGATGCTTTCCCGACGCTGCCTTTCCTTGGAATGGCGATTTTCCGCTGCTGAGTGCTGGTTCGGCGGGCGGTCGTCGTGGTCTGTACTTGTCTCGCCGTTGTCGGCGACCAGTGCTCCGCAGCCGGAGCCCGGACGTGAGATGATCTGGAGCGTCGTCAGCTTTCAATGTGAGGTCAATGTGGCGTTGGAAGACGCATACTCTCTCTTTTGTTGTACTTTTCGTAAGTTGATGGCCATCATCCGCCAGGTCATGTTCTGCATGCGCTCAGCATCCGGAACGTTGGACTGTTTCCGGTAAAATTTCCACATGTCTATTCCTATCGGATCGTCCTTCTGAAGCTCCTGAACATCGCTTTCTTCGTTGTTCTTCAACTCTGGAAAAACCGCGTCTTCCAGTACGTCATCGCAGGCGTGGTATTGTGAGGGAGAAGACGTGTCGTAATTGCTGCCCAGCGTACTGGCAGGAGTTAAAGAAGGAATGTTTGATGGAGAATCCGACATGTCATGGCCGTAGGAATAAGAGGGATGTGCGGTGGTAGCCATGACTGTTCCGCTTCCCAGATCTGCACTCGGCCGAGGGTCCTGCTCAGAAGCCGCAACTCAAAAAGCCTCGGAGTGTACAGGGGCCGTTGAATGCTTCGGCCGGGATGAGAGAAGCGGTGCGAAAGAGAGGTTGAAACATGCAGCACAAGTACTCGGGCTGGCACTAGAACTCAGAGTGTGGGGTAGAGCCTAAATAAGGCGTGATGTTCGGAGTGACTTGGCTGGAGTAACGCTAGCCGGCCGTTCAATTGCGCAAATGGGTTTCTATTGCGTAACTGTTTCGTTGGCGCCATTGAGCCACCCACGTGCGTGATGAAAGCCGCAGGATTGCCGGTTGTACCGGGCGACGTAAAACCCCAGCGCACCTGAGACGAGCTGCATCTTATTTCATGGACCACCTGCGCACTTTCAGTGGGTGTCAATATAGTGGCACCCTGTTGTCTCTGCTGATCTCGGACAGGGTTCATGCATTAAATTTAGACTCCACCAAAACACCTTTTGCTATGCTATGCTAAAAAACAAGAACTTCAACCATCAAACGTGTTCCATGCCCGGATCGCGGGCCCGTACTTCCAGAAGATCAACGGAGAAGGAATGCCCAGAACCACGGCGATCAGTCCCAGGATGCTTCCGCCACGGCCGTATCCCAATGACTCAAAGAGGTAAGGGACGAACAGCGGAAACGCGAAGGCAGCAAGGGAGCGCAGGAAGGCCGACGCAGCCGACGCGGATGCCGAATACTGCGCGTAACAGTCGACGATGTACGTCTGGATGCACTGATAGGAAATCATGCTTCCGCAGGCGAAGAGCGCAGCTCCAATCTGTGGTGGTCAGCATTCATTGGCCGAGAGGTGGATAGATGGGTCCTTACATTCGGCACGATCCAGTGACACTTGGCCTGCGCGGCCCACGCGTACAGGAAAATCCCGCATGGGCTGAGGACCGATGCCGGGATCATCATGGGGATGCGGAACTCGGGCGGGCCGGCCTCGTCGACGGGACGCCCGCTGCGCTGCTGGAGCCGGCGGTAGATGGCGTCCATCAGCGGGCCGCACAGCTGGGCTCCGATGAGCGATCCGACGGCCAGCGAGATGTAGTTCAGGCTGGCCACGCTCTTGGCCATGCCGTACCGGCCCTCCCACAGAGACGGGAAGCTGGAGATCAGCAGGTACAGCATGCCGTAGTTGTAGGCCTGGTACAGCGCCAGCATCTGCACGATGGGCTGCGTTCCCAGGATGCGCCACGGCCGGGTGAGGGAGATGCCGAGGAGCTTGATCACGGTGCGCTCGTCGCGCTCCCACTGGGTGCGGAACTCGGGGTTGCCCGTCTTTGCCCGGAGCGCGCGCGCCTTGAGGAGGAGGATGCGGGGCGCGTATGTCTCGTGGAGCAGGAAGATGCCGAGGCTTTGGATGAAGATGTTGAAGAAGGTAATGGACCAGAACGTCCATCTCCACGTCGAGTATTGGGAAATGAAACCACCGACTATCCTGTGTTAGTACTCGCTCGTTCTTTTGCGTCGACTGACATACCAATAGGCCCTATCGCAGGACCGAGCACAGGAGCGAGCTGATAGATGCTGGACCCCTTGCCCCGCTCCGAAGGAAGCCAACAATCAGAGAGCACACCTGCTCCCATTCCGAGCATGGCGCTTCCACCGAACCCAGAGATGAACCGGAACGCCGTGATCTGGGCGCGCGACTGAGCAAAACCACACGCCGTGTTGAAGACGATGAAAACACCATTGCCGATGCGGATGATCCAGGAACGGCCCCATACTTCCGAGCATGGGGATAACACAAATGCGCCGAACGAGAATGCCAAGAGGAAGATGGAAAGAACCATCTGACGCTGGAAGCCTTCTGGAATATTCAGGTCTTTTCCGATATGGTCCAAGGCCGGCGCAGACATGGACGAAGAAAGGGGCGACACGAAAGCGAATGCAGAGACGATCATGGTTGCCTGTTGTCCATTAGCTTCGGTTGGGCCGACCTGGCGACGAGAACTCACCCCCCACTTGCGCGATAGGCTCCAGTTCTTTGGATTTGCCGGGTCGTTGGGACCATCCCAAGTAACCTTGAACTGCCGTCAGCACTTGAACCAGCAAACATGGAACCTTGGAAGCACCTACCAAAGTAGGGTCCTCCTTCTCCGAATCCGAGTTGTTGTCGACACTTCGACTTTCCACATCCACCTGCGCTTTCTCCTTCACATCCACTATCGAGCTGACATCGGTGGTCGACGAGTTCCTCGAAGCCGAAAAGAGCGACGGAACAACCAGATTATTCATGGCGAAAAGATAGAAACGAAAGACTGGCTAGTAAACGAATGACTGACGCCGAGCAAAGCCAACACTCAAGCTACACAGCACCGGGGACGGCGAATGCTTTTGTACTTGACGTAGGAGCCAGCCACCTCATACTGGTTCTTCTCTCTACCCGTGTTTCGGGCGCTTCCGCACCGTCTGTGGTGGTGGCTTCGGCGTCTCCCGCGAGAAAGGGAGGAGTGGCTTGGTCTGGTGGTTGGAGCTGAGGTCGAGGGCCCAAGCGCTCCGAAGAAAGAGAAGAGAATAGGAACGAGCATTGTGAAGCTGGAGCTGCACCTATACAGAGGACTTGCTGCAGCAACCATCCCCTTCGCTACGCGGGGAGACTCTTGATTTTACATCTTTTAAAGCCTCTCTTTGTTACTGACACGCATCCCAGCGTACATCAATATCGGGGGATCACAGATCCAGGCGGCCGGTCAGGAACAAGGTTTCTGAAATAGCGTGTAAAAAAGCCGAACCGGACTGTATTTGGGGTCGGGACTTTCCACAACGACTCGGTGAAAAGGGCCTGGACAAAGTAATTGGCCCGAGCGCCGCCTCACCCCGCAGTGGCACACTACCGGTTGGGCTTCCGCAGAAAAAGAATACACAAAAATAGTGAGGCTCTGCTGCACAACTTAATTCACAGCTAGGTTCACTTGGCTTTTCTTTTATTTTTTTTAACAAAGAATATGTGAGTGTTAGTGCACGGGTGCCAGATCAGGAAATAGCATCATTGTGCTCACCGCGGCGAGACTAAAGTGTATGGGATTTCGGACATGACCATGGTGAAGAACTGACCGCTTCGGCAACTGGGCACGCGACAGGATCTCGTGCAGAGGCCGGGCGTTAGAAGAAGGCCAGCAAAGTTCAGCCACACTTACCAAATAGCTTCAGGTTTGGGGCTGAGTACGGGTGAAGGCGCCGCCCGTGGCTTACCCCTGACGGGAAAGACGGCCGCAGCCTAACCGAGCTGAATAGATCCTGCACCAACAACACAGACGGAGCGCCCGAATTCTAGATCTTTCCCCAAATCTCCTCAAAAAGAGGTCCAGACCGTGCGCTCAAACACCTTGCTCGATCGAGACAAAGTCCACGTACCACTGTATCGGATTTGGTCGGCGCACGGGAATCCTGTTAGAATGCAGAGCCGTCTTAAGTCCGGCTCTGATATTGCCCATTCATCGTGCTTCGGCTAGGGCCGACTTCTGACAGCGGGTACCAAGCCGGTGATCATCGATCGGCAACCGCCGGAAAATATCGTTGACTTTTGCTTTAACGGTTTTTAGCGTTTGGATAGAATTTTTGCGGGTCGGATTACAAAGTGAACACTCCCTTCGTTTGGAAATTACTCTCTGCTTTGCCTTTTTGTCTTCAATAATTATGCTGGGACCAGTGTGGCACGAGCGCTGGCAAGGTTATATTCTGTTCTTGGTCCGATCGAAGTCTACAGAAGGTGTGGCTTGAACGCTCATTTCTACAACAGGAGGCGAGTGTTAATGACGTCATGTTCTCTTCTCGCAATCACATGAAGCACCTGTTTCTTCTCAAATGTAAATTTCTAGATAATTAGGGAGCGTTGTTATAGATTAATTCGCTGGTCATAATGCTGGTTTCGCCACGTAACTCCCGAAAAAAAAAGGACCTCTTCTACAGGCTGCTGACATAGTCGTCCGAAGTGACATCTCCAATGGTGGTGGTGACGTTGAAGGTCGAGATGGTCGGACCAGAGCTGACGCCGTACAGGCTGTACAGGGCGGCGTAGAAGACCTCGTCGGATCCCTTTTGGGCGGATTCGGGCATGGTGACGGTCAGGTTGAGGTTCTGGCGTTGGTTCGACAGGGCGGGGCCCAGGTAGGTAGAGCCGATGACTTGGCCGATGTAGCCGTCGTGGCCGGGCGGAATGTCGATGCCGAAGGCGACGGCCACGTCGTAGACGGACTGGATGTAGATCTCGTTGATCATGATGGCCGTGAAGTTGTCGCCCGGAGCAATGGTCGAGGGCACTTTGACGCCGACGAGGCGGGCAGAGGCCCCGAGGATGGGGAGAGCGGCAGCAAGGGCGGTGGTGACACGCATTTTGGCGGTTGTTGGTTAAGTTGAAGCGAGTGCAGCTGAATGAGGGAGTTTGCGATGATGGGAAACCACTACAGTCCGGTTCCACTGAGGACTTTATACCTGCGTGCAGGCTCATGCTCCGGGGGATTGGTAATGAGCTGCTGCAAGCCGGTGGTTCATGGCAAACCTCGACAAGTCACTGCTTGTCGTCGTACGAGCCTACTCCTTCCGAGGTTGCAATACGAAGTTCTCTCAGCCACGTCGTTGGTATTTCGACCGGTGATAGTATTGGTGCTGAGAGGCGTCAGCGGCGACTTGGGCTGGTCAGGTACGGTGTGATGTGACGTGACATCTCGTTGCTATTTTGGGGTAGAAGGATTGGCCGGGGTAAGCAGCTAAGGAGCGATCGATGCTTGGCTGACAGCTTAGCTAGAGCACGTGTCGGCTGCAACCTGTCAGCGTTGTAGCATTGGTCTCGGAAAACCAGCCTGGAGTACACGAGCTGCCCCAGTTTGCTGCTCGTTGCTGTGACACTGCTCCGCTCTCGGAGTTTGGTCGCGGCTAGCCTGGTTGGTCTAGCTGAGTTACACAGCACCCGCCCTGTACTACCATCTCATGTTACACTTGCTGATCGACACAGACTCTGCCCAGGGATGAACAGACACAAAAGAACAGCGCCGGTAAGAAAACTCATGCTTCTTGTGAGCCAGAAATGCTGTGCTTTCCACCGTTGTTTTGATCGAGGGCAACGCTAGTACCAAGAAAGGACGACAGAATGAATCGCACTGGAGACGAAGGCTGTCAGACATAGGCCAAGCTGGTGTGATGAGGATATCGTGGCGCGATCAAATGTCTCGCTCTTCACATGAGCTGCTAGTATTCTGAGAAAAGGTACGTCCAATCGCATTTATGAAGAAGATCTGCTTGCGGCTCGTCACGCAATTAAGCCCTGCGGCGGGCGGGCCGAGGCCTTTCCCCACTCCTGCATCGCCCACTCCGGAGGCGATCTAGAATAAGCCAAGATGGGAGCCTTTCCCCTTCAAGCGTCTCGATCTTCAGGCCACAGGTATCACTCGACGAGACACGCAACAACTCGAACATCGATTGGTTGATGGCCTTATCGCCGGCTTATCCACTTGACTGCATCTTACCTAACCTCGTGGCACGTTAATTGCCCGATAGGCAGCTGAGTCGATCGCGCATTTAAAAAAACCTCTCGACGTCGCTGTTTCAGTCTCTCCTCTTCGTATTTGTTTTTTTCTGCCAACATCATGACTACGGTGAAGAATGTGATCCCAGTCGAGGACATCATTGGTGATGGAGGCTGGGGGGATACGGCCAACGATGTGCGCGACATGCAGCGCTTGGGGAAGAAGCAAGAATTCAAGGTGTGCACAGATGAACGACCGTCAGCGCATGCTAACAATGAATACAGCGGAACTTCGGTTTCCTGGCTACCCTCGGTTTCGTGTCCATCTACATGGCTACCTGGGAGTTTGTTCTAGTGTATGCAGCCCTGCAGTAACCCAACTCGGGTAGTATTGACGGAACAATGCCAGCTCCCTCTCAGCCGGTTTCATCAATGGGGGCTTCGCCGGTCTCTTCTGGACATTCATAGGCACAGTCACCTGCTACGCCACCATTGTCGCATCCCTCGCCGAAATGGAAAGCATGGCCCCGACTAGCGGAGGCCAATATCATTGGGTCTCAGAATTCGCCCCGGCTCGGTATCAGAAGTTCTTGAGCTACTCTGCCGGATGGATGTCGACTCTCGGCTGGTTGGCCAGCTTTGCATCCGGATGCTTCGTCGTAGCCACCCTAATCGAGATCTGCGCCGAGGTAATGGCCCCAGACTTCAGCTTCACCAACTGGCAGTACACCCTCATCATGCTCGCATTCATCGTCGCCACCATCTTCTTCAATACCCTTGGCGCCGGCTCGCTGCCCATGTTGGAGACGGCTTCGTTGTTTGCTCATGTCATCGGATTCTTCGTCGTCGTTATCATCTGCTGGGCCATGTGCCGTCCGCTGAACTCTGCCACCGACGTCTTCACTACCTTTGTGAACAGCGGAGGATGGAGCAACATGGGGACTGCGTGCCTTGTCAGCCAAGTTACTGTTGTGTACTGCAACCTGGGCTCGGATAGTATTGTTCATATCTGTAAGTGCTCGCCGGCCAGATGACAAAGCACAATCTGACTTGGTTGATAGCCGAGGAGGTGGAAGATGCGTCTTGGATCGTGCCGCGGGCTATGTGGTGGTCGTATGTCATCAACGTTCTGCTTGGCATCATCATGCTCATCACCATGCTGTTCTGCATTGGATCTCTGGACGCCACATTGGCGGCCGACGCCCCCTACCTGAACCTTTTTGTGAACACTGGCTCGACGGGCGTCGCCCTGTCCCTAACTATCATTGCCCTCCTGCTCATCTTTGCTGGCAACATCACCACCCTGGCAACCGTCTCAAGAGAGTTGTGGGCATTTTCGAGAGACAAAGGCTTTCCCTTTTCAACATGGATTTCTCACGTACGCCATTCCTCAACGGCGAGAAGTTTCAATCACTAACGGGTTTGACCAGATGAATCGCAAATACGACATGCCCTTCAACGCCGTCTACCTCTCCTCGGTCGGCGCCGGTATCCTTTGCCTCGTCAACCTCGGCTCGACTCTCGCCTTCAACATCATCATCTCGCTCTCCCTCCTGGCCCTTCTCTCGACCTACATGCTGTCCATCGGGTGCGTCCTGCTCCGGCGGCTCAAAGGCGAGGAGTTGCCGCCCGCGCGCTGGAGCCTCGGCCGCTTCGGGGTCCCCATCAACGCCTTCGCCTTCTGCTACTCGCTGTTCGTCCTCGTCTTCAGCTGCTTCCCGACGTCGGTGCCCGTGACGACGGCCGACGCCAACTGGGCCCCGGCCATCTGGGCGGGCGTCATCGTCATCAGCATCGGCACGTACGTCGTGCACGGCAAAAAGCACTTCACGCCGCCCGTCATGTTCGTCGAAGGCAAGAGGACGGAAGGCGTCGGCATCCAAGCAACTTCGTGAATTTTGCAAAAGCTACGACGATGTTCTCGTCTCGAACAGAAGAATACAATACACCGCTTTCTCCAAACACTCCCATCCTTCTTCCACCCCCTCTCTCTCCCTCATCCCCTCAGAACAAGCACGTCCCCTGGCACGACCCGACGTACACGCCCAGCACCGAGACGCCCGGGTCGTCGACCAGCTGGAACTGGTCGGTGGAGCAGTTCTCGTCGGTGATCTGGGTGCAGATGCCGGTGGCGTAGCTGTACGTGTAGGCCGAGCAGGCGCTGTTGTCGTCGCACTGCGCGTTGCACGCCTGCCACGAGTCGACCGCCGTCGTCACCACGCCGCCGGCCGCCCCGCAGTTGCCCGCCACGTTGCACAGGATCGTGTAGTCGCACGAGCACGCCCCCGTGCCGCTGTAGTCGCCGTTGGTGCAGCCCGACGCCGCCACCAGGTCGAGCGGCGGCACGGCCGAGGTCGGCGCGGACGAGGGGACGGACGGGAT